>RWGZ01001399.1:8716-128914 GCA_009725065.1 Utricularia reniformis
CTTACTTCGGGAGATTCACTGCCCGACTTTCGCCCTTTTTCAGGGCAGTTATGTTTATATAATCGCCTTTATTTTTTATTGCCATAAATAGAGGGTAGAGCCAACCCTCAAACATTTTTTCAACCTATTCCTGGTGTGATCCTGCAGGGGAAGGAGGTTGTTAGAGGGTCGCAGGTTGTATTATATAGCGACCCGAACGAATGATTGTATTATCGTTGACAATGAAGATTCTCTTCATGAATGGAAATCTTGCTTCGTCTGGATAGACATCCCGAGGGAATACCTGCTGAAGGTTACCTTCTTAACCTCCCATCCTGACATCGGGAAGTTGGACCGAAACCGGTTCAACCCATCCCGCCAGGATATTGCCAATACCGAGAAGCGTCTGAAAAGAATAGACATACTTTGGGAGAAGAAGCTACTAGAGATAGGGGTAGCGGGTAGAACTGGCGTCCCTGCCCCGAAAGGCATATTCTCTAGCTCCGACACTTCGGGGTCAGAAGGATCGGGTACGACTTTGGTTTCCTTTAGTTCATATCTCTTGATCCTTATTATTTTCCTTTTGCAGTTTCCACCGATACGATGTCTGGAAATCGACTTGTCGCGCTGGCCGCTGCTGCGAAGGCCAAAAAGGATGCCCAGCTGCAAGCGTCCAAGCCAAAGCCCAACGCCGCCGCTGGGTCTTCACGGTCCGCGCGGAGCTCCAGCAGCCAGAGGCCTGAGCCCCGATCGATGGATGAGGTGGACGAGGTGATTTCTAAAAGAATTCGCTCGTTAGGCCTTCATGCTATGTACATAATTGGGAATAACTCCCTTCTGGATCTTAACGTCGTGCGGTTGTTGCTGCAGGGGTCAATGCGGGTAGAAGACATCCGCCCATCCTCCAGTTTAGGGGATAGAGTGTCGAAGCCTCCTGTCCTCGAATCGACGAGCAAGCGGGGCCCCGAACAGGAAGCCCCAAAGCAATATAAGAGGTTTCGGTCAGCCGTGAGCAGACTTGCAGCCCCGATCTCAGTGAAAGGGATTACCATCGGGGAGAAATTGGCCCCCTCTTTGTCGAACCCCGAGTCCATTCGGGAGGCTATCCATGAGATGGTAGCCTTCGTTTCCAAAGCCCGGGGACCGAAAAGGGTCCCCCCTTCATGGAATGACGCCGCTCTTGAAGAATACCGGCTCTTGGGGAGAAAAAACCCACCCAGTGTCGACGGCGCGCTTCCTGGCTTGGTGCTAGCCTATCTAGAGTCTCAGGCTATGGTAATCAATCTTCGGCTCTCGCTGCCCCAATCGGGTCTGTGCTTATACCAAAGTTGTTTCTTGTAGGCTCACAGAACAGCTCTGGACCTTGCCTCTGCCGTCCAGCTAAGTGGAAGCATATCTTCGGCTTCTAAAGATTTGGAGAATCGACTTGCTTTAGCTCAGCGGCAAGTCGAGATCAAGCAACAGGAGCTGGAATCGGTCCGGGCCGATCGGGATCGCTTGAATGGAGAGCTGCTTGGAGCGGGCACTGAGCTTTCAATAGCTGCCTCTAAGGCGGGAGAGGCCCAAACAGTTGCAAACTCCGCGACGGCCTGCGTTTTGGAACTGGAGCGTCAGATTCAGGAACTATCTGACGAGAGCAACAAACTTCTCCTTCGGTCCCAGGAAGAGAAAGATGCCTTAAGGGTAGAAAAGAGGCATTGAAGGAAGATTTGGTTAGGGTTCAAGGAGCAACTGAGGGCGCGGTTCGGGAAGCCCTTTTGGGTTTTGCCCGATCGCCCCTGATGTTTGCCTTAGCGGCAAACGTTTATGGACCGAGAGTCTCCCAATATATGGATAACATGAAGGACCAAATGATCAGCAAATTTGGTCTGGATCCCGAAGATGAACGTTGGGAGACGATCGATCCCCTAACCAAAGATGGAAACTTCCGTGAGATCCCATAGCTGGAAGAACCCCCGCTGGAAAACGATCCCAACTATCCACTCTTTGACCTAATGGAGAGATCGGTCAATGAAATAGTTGAAGAAAGGGGCAAAAAGGTAGAGGATCTCAAGGCATGGATCGCGGAGAAGTCTGGGGAAGCAGATAAGGAAGAATGACAGATAGCCTAGGTCTTTAATTTTCTAGTCCCTTACTTTCTGTATTGCTTTGTAAACTCCGTTTTTTCAATAAAATATTTTTGCTAAGTGTAAGCTCAGGGTTCAAGCTGAACCCGGACTGAACGGTCCTCTCAACTTAACTTTGAGTCATGCTGGGTTTAATAAGTTTGGGGATTCCGACTGCGCCAATAGACCACACTTGAATCCGTCCCTATAAAATATTATGACTTTGGCGGCGTTGCATTGGTTCTTCATAAGTCCCATGACAAGCTTAGCCGAAGCCTCGGTTCTCAGGGCAATCCCATGGCGAGCTTCGTCTTGGCTTTGACTGGCTAACTCTGTCCTTGTTATCTCGTTCATGGCTTAAGTACAAGAAAGCAACGGTTGCTTCTAGGTGGTGCGTGCCGCCGAAGGGGAAATTGAGTTCGTAGTGAGTTTTGGGAGTTTTGCGATTCATCTAAGTACTCAACAAGCGTTGAAGCAACTGACTCGTCAGAGCGGTCACACTACTTGGGAGCCTTATGGATGGACCGCTACAGTCACCAGTCCAAACCCCAGAAAATCCAACTTCAAGATCGGTCACTCGCCTAGCTACAAATAATTTGTATTGCACTCATTGTAGCTTATTCATATTTGAGAAACACTTTATAGTTAAGAATTGCCAAATAGCGTCAAATGCTTTATATAAAATATCGCCTTAGGTTCATAACATTCCAAGTTCGGGGGATCTCACTTCCATCCAAAGTTTCTAACTTATAAGCCCCAGCCCCTATGTTCTTCAGGACTCGATAGGCCCTTCCCAATTCCTGTCCAGCTTTCCAACATTTCTCTGAACTCTCACATTCCTGAGAACGAGGTCGCATTCTGAGAATTCTCTGGGCACGACCCGTTTTTTATGAGCTCACTCCATTGTTCTTTGATAGACACACATGCGTGCATAGATGACGTTCTTTTTCTCTTCAATCATTTCCAAATCTAAGGATCTTCGCTCATCGTTCAGATGTTCGTCATATTGGGTTATTCGAGGTGATCGTATGGCCACCTCCACTGGACTTACCGCTTCGGACCCGTATACTAAAGAGAAGGGAGATTCTTGGGTCGTTGAACGGTGAGTAGTCCGATAAGCCCATAGAACCTCGTAGATATGATCGGGCCACTTTCCCCCAAAATGTTCCAACTTAGTTTTTAATCCCTTCAGGATAACTTTGTTGGACACCTCCGTCAATCCGTTAGTCTGGGGATGAGCCACCGACGAGAAATGTTGAGCAATACCCAATTTGACGCAAAGATCCCGAACGGCTTTACGGCGGAATTGAAGTCTATTATCTGATACAAAAGCTCGAGGGACTCCAAAGCGGCTTATGATGTTCCTCCATAGGAAGTGCTTCACAAACTTTTCGGAAATAATAGCCACCGCTTCAGCCTCGATCCACTTTGTATAATATTCAACTGCCAAAATGCATAACTTTAATTGTTGGACCGATCGAGGAAACGGTCCCAAGATATCAATCCCCCATATGTCAAATGGACAATGAAGTGGAGTCATTGACAATGATGCTCCTGGGAGTTGGGGGACCGAAGAATGGTGTTGGCAAGCAGCGCAACGTCTTGTGTACTTTTTAGCATTCTCGAGGAGCGTTGGCCAGAAATACTCGGCTCTAATAATGCGATGATATAGCGATCGGACCCTAGAATGTATATCGCATATCCCTTCATAAACATAAATCATGACGGCCTCAGCCTCGATAGGGGATAGGCATCGCAAGAGCGGTCCTTCAAAACTTTTCTTGAATAAGTGCCCATCATTTAGCACATATCGCATCACACAGGTTTCAATTTTTCTGGCCTCTGGTGCATTTTCAGGTATATGACCAATGGTCAGATACTTGACAAAATGGGTCATCCACGTGGTCTCTACTGGTGAGTCAATGGCGTTTATCTTCAAATCCTGGAGTTCATAGCATAAAGCCCCCACCTCCTCAAACGACTGTTCGGTCACAGATATTTCGACCGAAAGTCGGTCCTGAATATGGACCGATACTGTGCCTGGTCCAATGTCCGGTAAGCCTGCAGTCAGTCCGGCTGACGCGTCGGCCACCTTATTTTATTCTCTAGGCACATGGTCAAGTGAGAATTCACGGAACTTTTTTGACATCTCCAGGACCTTTGCATGGTATAGCTTCATGGTTGACTAATGTGTTTCGAATCGTCATGCGAATTGCTCCACCACCAATTTGGAGTCTGAGAACATTCGCACCTTAGCAACTCTCATCTTTTGGGCTAAGGTCATCCCCGACAGTGCGGCCTCGTATTCCACCATGTTGTTCGTTCCAGAAAACAAGAAATTGACCGCGGAGTGGATAACGTCGCCTTGAAGTGTAGTAAGAGTGACGCCTGCTCCCTTTCCCCCGAAGATTGATCCGTCAACATAAATGACCCATCAGTCGTCCTCTTGGTTCAGAAATATAGCTGATCGGGTCATCTCGACCACGAAATCCGCGAGGACTTGAGCCTTGATCGCCCTTCGGGGTACGAATTCCAAATACATGGAGCTGATCTTGATTTTCCACTTGGCCAACCTTTCATTGAAGTCCGACTGACTCAAAACTGCCTTCAGAGGCTGATCAGTATACACATAAACCTTTCGGACTTCAAAATAATGCTTAAACTTGGATATAGCTTTCTGCAATGCCAGCATGAATTTCTTCAAGGTAATGTATCTGGTTTCGGCTGGTACCAGGGAATGACTCACATAGTAGACAGGTCAGTGAACGTCATCCCCAATGGTTACCAATGCTACGTTGGCTGCGGCCTCTGATACGGCCAGATATAACCCTAAAGGTTCATGGCATGTCGGGCTCACCATCACATGAGGAGTGCTTAGATAGGTCTTCAGGTCTGAAAATGTCCGATCGCACTCCTCGGTCCAGCCAAGATGGCTGGCTTTTCTTAATACCCTGAAAAAGGGTAGTGCCCGGTTCGTAGACCTAGAGATAAACCTGCTTAGCGCTGCCAATTAGCCAGTCAGCCTATGAAATTCTCGCTTGTTTCTCGGAGGTTGCATGTCAATAATCGCATGGACCTTCACCGGATTAACCTCTATGCCTTTCTCAGAAACGTAATATCCAAGGAACTTGCCACTTCGAATCCCGAAGCAACACTTGTTCGGATTTAGTTTGAGCTTATATTTACGGCATACTTCGAAACAGCGAGACAAATAAGGAATATGATCTTCATTATTCATGGACTTGACAATCATATCATCAACATACATTTCCATAACATGGTCTATAAAAGCCATAAAGATCTTGTTGATAAGCCTCTGGTATGTTGCTCTAGCGTTCTTTAAGCCGAAAGGCATAACATCATAGCAATAAACGCCGTCTTCTGTCATGAATGATGACTTCTTCTGATCTTCCTTAGCAAGGAAGATCTGATGGTACCCGGAGTAAGCGTCTATGATACTCATCATTGTACTGCCAGCTACAGCATCTACCAATCGGTCAATATGCGGTAATGGGAAAGGATCCGACTCACAACTCTTGTTGACGTCGGTAAAATCGATCCACATCCTCCACTTCTCATCTGCCTTGGAGACCACCACTGGGTTCGCAACCCATTCAGTGTAGTGAATCTCCCTAATGAAACCCGACCGCAGCAACTTGTCCACCTCGGCCCGGATGATCTCAATCTTCTCGGGAGAATAGCGTCTCATCTTTTGCCTAATAGGCTTGGTTCCGGGTTCGGTGTTGATCTGATGCTCACTCTCGGATCGGTCAATCCCCGACACATCGTCCGGGGTCCAAGCGAATATGTCCACATTGCTTCTCAGCAAGCGGACCAGCTCTTCTTCGAAGGTCGGGGCCAGATGTGCCCTGATGCGAGTAGTCTTGGTTGAGTCATCCTCAACCAAGTTGATAAGCTTGAAACCAACGGGTTCCATAGCTTGCCTCGGGTGCGGGGCTCTTCGAGCAAATCCACCCGAGCTCTTTTGATTGGTGCCAAGGTTCGGCACGATGTTATGTAGCACTGTCTTGCTACTTTCTGGTTCCCCTTGACAGAAATCATTCTATGAGTGAAGGGGAACTTGAGCATTATATGGTACGTAGAAGGGACCGCCTCAAACTTACTGAGGCTGGTCCACCCAATAATAGTGTTGTAAGCTAGATCGACTTCAACGACTATGAATTCCAGGGTTTCCGATCGGTCCTTGCCTGGTTCTCCCAAAGTGACCGGGAAAAGAATTTTCCCGCACGGGATGACACTCCTTTGATCGAATGCCCAAAGGGTTATGTTGGCAATAGGGAGATCATTGGCCGCGACTCCCAGCATCTCAGCCACTTCATGCTTCATTAGATTGCATGAAGCCCCGGTGTCCACCAAAATCCTGTGGACCCGTCGGTTGGCGATGATTCCAGTGATGATGAGGGGATCATCACATGGATCGGTAACCCCTTCTCGATCGGCTGAAGTGAAGGTGATATCGCCCTCGAAGGTAGAGGACCGCTCAGCCGATTTATACTTGACTAGCGCCACATATTCAGAGATTTCGGGAAACTCTTCACGCGCTGCTCTTTTTCGGTCCCTGACCGACTCATTAATCCTTATTCCGCCGGAGATAACATAAATGTCTCCGACGACCTCTCTTTCTCTAGGCACCTCCTCATTCGGGGGAGGTTGGGTGCCCACTTCAACAAGTGGGGGAGTTGGTTGCTCCCGCCTTTCACCTTCATTTCGCGGGGCTCTGCCGCCACAGCCCCGCCATCTCCTCCTTCAGCCCTGGCCACGGTTTTCTTTATCGTGCTGGCCTCTATCCTGTTCGGGTTGGGGGGACTTTCGGTCTCCCGCCCGATCGTTGTAGTGTCGGGGCTGGCCCCGATTATCTCTCCCCCTCGGCCTGTGACGATCGTCACCTTGATGGCTCATTCGTGAAGAGTCCGCCCGCTTGCCCCTATGATCATTATGATCGGGATTTTCCTTATTCATCGCCGCTACCGTCTCTCGCAGTAGCGGACATTTCAGCGTCGGGTGATCGCGGTTGTGATGCAACTGCAATAGACCCGATTGTCCTCATTCTTCGGGGGGACACTCTTTTCAGCCACAGCCGCAACTTCCCGCGGCTGTCTCTTAGGGTACGACACCATATGATCACCTACGGGATCAGAATTCCCGCTAGGCTTTCGATATCCTGCTTCCAACGCTTCATCCACCTTGATATACTTGTTGATTTTCTGAAGGAGCTTTCCCAAGGTGGACGGTGGGATATTCACAAGGCTGGCCAAAAGGCCGCACGGTCCCAAGACCTGTTGCAAAATATCAATTATGTCTCGGAGCTCCAACTTGATACCCCGAGCAATTCTATTGAACTTCTCCATAAAAGAACGGAGACTCATCTTTGACGGGATATACTTCAAGTCGCATAGCTCATACCTACTCCGAGGCAGTCCTACATTTGGAGCAAACTGCTCCGAGAAAGCTAGGATGAATCCGCCATACGACTGTATGGATCGGGCCGGTAAGTTCTTGAACCAGGTCAGGGCATCGCCCTATAACCGTGCCGCGAAGATGCGGCACTTTAGTAAGTCAGAGGCCCGAACGGTCCCCATCCTCAGCTCGAAATCCGCGACGTGATCGATCGGATCACAGTCGCTTTGGAATACCGGCAACCCTTCGGGGTTGCGGTAGTATCGATCGGGGACTGCCGCCCAGATCTCTTTGGAAAAAGGGAGCATCAAATCTCCCAATGCAGCAGAGACACCTCCAGATTGCTGGGATGATGTCTGGGCTACATGCAGATTATGCCACCAGTCATCATCATTGCTCCGCCTGATCGGGGCATCCATGGCCCGATCAAATAATCCAGGATTGCGCCTCAGATTAGGCCCGCAATCCCTCTACGTTCACAGGGTCTCAAACTCCCTGGTAAGTTCGTCGATGCGTTTCTGCATCTGTTCCTGGTCCGTCCCAGGAACGGGAGTTGGAGTTCTGATTGGAGGAGATGGAGTAGATTGGTATCACAGCCTCCTCATTGTTACTCCGCGTCTGATAATCTCCTCCTCATCGGAGCTCTGCGCGTCTAGGTCGCTTTCGTACCCTCTGCTTGCTGGAACATGGCTTGTGATAGCCGGTGGTTCTGTTCCACTCCTCTCCGACGTAACTTCCATTATAACTTTCCTGACAACAGCTTCCAGGTCCTGCAAAGAGAACGTTGACGCTAGAAGGCTGTTGGGAAGCGTATCACTATCGTTCGTCGAAGTTCCAGTTGCCATGCCTTTGATTATCCTATCCCGAGTAAAGACCTCGAATGGGGATTAGAAAATCGTCCCCACGGACGGCGCCAAACTGTTGTGGTTCAAAAACCNGGAATATATGTGAGAAGGCTCTGCCATAGCTCCATTTCCATAATCTCCACAGGCAAGTTGCTTTCTCACTGGTGGAATAAGGGAAATTCCGAGTTCATCAACGACCATTAGATGTCGTTCAGTGGTAACAATTTTAGCAACATCAATAAGGAGAAGTTGTAGCAAAATGGATCGAAATATTAATGGTAACAATTTTTGTAGTGCTTAAATCAATCAAGTGTTTATTCATCTCAATTGATCCCACTCCAACAATCCTTGGAGTGTCGTGTGGCTCCAGCTTTACATCTAATAGGAAATCCACATATTCATCTAATCCACAAATTTGATATATTAATTGATGAGTTGAGAGACATAGTTACATGCTGCTTCTCTATCATTCCCTCATTCACACTCTTGCCATCTAAAGAATTAATATCATCGATTGTGCTCAAAAGTGGATTATGTTCCTTAATACCTTTGATCTCAACTATACTCTTAGACAAATTTTCTTATTTCTAGTTCAAATCATTTTGAAACTTTCCCACATAATATTGGTTTATCTTGGGAAGATCCTTAACATTGTGCTTAATTTCGATTTGGCTTCCTCCCATAGTTTGAATAATTTCAGCTCTAAGTCTTAAGTCGAATTTCTCCAAGGTATGCTTTATATCCCTATGTTTCTTTTTCATAACCATCTTAGATACATTCAACTCGAGCTTTCTATTCTTGGCTTTCCCATAATTAGCATCATCTTTGCACAAAAATTGATCATGTCCTCTGTTAAGCATACTGTCTACGGTTTTCTCAAAATCTCTTGGCACATTGACATAATGTATTGAAGAATGTGTTAAAACAGAAAGGGAAATACAGGGAAGTAGAAAGTATTCTTAACCTTTTGTTTCGTCGTCTCTGTCGCCTCTTCTCTCTGTTATGCAGGTTGAACGTAGATGGAGAAGGTTTGGGCTGAACGAAGGCACACATTCAAAATGGAAGCAACAGCGCTGGTAAAGGAATGAAAAGACGCAAAATGCATTTTTCATTCAAGTGGACAAACAGACGCACAAGGCAAAAGAGTTGCGTTAACAACTCTTAAAACCGCCCATTTAAAATTGCCCATGAACGACCTATTTAAAAGCCAATTCATAAAGCAGTTCAAAAAAAAGGTGAATCGAAGAACTAGACTTCAGATTATCAATCTGAAAATCAAGCAATCAAAGATCAAGTGAGTAATCAACCGAGATAGTGGGTGACAACGCACTGATCAAGAGCCTTGAAACAGCAAAGCAAGAGACAAGGCATCCAACAGTCAACAAGAAGATCAAGATCAGAGTTCATATGATAAATGTGTAATCTGTTATGATTTCCTTGTAAATCAAACCAGTGAGTTATTGCATTGGATCGTTCTATCGATCTCGAGGTTTTTCTCAGGGTTTACTCCGGTTTCCTCGTAAAAATCTGTTTCTTCAAAATTCAACAGAAAGAAACAAACGAGAGGTGATATGTTACCAAAACTGTGATCAAACTTGAGTTTGATAAAGGGAAGATTTTCCCAACAGAATGCTGCAAATTGTCCCTAGAAACACTTACTTATAAATTGATACCTTCGATTTGTTGCATTTCATCTCCTTTTGCAAAGCACTCAAGTTGTTGGGAGATTTTGAGAAGTTGAGTTTGGATCGATTCTGTGTTCTCTTTAATTACCCTTTCCATTCTCTATTCGAAATCCCATAGTTGTTGTTTGATGGAATCTCGAAATTCAAGTTGAGTGGAGTAGAGATGTTGGATCTGGGTAGGATAATCATGCTCCACATATCCATTGTAAGCTGCGTTCTACCGGAGTTCAGGAAACATTTTGTCCCGTGAATCCATTGATAAAAGAGAATCAAGTGCTATCCTGGAGTTTTCTTTCTTTCTAGAACCCATTTGGCTGAAGTTGAATGCTTGAGAGTTTCGCAACGGTAAGAACTCTGAACCTAGGTTGAGAAAAATTTGGTTTCGATTTTCTCGTTTTAGAATACAATGGCTCCGATACCACTTGTTACGCTTTTAGGTCGTGACGTGAAAAGATGAAGGATTTGGGAGATAGAAATGATGGGAGTAGATTGAAGAAATTGGGAGAATTAGATGAAGGCAGACGTGAAGGTGAGGGAGACAAGAGTTAGAGAGATGGAGGAGAATTTTAGAGAGATAACTAGAATTGGAGTAATAATTCCATTTTGTAATGTAATACAACTTGATATTTATACCCGCATTCGTTGGGCTATACCCATACAACAATACAACTTAATTAAAGCCAATAATTCTACAGAGCCGATACCGGGTCGTGACACTCCGCTCCGTTAGGTTTTTTACACTTCCCTGTTTTGGTAATAAAATATGCTTGTCTTATGTTAAAAACTTAAAAAGAGATTACTTTCTTCGGTTAAAAAATGTATCTAATAGTAATTGTTAAGATGACAAATACAAATTTGAATAAAATAAGATACTCAATCCTATTCTATATCTTAAATGTTAAGCACCAAAGAAAATTATTATGCTTTTTATTTTAAAAGATCATTTTATATCCATTACTACAAGAAAGTGTCCATATTACATATATTAATAAAGTGAGATTCATAAATTTGTCCTTATAGATTCAACAATTCCAACACACACTCTGGTTCGCCACGTGACTTAAACTTCTCTCGAGTCTTTCCCTTCGACTGAACATCATTGCCATCACATCCTCCCTTACTCAATCGATAATCATACTAATCGCACTCTATTGCCAAAGCAGTAGGGTCATTGCAATCCCGATTGAATCTCCACACTTCCTCACTGATCAACCGATCTGCACGTCGATAAACTTTAATTTACTAGGTTGGCTACTACTCACGTCGACGATGGTCCCTAAACTCTCCGACAATGTTCCAAGTAAAAGGACGACCAATTGATCATCCTTGATTTCGTGCTCCATCGATGCAAGTTGTCCGATAACATTATTGAACTCCTTCAATTGTTTGTAAACTAAACTACATTCAGCCATCTTCAGTGTGTAAAATTTCTTTGCAAGTTGTACTAAATTTGTAGATTTTGGCTTTGATGTCAATTTGCCAAAATCACAAAAATTTTTGAACCAAATACGGAATTTTTCATTAAATTAATGGGTAGTGACTAATCTGTTGAGCATCTATGAAAATTGAAAACTAAATGTAAGCTAAAGTGTATTTGGAGTTCAAACTTTTCGTTGCAATCCAAATTCCTCTTTAACAACACCAAATCCAACAAAAGGTCAAATGCTATCAAATCAGAAGAGTAAAGCTCAACCAAAGTATATTAGTGAGGATTGCTCACATTGGATCTCTGACGATGCTCAAAAAAGAGTCTTATAGTGGAATATATGTGAGAAGCGTCTGCCATAGCTCCATTTCCATAATCTCCACAGGCAAGGTGCTTTCTCACTGGTGGAATAAGGGAAATTCCGAGTTCATCAACGACCATTAGATGTCGTTCAATGAAAGGATTACTCCACATGAGGGAATTCATGGCTGGTGCAATAAGCACTGGCTTGTTATAGTCCCAAACACGTAAAATGCAGATAAGTAAGTTGTCACATTTTCCGGTTGCAATCTAATACAAACAACCAAATTCATGTTAAAAAGTTTTCAAGTGAATCAAAATATGAAATTTTCACCTTTGCAAGTGTGTTAGCTGATAATGGGGCGATAACCAAAACATCAGCCCATTTTCTAAGCTCAATGTGCAATACAGCATCACCTATCTTGTTCCAACAAGACCATTCATCATCATCAGTGTAAAGAATTACATCTTTGGGGATGGAAGCAAGGTCGATAAAATGAATAGATGCTTTAGTAGCAACAGCTTTTACTTCAGCCCAATCGGAGAAAGAATGACAAAGATTGGCAAATTTTATTGCAGCCACACTTCCACTGGCTGCAAGTAGAACCCTCGGCTTTCTTGAAGCCCCTTTTTCTTGGTAACCTTGAAGTTGTGAAGTCATGGCCTCTGAGCTCGCCATGGCATGCTTTCATGAATCAAAAAGTTGCTCGTGAACACAAGAGCTGAATGAAAAAACAAACTTGTATGAAATAATGCAAACATGAATCAATTTTCTTGAAAATCATAACAGAAGCATTTCAGCAAACACGTCGAAGGCAAAGAGAAAACAACAAACAAAAAATCCATAAAAAAATTCCACAACGAAAGTAACTCACATCTCCTGGAGCGTCAAAATACTATTGAAACTAAAAGAAGAAAAGGATACACCGCCGGAAATTGCACAAACATATAAACCCCTAATTCCCACATTAGGAAAAAACATCACAATAAGAATTGACCTATTACCGCATAAACTAAAATCCAAATTCTTCAGTCCAAACACTCCGCCCCTTCAGCTTTTTTACACCACCCTGTTAAGGTAATGGGTTTTTCTGTTACGCAAAAGTGCACGCAAAATAGGTGAGACGGTCCGATCCTTATTTTTTTTATTTTTTTTAATGCACTCAAAACACAAGTTTAATTACAATGTTATAATCGTTAAAAATTTACGATATCATCACAACTGTTAAAACTAGATATGGCTTCATCGTTATTTTGGAAAATACTCATTTACCCTTACTTCTATTAATTATAATATAATTATATTTATTATTATTATCATATATAATGGTATATTAGTATTTTTACATAAATCACGATCATAATACCGTAATTTTACCAAAGATACTTAAAAATTCACGATCATCATATCTCACCACATCTCACCACACATCACCACATTCCACCACACCTCACAACTCCACAATTTTAAAAAACTAAATCAAACAAACTCAATAAAAGATGCTGATCTTCTATTAAAACTTAAAAGAGAGAAGACTTTCTTTAGTTAAAAAATAGATCTAATAGTAATTAGATCTACAATAATCTAAATTAATTATTTAACCAGAATCATTATCTCTTCAAACTATCATGGAAAGAGCATTTGGGGCAATGTTTTCATACCGGTCCGATCAGTATACCGTTCATTACGGAAAAATTTAAATTTTTTAAAAAGAATTTTTTTATTTTTTTCCGGGTCGACCCGGAAACCCTGTATCGGTCGAAATACCGGTGTTGTCCGGTTTTCATCTTACCGGCTTTTATACCATCGATATACCGGTCGATTTAAAAACATTGATTTGGGGTTTAGAAGAAGCAATTTCATATTTTGAATATTATCATGTATTATGAGTTGTTAATGTTTTTAACATTTTATGAGGGTAAAATAGACTTTTATCATTTATAATATATTTACATTATTAGTTTCTATAAAACATTGCAATTATTCTATAACTCATTATTTACATTGCAAAACATATATACATTTGCATTACGAAAATACATTATAAAAATCTATTTTATAAATACATTATCGTTATCATTCTCATGACGCATACAGAACATACTTGTAGTGATAAAATTTATCTTCAAAATTTGATTTTGGACGAGGATTATAATTACGAAATTTGAAAATTTTTGAAATCAATTATGACATACAAAAAAAAGTTTAAGTATTGACTTTGACAAAACTTACAAAATACGAGGATCGACATATGTTATCTTGTTATTTTAAGGATATTGACTTTGCCAAAACTTACAATATATAAAGATCGAACAATTTTGTTATCTTGTTATTTTAAGGATCATAATTGTCAATAATCATAAAATTAAAATTACGAAATTATGAGGATCAAATTTAATAGGTGATATTTTATTTTATAAGTTAATTGATTAAATATTCGAGTTATCGAATAACCCTTAAAAATGAGTGTCGAGGGTTGCGTATAAAGCATTTTTCGACATTGAAGCTTCAAACTTCAACAGTCTTCCCTCATCCCTGAAGTGGGAAGGAGATTAGTGCTTCGATTTTCCGTTTCTTCGCACTTCACTTCATTTTTAAGCTTTCCTGGAGGTTGCTTGTTTTCTTTCATAAGTTTATGAAAGATACATAGTGTAGCAAAAGAGTAATCACACGCCCCAGCGCCATGACTGGTAAATTCATTATCTTTGAATCTCTATGTTCGTATTGAACGTTTAGGGTATGGGTTTTCATGAATTTATGTTATTGGAGTGAGTGAAATCTGGAAATTGGCGTTGATGGAATGTTCATCGTTGGATTTGTGAATGTGTTGATTTTATTAATTGATATTTTTGCGCAGACTATAAGCAGGAACAAGAGATGGAAATCGAAGCTTTGGAAGCCATTTTAATGGATGATTTTCGGGGTATATTTAATTGTACTATTTGTTCTCTTGATGTACATTTTTATATTCTTCTTTGTACCAGAAATTCGTTCTAGTGAAACTGGCCTCGTCACTTCAAATCCCTGCTTCCAGATAACGATTTCTCCTCAAGTAAATAATACATTTTTGTTACATTTTGTATTCATATTCGTATTCCTTTTTGATTCTCAATGGAATAGTTTCAAACAGGATAACGAGGAAGATGAACCAAATCCTCCATCAGGTTTGATATCTCATATGATGTTCTTTTGAAGCATTTTTTACTACTAATTTCTAGTATTTTATCAGTTCGATTAGCGTTGATGTTTTCGCATACAGAAAAGTATCCCGATGAGCCCCCACTTATCAATTTAAAAAGGTTTCATTTTTCATTCATTTTAACATTTCTTAAGGCCTGCAATTCTGATTATCTGAGTTTAGTGTAAAAGGTATTCAACCTGGGGATCTTAATGCTCTTAAAGAAAAGTTAGAACAAGAGGTACGGTCCCGAATTCATCGGCATGATTGAGTCGTTTTAATGCAAAAAATTGTGGTGTAGAGTTACCGTTTAATTATGTCTCGAAGAACATAAGAATGTGACTTTGCATTGGAGTTTTCCATTTCTATGCAACTTAAATGCTTCATGGACCTTACAGGCAACTGAAAATCTTGGTATGGCCATGATCTACACATTGGTTGCCTCAGCAAAGGAATGGCTTTCTGAAAGATATGCCGAGGATTCTGGAGTGAACGATGCCGCGGATGATGCATCTACTAAAGATGAGGTTATTTGTTACTTTCTTTGTGTATATTTTTTTAAGCAATAACCCTTTCTTCCACGATAGAGATCCACACATTCACTCACTCGCTCCTTTCATAGACTTGTGTTGAATTTGTCCTACATTGCTTATGAAAGTGAATAGATTAGGTTTATAAGAGTGAGGAGTGTCATCACATAATAACTTGTTCAAGTCTTTTAACGTGGCATGCTCTATTGTTGTCATTTCGGTCATACTCTATAATTTCAACATGGTATCGGAGTTGGTTCAGTTCATTTCAATTCACGAGGTCAAACATGCCAGGTGGTTGGATTTGAGGGGGAGTGTTAAATTTATACACATCGGTTATGAAAGCAAGATAAAACTAGGTTTATAAGAATCAGGTGTCATCACATAATGATTTGATCAAGTCTTTTAGTGTGGCACGCTCTCTCGTTGTAATCTCAATAACACTCTATAATTTCAACATGGTATCTGAGCTGTTTCGGTTCATTCTAATCTACAAGTTGTAACTTTTTGGATGGTTGCACTTGGGGGTTGTGTTGAATATGTCCCGTGCCACATTGGTTATGAAAATAAGATAGATTATTTATAAGAGTGAGGTGTGTTCATCACATTGGTCTCTCCCGTCTTAATATCTCTTTTGTTCATGCTCTTCGGTTGTAATTTCAAGAGTTTTTTTTATTCTTTTCAGATCATTGTGCCACATGGAGAACCAGTAACAATTGATACATTTTTGGCTTGGAGGGAGAGATATGAAGCTGAATTAGCACTCCAAAGAGCAAAGTGAGTTTATGTCTTATCGTTAACTATTCGATGTCAAAAAACTACAAAATATTTTTGTGTATATAAACACATGAAATCTATGTTTTACGAGTTGAAAAGCATTGACATCTTAAGCATTGTAGTCATACCGGTAAATATCGGTTGTGACCGGAACACCGGTATTCCAATATATCACCGGTATATCTAAAACATCGCTCATACCGATCAAGATTGGTACGAATGGTACCGACCGGTATGACTTCCTTGATGTTGAGTGATGTTTTTTTTTAATTTATATGCACACTGTATAGTGATATTAAACCCCTCGTGAAATGATTTTAGGCCCCGAGTAATGGGGTTTTTTGAAAAAAAATAAATTTTTGTATATATAAGCACATGAATTTTATGCTTTACGAGTTGAAAAACGTTTTGACGCCTTGAGTGAGGTTTTTTTTGAATTTTTTTTGAATTTATACGCACACTGCACATTTATATTAAACCCCTCGTGAAATGATTTTAGGCGCTGAGTAATGGGGTTTTTTGAAAAAATGCATTTTTGTGTATATAAAACACATGAATTTTATGCTTTACGAGTTGACAAATATTTTGACGTCTCGAATAGGTTTTTTTTTGAATTTATACACACACGGTATAGTGATATTAAATCCTCATTGTATTTCATGTGTTTTATCTTAGACTGATGCCTGATTCAGCCCTTAATGCACCCAAAGAGAAAAAGCTCACTGGAAGACAGTATTTTGAGAGTGGAAAAGCTGCCTCTGTAAGCCAGCCACTCTTTGAACTTCATTTTTTTAGTTAACAGATCTTCTTGTGTCTATATTTCTTCCAAAAGCAAATTACGTTGGATTAGGGTTTAGGGTTTAGGAATAATATTTACGTGTTCTCTGTGCCGAATACAGAAAGGTTCAACGACCGTTGATGATGTTTCGGATGAAGATCTTGAAGATATTGATTTTGATGATGATTTTGAAGGTAAAATAACATGCATACATTCATTTGAGTTTTCGGGTTTTTTTCCTTTTCGATTTGATGATATCGAATTATGCATCGGCTATTTTTCGACACGCAGATGATGAAGAAGATATGCTTGAACACTATCTAGCTGAAAATTCAGATTCATCAAGAAGAGGTAATTAAATTAAGCCAATTTTTGTTCCTAAGTGACTTTCTTAAGGTGAATTGAACTGTATCAAGAGAGCAATTGTTAGCTTTAAATTTGCAGCACACAAGTGTTTTATTATCACTGTATGGAAATTGATGGTGGCACGCAAATTTGGTTCGCATAATTTCATTGTTTTGATAATTTTGGTCCCTAAAATTTTATGATATTGTTAATTATGATTCTCAAATTATCAAAATGATGGTAAAGTAAATATTCAAAGTTTAGTATATATAATATAATTAATCCCTAAAGTTTTTTAATTTTGATAATTATGATCTACGATCAAAATTGCATTTTGGGGATTGACAAATATTGTAAATTTGGATGACCATATTTGCTAAACCTTAAGTTTTGGGATCGAATGTGTCATTTTCTTAATTTTTGAGAAGCTTCTTCACTACATCAGTGCCTAAATATTTTTTTGATGAGACGTAAATTTGGTTCTTATAATTTTATGATTTTTGTAGTTTTAGTATCTGAAGTTTATGATTGTGACAATTATTATCGCTAAAGTATAAAGATATTCTAATACTCTGTAATTTTTTGCAATACTAATTTATAAAGTTAAGTATGTATAGTATAATTAATCTTCAAACTAAAATCCGAAGATTAGCATAAAACTTCGGGAATTTTTTATCACTTTGGTAATTTGATTTGATAAATGCAAACTTTGATGATCAAATTTACTAAAACTATACAATTTTAGATTTGAATATATCATTACAAACTATGAAAATTTAATACGTAGCTTTTTCTTAGTCGCGGGACAAAAGCATACTAATGGACACATTTGGAATATCGTTTGATAAATAGCGGTGATGTAATATAATTGTACTTTGTTGTGAGGTGAATTGATTGTGATTTAAAAAATTGTTTTTGAAACAACGGTGCAATAATCGTGATATCATAAAATTACTTTTTTGCTATTATTTTTAAATAATTGTGTATAACTTAAAAATTATATTTCATATTATTTTATGATAAATTCGTTATATCAAAAAATATATTTTTAAATTATTATATATATTTTTATAGTTTGAACATATTTTTAAAATTGGATCAATTTTAATCGATCCAATCGGTTTGGACTGGACTAAGGCCCAAAACCACTCCGATTTAGGAAAACCGACAAGTTCGAAGAGGAGAGGGGGAATTCATGCCTAATTCATTAATTTTATTTGTTTTTAAATCCTTATATTTTTTAAAAACTATAATTCGAGTACAAAAGTTATATTAAGAATACAAATATTAATATTTCATGAAATATTAATTTAAACTAAATTCATAAAAATATTTAATAATATATACTATAAAAATGATAATTTTTCATTAATTGACACAAATAATTAGTTATATGTTTTCCCTATTCTTCTTTCCTTAAAATTAAATATAGGTCATTATGAAGTTTGTGTATGTAAATTAATATAATTACTTTTCATGATGTGGGAAATAATTAATACAAAAACGAGTCAAACCGGTTCTCAACCGGTTTGAACTGGTTTGGACAAAACCGAATGGATGACCAGTTTGTATTTCCAGTCCGGTTTTAAAACATAGGTTTAAACGTGTAATTGATAGAATGTAAAAAGTTATTGATCAAAATTATTTTTTTAAAAAATAAATTATAATTTACTAAAGGTAAACCGTAAAATTGATATTTGGAAAATACGTTATGGTGGTCATTTGGTTAAACAAACTATGAACTTACCGTTGTTTTCTATTGTCGCACGAACGTAATTATTAATGATGTTTGATTAAAATAGAATATAATTAACGTACGTTCAACGTACTTAACAATGGAGTGCACTTCCAAACCACACCAATATAGTATTTGATTGTAGTCGCTATGAGGAAATAGCGTCTTTCATTTTAGTCGTATGAGTCCTCTGTATATTTACCGTGAACTGTTACTGGATTAACACAGATGGGCCGCTATTTTCGGCGTCTCGGCGATTTCCTCCGCCGAGGGTATGCCACTACGTATACTGGAAAGGTCGTCACCACGTCTAAGAAGGGAAACTTTTCCGCTTTGGAAGTATGCGTCTCCGCTCCGACGATAATCTCCGACGTTCGTGGCTACCCTTTACCTCGTCGGGAACTTATCTGCAAAGCAGCAAAAATCTTGTTGAGTTCGTCGCTGGATCCCTTCCTCGACCTCTCTGAGTACCTCCAGACGCTCAATGTGACCCCAAGTCCATCAGAGGTGTCGGAAATTCTCAAAGCCCTAAAATCCCCAGATTTAGCTCTTCAATTGTTTCATTATTGCACTTCGAATATTCCTAAATTCAGACACGACGCTTTCACTTTCAACCGCATTTTTGTAATTCTCTCAAATTCAAATCTTCCAGACAAGACTGATAAGATCAATGAAGTTCTCAATTTAATGGTGAAATCTGGAGCTCGAGGTAACATCTCCACCGTTAATATACTTATTGGTGCTTTTGATGGTGTTGATGGATTGAAGAGATGCATGGATTTGGTTAAGAGATGGGATTTGATCTTCACATGCTATACGTATAAATGTCTTGTGCAATCATATTTGAGGGCTGGGGATTCAAATGAAGCATTGAAAGTTTACAATGAAATGTGGAGAAAAGGTTACAAACTTGATATCTTGGGGTACAATATGCTTCTTCATGCACTAGCTAAAGATGAAAAGGTTATATTGTTGTGTTCATTTGTTATTTTCTTGCTTGTTTACATTGCCTTTTGGATATATTAAGCTTCTTCTTCCGTTTTATTGTTAAGAAGCATGTTTTTAGTGTTTACATAAAGATGATGATTGGAGAAAATATCCCACATCGGAAAAATATGGGAGATTATACTACACTCGGCTTATCTAATCTTTTAGTGTGTGTTTTGGTACTCTTATATGTTGGCTTAAACAACACTCTTCTATGAATTTCAACTTTTACGACTGCTCCGTGATGTATTTTGCACTTAATTCTATTTGTTTCTCTGTTGATTAAGTATTTCTAGTTGGCGAAAATATCCCACATCGGAAAAATGGGTGAGATTATACTGCATTCGGCTTATCGAATCTTTTAGTGTGTGTCTTGGTACTCATATATGTTGGCTTAAACAACACTCTTCTATGAATTTCAACTTGTAGGACTGCCCATGATGTGTTTCATACTTAATGCTATTTGTTTTTTATGTTGATTAAGTACTTCTAGTTGGTGCTTCTTATGGTGTTCATTTCCCTGAAACGGTCCTTGTTATCATTTATTTTTTATCATAGATTGTCAATCTTACTCTGTAAAAAACGATAAAATGACGTCTTCCGTATTCAAACTTTTGTAGTTTTGGCAAATTTGATCCCCATGATTTTTAAGTGGTAAATTTTTGTAGTTTTAAGTGGCAAATTTGATCCCCATGATACCCACAGTGACAAAACCGATCCCCAAATTTGATTTTTCTCGTAAACCTCAATTGCTAAATTGAAAATTTTGGAGACAAATGGTACCATACACACTAAACTTTGGGGATCGATTTTGTCAAAAATTACAAAGTATAGGGATCGGTTTTGTATCTTCGTACTTTGGGGGGATGAAAATTGTTATAACTGATCAAAATTGTCAAAACCATGAAACTATGAGGATCAAATTTACGTAACACTATATTTTACCGGTTTTAGCTGTCTATTCTAGCGTGCTTTTCCCTGTAAACTGTTGATTTTATTGTTACTTTCGAATCGCAGAAACAGTGATTTCTTGTAAAATCTGCAGCACTTTTTCAGGTTGATGAGGTTCACCTGATAATTGAACACATGAAGGGGAAGTACTGTGAATTTGATGAATATACATACACAATTCTGATAAGAATGTTTGGAAGATTGAACAAGCCAAATGAAGCATTAACTTTATTTGAAGAGATGCTAATTAAGGATTTCAAGCTCAATTCGATGGTATACAATACGATGATCGAAGCCCTCGTTAGAAGTCGAAATGCGAACAAAACTATGATTATTTTCAACAAGATGTTGGAGAATAATTGCAGGCCTAATGAGTTCACATACAGTTTGATTCTCAATGTTTTAGCTTCAGAAGGACAACTTGGTCGAATAGACGAAGTCATCGAGGTATCGAAAAAGTACATGAACAAGTCAATCTACGCATTTCTCGTTAAGACGCTGAGCAAACTCGGCCATTCGAATGAATCCCATCGCTTATTTTGTAATATGTGGCGTTTTCATGATAAAGGAGACCGTGATGCTTGTCTCTCGATGCTCGAGAGCCTTTGCAATGCCGGTAAATTTATCGAAGCTGAGGATATGCTCGGAAAAATTCACGAAAAAGGTGTTATCAAAGATACATTAATGTACAATACTGTTTTCTCATGTTTTGGCAGATTAAAGAAGATACAACATCTTTTTGATCTCTACGAAAAGATGAAAAAACACGGCCCTCCTCCCGATATTTTCACTTACAACATTCTAATCTCAAGTTTTAGTCGAGCCGGGAGAGTCGAAGATGCTGTTAGAATCTTCGAAGAGCTCGAAAACAGTGAATGTAAGCCAGATATTATATCATATAACTCATTAATCAACTGTCTAGGCAAAAATGGTGATATTGCAGAAGCACACATGAGGTTCAAAGAAATGCAAGAGAAAGATATGAATCCCGATGTCGTAACGTATAGTACATTAATCGAATGCTTCGGTAAAACTGATAAAGTCGAAATGGCATGTGATTTATTCGATGAGATGCTCGGAGAAGGATGTTGTCCGAACATAATTACGTATAATATTTTGATAGATTGTCTTGATAGATGTGGAAGAACAGCAGAGGCTGTTGATTTGTATGGTAAGTTGAGACAACAAGGTTTAACTCCTGATACAATTACACATTCTATTATTGCTAGATTGCAGAGTGGATCGTACCGGAGTCGGAGAATCCGGCGCAAGAATCCGATCACCGGTTGGGTCGTTAGCCCTCTCAGGTGATTTTTGTGGTGTGTGAATTTTTGTATTGTTGTCGGATCAAACCCGAAAATAATTCCCCTTGATTGCCTTGTTGGTGTTGTTATTTCTCCGGGAATGCGATTAGGGTGTCTTAAGAATTTATTGATAAAAGAATATAAATATTTTATATTGAGTTATCTTTGTCATTATCCCCTAATTTGAAATAGTGTAAATAAGATATCTCAAAGTTTGTAAATTGTATATAAAACCATTGAAGTTGATATAATATGTATTGTTGAATTTTCAATTTTTTAAATTGTATATACAAATATACGATGCTTTCAAAGTTTAAAATGGTATGATCGGTCCTTAAAATTTAAAATTATTTTTATTTAATTTTAATATTTGTTAATATTTTAAATACATTTATATTTGTAGGGATACCTTAACCTTGTAAATATTTAATAATATATTCTTAATAAATTGAAAATTTTAAAAATAATATATATATTATCAGAATATTTATATGAAAAAAGACGAAAAATACTATTATAATACATTTATAGTCATTTTTGAACGATTTTGAAACTCCGGGGGTTTTGTATGTAATTTATCAATTTTTGGGTATCATCTTTTACACTATTTTAAATATGAAGTTATCGTCGTATTTTCTCTAAATTCAAATAATATAAGGTGGTACCATTTGTTCCAATATTTTCATAACAATCCAGAATTTCGTTTTGGTACAGATCGGGATGACCGATATGAATGATACCAATTTATTTATTTTTAAAAAATTTAAAAATAATATTTTATTATTTGTTTAGGGCCGCACCCTAAAAAACTTGGAACTTGACCTAAAATTCGGTATTGGATAACATACCAGTGACATCTTGTATTTGTCGTATCGATTAGTATACAAACGAATATCAACATTGATTTGTCTAGATTCGTGCAACTCATTACACTCAATTAGGGTTCATTTACAAAAATATTCACTATAAAATTGTACTTTTGCCAAAATACTTATCAACTCTTTTAAATCACACATCAAAATCATGTTTAGATGGGTATTTTGGTCAAAAGTACGAATGTCACTGGGTAATTGGGCAAAAGATGCATCAATTAGAGGTTATTGATTACAGGGTAAACCTACTAACTGTACGGATGCTTCTAACATATTAAGAAAAATTTATAATCCATCAACAAATTGATCAAATGAGTTATAAATTTAACCCAATTTGTCAATAGTGCGAATCTTTTCAATTCATATCGGTGTTTTCATACCGGACGGTATGTCAAATTTCGCTCGATACCGGTATTTTTTTCGTACCGCTCGGCATCGGGTATTCGGGTCGATTTCTGGATTTTTTTGTGTCTGATTCTAAAAAACTAATTAAATGTTAATTTTTTAAAAAAATAAAATAAATAAAATTTTGTACCGTCCGGTATACCGGTTGTACCACTCATACCAGTCCGGACCGGTAAGTAATTCCGGACCGGTATCAAAACATTGATTCATAGGCGAAAAATTTATGCAATCCAGTGCTTCGGATATTTCATAATGAAATAGTGGGATATTTATTAAAAGTCCATTTTCTGGATAAGGATTTGGAGATTTTATAATTATAATAATTATTTTAGTTATATAATTTATAGTTTTTTATAAGTTAAAAAAATCATAAATTTAGATAAAATATATTTTAATCATGATAAAATTAAAAACATAATATATAATAAATAATTTATCATCAAACTAAAAATTTGTTAAAATTTAAAATCAATAAAATAATTAAAAATTGATAAATATTACATAACTTATAAAATTTCTAATATAATAAAATTTCTTATTTATTTTTTGAATTTTTTCAATTTTATCTTCTCATTTAATCAAATTCGAGAATTTGAAGAGATTCACGAGTTCTAGAGAATTAGATTCGTAAATTTTTATAAAGATAGAAAATCCTCGTAAGATATTTCATAATGAAATAGTAGGGTATTTATTTAAAGCCCATTAATTATATTGGGCCATAACCTCCAATTTAATAAGCCCAATACATTTATAAAACTAACCGTACAACCCATGATCTTAAAACCGCCAATAACCGTCCCGCGTCACTTTGTAATTCAAATATAAAAAACCAGCATTTATTCTTTTATGCCACAAAATGATCTCTTTAACAATGAATTCTTTTCTCAAGAGCTTCGTCTTCTTCTTCCTCTTCACGATTTCTCTAATCTCTGCAATCGAGATCGACGTTGGAGGCAATGACGGGTGGCGAATTCCACCCGAAAACGATACGGAAATGTACTCACGATGGGGATCGAGTAAACGATTTCACATAGGAGATTCACTTAGTAAGTTCATTTACAATATATTTACTTTGATATTCGTTATTTTTAACGATAAATCTTAGTTATTTTTATTGTTTTGTTTTGTATGGAACGAGGTTTCAAGTATAAGAACGATTCTGTAGAAGTTGTGGACAAAACGGGTTATTATCATTGTAATTTAAGCAACCCGATCTCGATTTTCCACGATGGGAACACAATCATTGATCTCGACAAACCGGGATTTGTGTATTTCGCGAGTGGCGATGAACATCACTGCAAGATGGGGCAACGATTGATGGTCGAAGTTCGATCGTCAAGTGCAGGAAGTTGCGTCGTTTTTTCACGGAATTATCTTATGGGTTTTGTTCTTGTTGTTGTTGTTATGAAAATGATGTACAAGTTTTAAGCATTTATATATTCTATTTTGGATATTTAATTAGTGTAATTAAATTATACTTAAAACCAAACTTTGAAGAATTGGAGATAATTAGATATATATATATATATATATTATTTATATTATATGTTATTTGGTGATGTGCAAATACCATATAATATAATAATGTTATATTATTTGATTATCCCGACAAAGAGTCGGCAAATAAAAAGTTGTAGTGTAACCGAGTAGTAGACTTGTTTGGGGAAAGCAATGAGAAAATTTTTATATAGTTTATTTTTTTCTAAATACAAAAGTAAATTTGAAATATTAATAATTTATAATAATATAACCTTTATACTTGTGCAACCTAACGGCAACGGGTAGATTTGACCCTAAACCCGATATATTTGAACCGAATTGGTTCGGGTGTGAATCTTCAAAATTGGGTGTTGCTGTATTATTTTAAATTTGATATTGTTTGGGTCGGGTTCGAGCTTATACATAATCAATACAAGATATGATTAATCATAGAAAATTATATATTTTATCTTCTAAAATGGCTTATTCTCATATTTTCTTCATTCAAAAAATAAAATTTGTTGATTCCACGATTATTTAATAATAAAAAACATACGATTTTCAAGATCCGATTAAGAATTGTATTCAATGAAGCACGAGAGATATAGATCAGTGGAATTTTAATCAGATATGGGTCGGATTTGAACCCTATATATTTAGAACGAGACGGATCGTGGGTTTGACCATAACTGGATCGAATCCGACCCATACACATTGCTAGAGAAAAATTTGTATTAAATTCCCACAAATTTTCTAGGTAATTCTATTTATTGCCCGCTCTACTTAATGACAATTTTTATATATCAGTCCTGAGTTTCGTACCACTCAAAACCGGTATGAACGGTATACTGATCGGTATACCAGTATCTATCAAATATTATTTTAATTTATTTATTTTTAAATAATATTTAATTAGTTTTTTAGGGTCGTATCCGAAAAAAATCGGAAATCGGCTCTAATACCCGTTACCGGGTGTTTACCAAAAAAATTACCGGTAAGTCCGATATTTGACGTACCGGACAGTATACCGACAATATACCGTCCCGTATAAAAATATTGCTAAATGGTGAGTAATTATTATATTATAGAAAAAAATTGCATAAATAACATCAAATTTACGAGCTGTGTAAAGAGTATGTCTTCCAACTAACGAAATTGCAAGAATAATACATAAAGTTATCAATATCGTTTGTTTTTTACCAGTAACATTCTAGCACTCGGTTTTCCGTAAGTTTAAAATTGTTTGAAAACCCCTCAAACAGACATGGAGGTCATACCGGTAAATATTGGTTGTGACCAGTACGAGCGGTATCGATCGATATGACTTCCTTGCAAAAAGTACGCAAAGAAGACTTGTTTGAAAAATTATACAAAATTTACCTTTGATTTTCAAGAATTGTGTATAAAATATTAAAAATTTACGAATTCATTATAGTGACAATAATAAACGATATTGAAAATTTGTGGTATTTTATGTGCATTTAATTGAAGTTTGATAGCCACAAATATATATTTTTTCTCAAAAAATATATCATATTTGCAATTTCGTAACTTTAAGAACATATCATTTATAGTAAGTTGGCCAAAGATCACACATTTACAATAATTCCTCAAGTTGGCGAGATTTATATTTTAAGACTAATTTCTATTATATCTGAATTATTGGCCTATTATTTTTCTATAAAATAAATTATATTATATTATCATATCATATATTATAATATTTAATAGTTTGAAATGCGAATTTGGATAGCAACTTCGGAACAATATAATTAAATAATTAGCCGAATTAGTTTATCCCAGAAACATGATAATTACATATGACCTAAGTCTTTGTTATTGTCCAAAACATTCACTGTTAGTTGATTCTTACAACAAACGCCCTTTCTCCTTGTCTTAAATTGTGCTTACGTCACAATTTGTCGGATTTATTTAAATATATATGACAATAATTGTGAACAGGTTTATTTAAATATATGACAATAATTGTGTACACGTACAAGTATTTATAGTATACTAATAATTATATTGAGAAAATGTACATATTCATATTTCATTCCCTAAATTTTCATAATTTATAATAATATATTTAATCATAAAACTTTAATGTTTTGGAAAATTTGGTTTTCGAATTAAATCCCCAAATTTTAATTAGCAAAATTAAAACTCTGAGGACCAATTATAGAATATATATTAAACTTTGAAGACTCTTTTCGTCAAAATATAAAACTATGGGAAGAGTTGATGCTTTGAGAATCTCAATTGTCACAATTATAAAATTTTAGAGATTAAAATTGTAAAACTATGAAATTATGGTGACCAAATTTACATGTCGTCAAATCATATTAACACAATTAAATTATTAAATGAGAAAATTACAAGGGTGCCCCTAGTGTTTTAAATAATGTAACAACGATGTTTTCAAAGTTTAAAAATATCATACGAAGCACCCGAAATTTGAAAATCATATGAATTCTATAATATTTATTTCAATTTTGAAAATAATCAGATTGTATTTATATACATTTGTGAAATTTAATGGAACATTAAATAAATTGTTATAACATAAATGAAATTACGACCTCGAAGTTTATTTTTATTGTTAAAAATGTTTGATTTAATTGTAAATAAAATTCAAAATATAAAATATAATATTGCTGTATTACTCATTTACACATTTGGATATACATATTGTTCTTAATGTTGAAAATTATGTTCTTAAGGAAGTTAAACCGGTTGGTACCGTTCGTACCGGTAATGACCGGTACGAGCGATTTTTCCTATATATTGGTGGTATACCGGTGATATATCGAAATATCGATGTACCGGTCATAACCGATATTTATCGGTATGACCGGTATATCGGACGGTATACCACCGGTATGACTACCATGATTTTAGGTATAACGAACATTATTACAATATTAATTATATTATAATGTAGTAATATAAAATAATTATTGTATCAAACCACCAATTTACCCGATTTATTATATATCTTTCAATATTTCCTTAATTTCAATATTAACAAAATATTAATTTTTATATTTTGTTTCACAAGATGAGTGATATGGTAAATATAAAATAGATAAAAAATTGTTTTTTTATAATTATATATAGATATATATATACAATCGTGCACATTGCGAAAAAAATATCCGAACCCAATAATTTAGAAATTTATCGATCTCGAACGAAATTTCAATCGAGATCAAAGCCTTTACTACTATTGTTCATCAATAATTTGTCTACTATTTAAAAAGTAACTATTGAATCATTGATTGGCAATCAATCAAATTTTGAAACAACTTTATTTTTTAAAAAAATTATAAAAAATTAATCATTCACTACGTGTTTTGTGTGAATGACAAACCTAGATATTATATTTTGTAAATTTTGATAAATTAAAATCTTAATTTTTTTTAAAATTAAAGAGACAAAATCCATGATTTTACAAATATCGATCATCAGCACCAATTAAATCGATCAATATCACCGCTTCATAGTATATTTCCCCCGGTCAGGCTTCCACGTCGATCAACATTAATCCCTCAGTTGTAACGACTCGTTTCCCATTTGTATATATTGTCAATATTGGACTATACTAGTATTAATGACTCTCACATAATTGTTACGACTTTACTATTTCAGTAACCATAAATTTCATATTAGATCACCCATCGTACCTATAGTCTAATGTGAACACGTTTAACCTTTTAGTTATAATGAAATCATTGTAAATTTGCTAGGAAAAATACTGGATTATTAATTCGATGTTTGACTTATATGTAAATAATTTTGTGTTGACGATTGTCTTATTTATAACTCCATTAAAAGTTATTAAATTAATTGGACACAAAATATCCAATATGATATGAGTTTTTTAAATTGAAGAGACTATTGTGCTTCTACTTATATGATTGACTAAAGTATAAAACTCTAATTGTCTTTATATATGGTCGTGTTCTTCTAGTCATACGTATCTTTTCAGATCAATTTTGTATCCCATCGGAAAATTGACTAAGAGAGAAACATAAAATAATTCTCCACAAAATACGTATTGATACAGAAGACACATCATCAGATTACAGATTTATTCGACTACTTTGTCTTACGATAAGATCTGATTGATTTCAATGGATCTAGATAATTGTTAAATTATGTATCTTTATTCTCAATAATTCTAATAGAAAAATGTTACAATGACAAACGAATCACTATAATTAATCTCATATCACTTCTTCATATATTGTCGATGATTAGATTCGCCTAAGGTGACACGACATTCTCGATGGTTCTTACACTGTTATTAATAATTTTTTTTTAATTAATAACAGTGATACCGGTCGTTTCAACAAAATTGCAGTGATGGACGTATGAGTAGCCCGATTTCTGTAACACGAGAAACCGGACTACCCTTTTTTTATTTTTTTAAGCGTAGCCCGGTTTCTGTTAAATGGAAACCGGGCTGGTTTTTAAAATTTTTTTTTTAAATAAAAAAAAATCTGTTAAACGGAAATCGGGCTGTATTTTTTGATTTATTTTTTTAAAATAGAGCCCGGTTTTTGTTAAACGGAAACCGGGCTACGCTTTTCTTTTTTTATTTTAAAAAAAAGAAACGTTATAATTTTTATTATAAGGGGCTGAATTTATTAAAAAAATATAGCCCGGTTTATTAAAAAAAGAAACCGGGCTATATTTATCCTTTTTTAAAAAAATTACGCAGTTCGGTTTCTATAATTATAGAAACCGAGCTGCCCTTCAATTACGTATCGTCACCCATTCATCACTGTTATATACGTGATAGCGATTGACCCAGTGACAAAACCGAACTGTACAGTAACTGACATTATTACTGTACAAACTCGTCCACCCCTAGTCTATCATACTGAACAACCAAATTGAATTTCTCGAATTAAGTATATTTGATCTTCCAATTCGTAATTACATCGAAAGAGACGCATTCCTAAGCATATGATAGTTCAATCCTAGAAAAATCATGAACATGTATGAAGAACCCGCACGTGGATTAAATTAATGAAAAGCAAATACGAGTGCCAGCCAGCACGTGACAAGGATTGGCGTTGATTCAGACACGTCATTAATTACGTAAGTAAAATAACTATTTTATTTTATATATTTTGATAATATGATTTATGATTATGACATAAGATTACTTAAATTTCTTATTATATGCGTGTAAAATATGTATACATGTTCTTGGGGAGAATTTCTAAAATACACACCATTCAAGTTCCACATTACCAATCTAAGCATACTTTTAAAAGCATTATACAATTAATCATCTTTCATTATTTTATTGATATATCTATTAATTTTTTATATTTTAAATATATTATACAAAAATAAAAAGTTTAAGGAGTTAATTGCAATTTTTCAAAATATTAAAAAAGTAAACTTATTTTGTAACACAAATATAGGAATNCGCACTTAATTCTATTTGTTTCTCTGTTGATTTAGTATTTCTAGTTGGCGAAAATATCCCACATCGGAAAAATGGGTGAGATCATACTGCATTCGGCTTATCGAATCTCTTAGTGTGTGTCTTGGTACTCTTATATGTTGGCTTAAACAACACTCTTATATGAATTTCAACTTGTACGACTGCCCATGATGTGTTTCATACTTAATGCTATTTGTTTTTTATGTTGATTAAGTACTTCTAGTTGGTGCTTCTTATGGTGTTCATTTCCCTGAAACGGTCCTTGTTATCAATTATTTTTTATCGTAGATTGTCAATCTTACTCTGTAAAAAATGATAAAATGACATCTTCCGTATTCAAATTTTTGTAGTTTTGGCAAATTTGATCCCCATGATTTTTAAGTGGTAAATTTTTGTAGTTTTAAGTGGCAAATTTGATCCCCATGACTTTGGTAGTTTTGGCAAATTTGATCCCCATGATACCCACGGTGACAAAACCGATCCCCAAATTTGATTTTTCTCGTCAACCTCAATTGCTAAAATTGAAAATTTTGGAGACAAATGATACCATACACACTAAACTTTGGGGATCGATTTTGTCAAAAATTACAAAGTATAGGGATCGGTTTTGTATCTTCGTACTTTGGGGGGATGAAAATTGTTATAACTGATCAAAATTGTCAAAACCATGAAACTATGAGGATCAAATTTACGTAACACTATATTTTACCGGTTTTAGCTGTCTATTCTAGCGTGCTTTTCCCTGTAAACTGTTGATTTTATTGTTACTTTCGAATCGCAGAAACAGTGATTTCTTGTAAAATCTGCAGCACTTTTTCAGGTTGATGAGGTTCACCTGATAATTGAACACATGAAGGGGAAGCACTGTGAATTTGATGAATATACATACACAATTCTGATAAGAATGTTTGGAAGATTGAACAAGCCAAATGAAGCATTAACTTTATTTGAAGAGATGCTAATTAAGGATTTCAAGCTCAATTCGATGGTATACAATACGATGATCGAAGCCCTCGTTAGAAGTCGAAATGCGAACAAAACTATGATTATTTTCAACAAGATGTTGGAGAATAATTGCAGGCCTAATGAGTTCACATACAGTTTGATTCTCAATGTTTTAGCTTCAGAAGGACAACTTGGTCGAATAGACGAAGTCATCGAGGTATCGAAAAAGTACATGAACAAGTCAATCTACGCATTTCTCGTTAAGACGCTGAGCAAACTCGGCCATTCGAATGAATCCCATCGCTTATTTTGTAATATGTGGCGTTTTCATGACAAAGGAGACCGTGATGCTTGTCTCTCGATGCTCGAGAGTCTTTGCAATGCCGGTAAATTTATCGAAGCTGAGGATATGCTCGGAAAAATTCACGAAAAAGGTGTTATCAAAGATACATTAATGTACAATACTGTTTTCTCATGTTTTGGCAGATTAAAGAAGATACAACATCTTTTTGATCTCTACGAAAAGATGAAAAAACACGGCCCTCCTCCCGATATTTTCACTTACAACATTCTAATCTCAAGTTTTAGTCGAGCCGGGAGAGTCGAAGATGCTGTTAGAATCTTCGAAGAGCTCGAAAACAGTGAATGTAAGCCAGATATTATATCATATAACTCATTAATCAACTGTCTAGGCAAAAATGGTGATATTGCAGAAGCACACATGAGGTTCAAAGAAATGCAAGAGAAAGGTATGAATCCCGATGTCGTAACGTATAGTACATTAATCGAATGCTTCGGTAAAACTGATAAAGTCGAAATGGCATGTGATTTATTCGATGAGATGCTCGGAGAAGGATGTTGTCCGAACATAATTACGTATAATATTTTGATAGATTGTCTTGATAGATGTGGAAGAACAGCAGAGGCTGTTGATTTGTATGGTAAGTTGAGACAACAAGGTTTAACTCCTGATACAATTACACATTCTATTATTGCTAGATTGCAGAGTGGATCGTACCGGAGTCGGAGAATCCGGCGCAAGAATCCGATCACCGGTTGGGTCGTTAGCCCTCTCAGGTGATTTTTGTAGTGTGTGAATTTTTGTATTGTTGTCGGATCAAACCCGAAAATAATTCCCCTTGATTTCCTTGTTGGTGTTGTTATTTATCCGGGAATACGATTAGGGTGTCTTAAGAATTTATTGATAAAAGAATATAAATATTTTATATTGAGTTATCTTTGTCATTATCCCCTAACTTGAAACAGTGTAAATAAGATATCTCAAAGTTTGTAAATTGTATATAAAACTATTGAAGTTGATATAATATGTATTGTTGAATTTTCAATTTTTTAAATTGTATATACAAATATACGATGCTTTCAAAGTTTAAAATGGTATAATTGGTCCTTAAAATTTAAAATTATTTTTATTTAATTTTAATATTTGTTAATATTTTAAATACATTTATATTTGTAGGGATACCTTAACCTTGTAAATATTTAATAATATATTCTTAATAAATTGAAAATTTTAAAAATAATATATATATTATCAGAATATTTATATGAAAAAAGACGAAAAACACTATTATAATACACTTATAGTCATTTTTGAACGATTTTGAAACTCCGGGGGCTTTATATGTAATTTATAAATTTTTGGGTATCATCTTTTACACTATTTTAAATATGAAGTTATCGTCGTATTTTCTCTAAATTCAAATAATATAAGGTGGTACCATTTGTTCCAATATTTTCATAACAATCCAGAATTTCGTTTTGGTACAGATCAAGATGACCGATATGAATTATACCAATTTATTTATTTTTAAAAAATTTAAAAATAATATTTTATTATTTGCTTAGGGCCGCACCCTAAAAAACTTGGAAGTTGACCTAAAATTCGGTATTGGATAACATACCAGTGCCATCTTGTATTTGTCGTATCGATTAGTATACAAACGAATATCAACATTGATTTGTCTAGATTTGTGCAACTCATTACACTCAATTAGGGTTCATTTACAAAAATACCCACTGCAAAATTGTACTTTTGCCAAAATATTTATCAACTCTTTTAAATCACACACCAAAATCATGTTTAGATGGGTATTTTGGGTAAAAGTACGAATGGCAGCGGGTAATTGGGCAAAAGATGCCTCAATTAGAGGTTATTGATTACAGGGTAAACCTACTAACTGTACGGATGCTTCTAACATATTAAGAAAAATTTATAATCCATCAACAAATTGATCAAATGAGTTATAAATTTAACCCAATTTGTCAATAGTGCGAATCTTTTCAATTCATATCAGTGTTTTCATATCGGACGGTATGTCAAATTTCGTTCGGTATCGGTATTTTTTTTTGTACCGTTCGGCACCGGGTATTCGGGTCGATTTTCGGATTTTTTTGGGTCTGATTCTAAAAAACTAATTAAATATTAATTTTTTAAAAAAATAAAATAAATAAAATTTTGTACCGTCCGATATACCAGTTGTACCACTCATACCAGTCCGGACCGGTAAGTAATTCCGGACCGGTATCAAAACATTGATTCAAAGGCGAAAAATTTATGCAATCCAGTGCTTCGGATATTTCATAATGAAATAGTGGGTTATTTATTAAAAGTCCATTTTCTGGATAATGATTCGTAGATTTTATAATTATAATAATTATTTTAATTATATAATTTATAGTTTTTTATAAGTTAAAATAATCATAAATTTTGATAAAATATATTTTAAGCATGATAAGATTATAAACATAATATATAATAAATAATTTATCATCAAACTAAAAATTTGTTAAAATTTAAAATCAATAAAATAATTAAAAATTGATAAATATTACCTAACTTATAAAATTTTTAATATAATAAAATTTCTTATTTATTTTTTGAATTTTTTCAAAATTTACCTTCTCATTTAATCCAATTCGAGAATTTGAAGAGATTCACGAATTCTAGAGAATCAGATTCATAAATTTTTATAAAAATAGAGAATTCTCGTAAGATATTTCATAATGAAATAGTAGGGTATTTATTTAAAGCCCATTAATTATATTGGGCCATAACCTTCAATTTAATAAGCCCAATACATTTATATAACTAACCGTACAACCCATGATCTTAAAACCGCCAATAACCGTCCCGCGTCACTTTGTAATTCAAATATAAAAAACCAGCATTTTATTCTTTTATCCCACAAAATGATCTCTTTAACAATGAATTCTTTTCTCAAGAGCTTCGTCTTCTTCTTCCTCTTCACGATTTCTCTAATCTCTGCAATCGAGATCGACGTTGGAGGCAACGACGGGTGGCGAATTCCACCCAAAAACGATACGGAAATGTACTCACGATGGGGATCGAGTAAACGATTTCACATCGGAGATTCACTTAGTAAGTTCATTTACAATATATTTACTTTGATATTCGTTATTTTTAACGATAAATCTTAGTTATTTTTATTGTTTTGTTTTGTATGAAACGAGGTTTCAAGTATAAGAACGATTCTGTAGAAGTTGTGGACAAAACGGGTTATTATCATTGTAATTTAAGCAACCCGATCTCGATTTTCCACGATGGGAACACAATCATTGATCTCGACAAACCGGGATTTGTGTATTTCGCGAGTGGCGATGAACATCACTGCAAGATGGGGCAACGATTGATGGTCGAAGTTCGATCGTCAAGTGCGGGAAGTTGCGTCGTTTTTTCATGGATTTATTTTATGGGTCTTGTTCTTGTTGTTGTTATGAAAATGATGTACATGTTTTAAGCATTTATATTCGCTTTTGGATATTTAATTAGTGTAATTAAATTATATTTGAAACCAAACATTGAAGAATTGGAGATAATTAGAATAATATATATATTATATATTATTTATATTATATGTTATTTGGTGATGTGCAAATACCATATAATATAATAATGTTATATTATTTGATTATCCCGACAAAAAGTCGGCAAATTAAAAGTTGTAGTGTAACCGAGTAGTAGACTTGTTTGGGGAAAGCAATGAGAAAATTTTTATATTGTTTATTTTTTTCTAAATACAAAAGTAAATTTGAAATATTAATAATTTATAATAATATAACCTTTATACTAGTCCAACCTAACGGCAACGGGTAGATTTGACCCTAAACCCGATATATTTGAACCGAATTGGCTCGGGTGTGAATCTTCAAAATTGGGTGTTGCTGTATTATTTTAAACTTGATATTGTTTGGGTCGGGTTCGAGCTTATACATAATCAATACAAGATATGATTAATCATAGAAAATTATATATTTTATCTTCTAAAATGGCTTATTCTCATATTTTCTTCATTCAAAAAATAAAATTTGTTGATTCCACGATTATGTAATAATAAAAAACATACGATTTTCAAGATCCGATTAAGAATTGTATTCAATGAAGCACGAGAGATATAGATCCATGGAATTTTAATCAGATATGGGTCGGAATTGAACCCTATATTTTTAGAACGAGACGGATCGTGGGTTTGACCATAACTGGATCGAATCCGACCCATACACATTGCTAGAGAAAAATTTGTATTAAATTCCCACAAATTTTCTAGGTAATTCTATTTATTGCCCGCTCTACTTAATGACAATTTTTATATATCAGTCATGAGTTTCGTACCACTCAAAACCGGTATGAACGGTATACTGATAGGTATACCAGTATCTATCAAATATTATTTTAATTTATTTATTTTTAAATAATATTTAATTAGTTTTTTAGGGTCGTATCCGAAAAAAATCGGAAATCGGCTCTAATACCCGTTACCGGGTGTTTACCAAAAAAATTACCGGTAAGTCCGATATTTGACGTACCGGACAGTATACCGACAATATACCGTCCCGTATAAAAATATTGCTAAATGGTGAGTAATTATTATATTATAGAAAAAAATTGCATAAATAACATCAAATTTACGAACTGTGTAAAGAGCATGTCTTCCAACTAACGAAATTGCAAGAATAATACATAAAGTTATCAATATCGTTTGTTTTTTACCACTGACATTCTAGCACTCGGTTTTCCGTAAGTTTAAAATTGTTTGAAAACCGGTAAATATTGGTTGTGACCAATACGAGCGGTATCGATCGATATGACTTCCTTGCAAAAAGTACGCAAAGAAGATTTGTTTGAAAAATTATACAAAATTTACCTTTGATGTTCAAGAATTGTGCATAAAATATTAAAAATTTACAAGTTCATTAAAGTGACAATAATAAACGATATTGAAAATTTGTGGTATTTTATGTGCATTTAATTTAAGTTTGAGAGCCACAAATGTATATTTTTTCTCAAAAAATATATCATATTTGTAATTTCGTAACTTTAAGAACATATCATTTATAGTAAGTTGGCCAAAGATCACACATTTACAATAATTCCTCAAGTTGGCGAGATTTATATTTTAAGACTAATTTCTATTATATCTGAATTATTGGCCTATTATTTTTCTATAAAATAAATTAGATTATATTATCATATCATATATTATAATATTTAATAGTTTGAAATGCGAATTTGGATAGCAACTTCGGAACAATATAATTAAATAATTAGCCGAATTAGTTTATCCCAGAAACATGATAATTACATGTGACCTAAGTCTTTGTTATTGTCCAAAACATTCACTGTTAGTTGATTCTTACAACAAACGCCCTTTCTCCTTGTCTTAAATTGTGCTTACGTCACAATTTGTCGGATTTATTTAAATATATATATGACAATAATTGTGTACAGGTTTATTTAAATATATGACAATAATTGTGTACACGTACAAGTATTTATAGTATACTAATAATTATATTGAGAAAATGTACATATTCATATTTCATTCCCTAAATTTTCATAATTTGTAATAATATATTTAATCATAAAATTTTAATGTTTTGGAAAATTTGGTTTCAAATTAAATCCCCAAATTTTAATTAGCAAAATTAAAACTTTGAGGACCAATTATAGAATACATATTAAACTTTGAAGACTGTTTTCGTCAAAATATAAAAGTATGGGAACGGTTGATGCTTTGAGAATCTCAATTGTCACAATTATAAAATTTTAGAGATTAAATTGTAAAATTATGAAACTATGGTGACCAAATTTACGTATCGCCAAATCATATTAACACAATTAAATTATTAAATGAGAAAATTACAAGGGTGCCACCGGTGTTTTAAATAATGTAACGACGATGTTTTCAAAGTTTAAAAATATTATACGAAGCACCCGAAATTTGAAAATCATATGAATTCTATAATATTTATTTCAATTTTGAAAATAATCAGATTGTATTTATATACATTTGTGAAATTTAATGGAACATTAAATAAATTGTTATAACATAAATGAAATTACGGCCTCGAAGTTTATTTTTATTGTTAAAAATGTTTGATTTAATTGTAAATAAAATTAAAAATATAAAATATAATATTGCTGTATTACTCATTTACACATTTGGATATACATATTGTTCTTAATGTTGAAAATTATGTTTTAGGCAAGGAAGTTAAACCGGTTGGTACCGTTCGTACCAGTAATGACCGGTACGAACGATTTTTCCTATATATCGGTGGTATACCGGTGATATATTAAAATATCGGTGTACCGGTCATAACCAATATTTATTGGTACGACCGGTATACCACCGGTATGACTACCATGGTTTTAGGTATAACGAACATTATTACAATATTAATTATATTATAATGTAGTAATATAAAATAATTATGGTATCAAACCACCAATTTTACCCGATTTATTATATATCTTTCAATATTTCCTTAATTTCAATATTAACAAAATATAAATTTTTATATTTTGTTTCACAAGATGAATGATATGGTAAATATAAAATAAATAAAAAATTGTTTTTTTATAATTATATATAGATATATATATACAATCGTGCACATTGCGAAAAAATATCCGAACCCGATAATTTAGAAATTTATCGATCTCGATCGAAATTTCAGTCGAGATCAAAGCCTTTACTACTATTGTTCATCAATAATTTGTCTACTATTTAAAAAGTAACTATTGAATCATTGATTGGCAATCAATCAAATATTGAAATAATATTATTTTTTAAAAAAAATTATAAAAAATTAATCATTCACTACGTGTTTTGTGTGAATGACAAAACTAAATATTATATTTCATAAATTTTGATAAATTAAAATCTTAATTTTTTAAAAATTAAAGAGACAAAAATCCATGATTTTACAAAAATCGTTCATCAGCACCAATTAAATCGATCAATATCACCGCTTCATAGTATATTTCCTCCGGTCAGGCTTCCACGCCGATCAACATTTGTCCCTCAGTTGTAACGACTCGTTTTCCACTTGTGTATATTGTCAATATTGGACTAGACTAGTATTAATAACTCTCACATAATTGTTACGACTTTACTTTTTCAGTAACCATAAACTTCACATTAGATCACCCATCGTACCTATAGTCTAATGTGAACACGTTTAACCTTTTAGTTATAATGAGATCATTGTAACTTTGCTAGGAAAAAATATTAGATTATTAATTCGATGTTTGACTTATATGTAAATAATTTTGTGTTGACGATTGTCTTATTTATAATTCCATTAAAAGTTATTAAATTAATTGGACACAAAATATTCAATATGATATGGGTTTTTTAAATTGAAGAGACTACTCTGCTTCTACTTATATGATTGACTAAAATATAAAACTCTAATTGTCTTTATATATGGTCGTGTTCTCTTAATCATACGTATCTTTTCAGATCAATTTTGTATCCCATCGAAAAATTGACTAAGAGAGAAACATAAAATAATTCTCCACAAAATACGTATTGATACAGAAGACACATCATCATATTACAGATCTATTCGACTACTTTGTCTTACGATAAGATCTGATTGATTTCAATGGATCTAGATAATTGTTAAATTATGTATCTTTATTCTCAATAATTCTAATAGAAAAACGTTACAATGACAAACGAATCACTATAATTAATCTCATATCACTTCTTCATATATTGTCGATGATTAGATTCGCCTAAGGTGACTCGACACTCTCGATGGTTCTTACACATGTTACCCCTAGTCTATCATACTGAACAACCAAATTGAATTTCGCGAATTAAGTATATTTGATCTACCAATTCGTAATTACATCGAAAGAGACGCATTCCTAAGCATATGATAGTTCAATCCTAGAAAAATCATGAACATGTATGAAGAACCCGCACGTGGATTAAATTAATGAAAAGCAAATACGAGTGCCAGCCAGCACGTGACAAGGATTGACGTTGATTCAGACACGTCATTAATTACGTAAGTAAAATAACTATTTTATTTTATATATTTTGATAATATGATTTATGATTTATGATTTATGATTTATGATTTATGATTATGACATAAGATTACTTAAATTTCTTACTATATGCGTGTAAAATATGTATACATGTTCTTGGTTAGAATTTCTAAAATACACACTATTCAAGTTCTACATTACCAAACTAACCATCCTTTTAAAATCATTACACAATTAATCATATTTTATTATTTTATTGATATATCTATTAATTGTTTATATTTTAAATATATTATACAAAAATAAAAAGTTTTAAGGAGTTCATTGTAATTTTTCAAAATATTAAAAAAATAAACTTATTTTGTAACACAAATATAGGAATGGATTCGATTGAAACCACTCGATTACGTGATCTTGAGTCAGGTTAATTGAGTTCAGGTTTTGTACGGGTTAAATTAAAATGAATATTTGGTTGTTGGTTTAGTTTTTCAAAATCACAGTGAGGTGTGATGATCGTGTCGTGCGTTGAGATTACCGTGATAATTATGATTGGAATTTAGAAAATTGTTTGAAAGAACTACGATGATTTTAATAAAATATTCATTTTAACATTTATATTAATATATTTATTATATGAATATAAGCCAAATAAAAAATAACCGAATTCTGAAATTTTCAACAAAAAATAAACAATCTATAAAAATTTTAAATTCTATATATTTCTAATAAAAATATATCATATTTTAATTTCTCGACCTAATACAGACATGAACACAATTAACCGAATTCATATTTACGTAATCAGGTTGGGTCTTGATAGCTACAAAATAAGTACTTTTTTAATATTTTGAAAAAATTGCAATTAACACCTTAGACTTTTTATTTTTGTATAATAAAAATAATTATTATTGAGTTTTAATATGTAAAGTTATTAATTTGTCATTTTTTCATATTGTTTTCATTAAAGGAAAAGATATATAACGTTATTTCTCATTCTTGTTTTGAATAAATTCATATTATCAAGATCCAATACAACATTATTGGGATTGTTTGGAAGGTCGATTGATTGAGATACGATCATTAAATTTTTATTTTTTTAATGCAAACAAACAAAAACAAAATATAGATGTGTTCATCGTTAAAAAATTATAATTTAATCAAAAATGCTAAAATCATAGAATAATCTCTATTTATAAAAAATGATTAATTTACCTTATTTTATTAATTTAATTAATAGTTTTTATATATAAGGATATATTGATATTTCTACATAAAATGTGATTATGCTATCGCAATTTTCCTAAACATTTTAATAAATTCACGATCATCTAATATTTAATTTAATTATCAAAGTTAATCATATTTCATCTCACCATATTTTTTTAAGTCGGTCTAAACAAACTCATTGGATCGTTAAACAAAACACTATTTTTAGGAATTTGTGATAAATGCAATATTTAAAACATTATAGTTTTGAAAATAATTTTTAAAAGTATTGTATACTAATACCGTAATAATAAAATAAATTAAATTAATAAAATAGAGATAATACGCAGTTTTTAAGTATTTACAATACATATAATTCTTACTTTGAAAAATAATACAAAAAATTTACAAATTCATCTCTTTTCTTCTTAAACTAAACAAGTTAGATATGACCCGACTCGCTCAAGATATGTACCGACCGATATTTAATTTAAATAATACTAAAATCAATACCGTCGAAATTTCTGATATACTATAAATTTAAAATATTTTTTTCATTGGCATGGTCGTCACTTTATGAGGTGATCGACGCTTCTTCGAGAGTGTCAGCCAGGTAGGACGATCGACACAAAAGGAATGACAACCAAGTGTCTGATTAAAATGACGATCGGTACCATGTTTCAGCCTTGAGAGCGACACAGTTTCAATAACAGTCGATCAGTCGAAGAGGATGCATTGTGTGGGGTCAACAAAAGATTACTGGGTTCAAACTCTAAAGCCCACTATAGACACTATTTAAAGTGATGTTAGCCGCTTTAATGTGACATCAGCTTAGAAGGATTATCAGAAAATAGCAGAGGAACCCGAGAGCATATTTTGGTTTGGAACATTCTGTTCGTGGTTCTATTTTAAGTTGAACAAGAACTTGATAGTTTTTATAGTTGTAATCTTTGTTTATTTTTGTGATAGAGAATTGACCAATAAGTGGTCCATGGTTTTCTCCCGTTACTTTGGTTTCACGTAAAATTTTTGTTATGTCTTTAATTTTATTCCATATCTAGTTTTGATAAGTTTAATAAGTAAAACGAATCGTAAAACTCCATTAAAGCTAACCGTTTTGAACTTGAAAGTGAAAATGCACCCATTTCAATTTTATAATATATATGAGAATATAAGTACATTACAATTTATAGAGATACAATTTATTTATTATAATAAATTATTGGAGCTCCATTTAAACCACAATGGAGCTCCAATAATTGTACACAATTTGTTGTATGTGCATTTATAAAAATAATACATATCAACGATATATATTATAATTAATTTCGTTTCACCAACATAAAATGAATTCGTGATAACCTTGTTGTAATTGGCAAAATTTAGTTGATACGAACTCTTGATTTTGTTAATTATGATCCCATTTTTTAGTTCAATACTCCGCTATTAATTAACTACGGTGAATTGACTTTGAGTATCATAAATACCATGGTACACGAAAACAAAAATTGATTGTTATAAAAAAATTAGTTATATTTTACTTGTATTCCGACAAACATGTACATAATTCTATTCCCTTCATAATCGCTATAATCGATATGCCCACTATATAGTTTTGTACGAATTTTTTTTGTTTTTAAAAATTAATACATATTATTTTCTATGTTTTTAACCAAAAAAGCCAAGATCAAATAAAAAACCATACTATATCAAAATACTTATACAATCTCATTTTGGGTGTAGTGGCCGGTGGGGGAAATAGTTATACATAACACTGTCAGAATATTTATAATAGTTTTTTAAATGTACTTTAAAACCTATTTTTTAATAACACTGACAAAATATAACATCACCCAAATAGCACTGAAAACCTGATATGTCATTAATTTGATTTAATTAATCAATTTATACTATTAATTTGATTTCTAATAAGACTGTTATAATATTTATTATATTTAATTAATTATATTCAATTGATTTCTTATATATATTACTTTTAATATAAATTACAATTTTAAAATTCAAATATTTTATTTTTTCAAATTCTTAGATATATTAGTTTTATCGTATATTTATTATTCTGAAATTTAAATTATTGCCACTAAGAGGGCCCTTATTTATTAGTGTAAAGGTAATTTTAAAAAAATAAAAAAAAAATTAAAGTGGGTACAAACAGTAATGCGCAAGGTACATCTAAAAAGTTTATAGAGCGGTTTTCGTTGTCTCGAAGCTGCATGTCATAGTAAAAAAGTTTCCACAACAAGTACCGTCGACCTGATCGGAAAAGTACTCAGACAAGTCTTTTTCCACCGGCCAACACGGCGGCTGTAGCCATCCCTCCGCCGTATCAATTTCGGTAAATTTGTTCTCCGTCGAGGCATAGCTCTCCTCCAAACTCGGCAGCTCAATTATTTCCCCGAGCTCGTCATCAGAACTGTCTTTACCTTGCAACGACCCAGTGGCGGATACCGCCGGCGAAACAGTAGAAGGATACGAGATTTTAACTGCACTGAACTCCTCCATCGCCGCCGCCTTGACTGCTGCTGCTTGCACGTCTTTAGGAGAAAGAGANTTCGTAGAGTATGACCAATATATCGGTTGATACCCGTCCGGTATTTTAAGTGTCGCCCAATATAATATTTTATCAAAATTTTTATATCGTAATTTAATTATTTTTAGAACATAAATATTTTGAATTCAAATTCCTTAAAGTCAATTTGATCTTAATATAAATGTTTTTATACTGATCGGTACGATAAAAATCGGCAGTATCAGTAATTGGATCGATGCCGGATTTCCGGGTCGGAGACAAGAAAAAAATAATAAAAAATAAATATTTCGTACAAACCGAAATTGGTAAATAATTTTGGATAAACATTCTTTAATATATTATAATTTTATTTATTATATATTTTTAATTAATATATTATATATAAATTATTTCTTTATTTTTATAAAATATGTACATAGGTCATATTTTAGCCAAATACCCCCCTGCACGTCATAGTAAAAAAGCTTCCACAACAAGTACCGTCGACCTGATCGGAAAAGTACTCAGACAAGTCTTTTTCCACCGGCCAACACGGCGGCTGTAGCCATCCCTCCGCCGTATCAATTTCGGTAAATTTGTTCTCCGTCGAGGCATAGCTCTCCTCCAAACTCGGCAGCTCAATTATTTCCCCGAGCTCGTCATCAGAACTGTCTTTACCTTGCAACGACCCAGTGGCGGATACCGCCGGCGATACAGTAGAAGGATACGAGATTTTAACTGCACTGAACTCCTCCATCGCCGCCGCCTTGACTGCTGCTGCTTGCACGTCTTTAGGAGAAAGAGAAGCCGCTCGTGGGAGGGAATCATTTAGATGAGGGAAATTGAGAACGGCTAAGATTCCTTTGATGCTCATCTCCGCCACGTCGTGAGCACGCGCCGCCTTCTCCGGCGTAGTGTAAGTTCCGAGCCAAATGCGTGTTTTCTTACGGGGCTGCCGGATTTCTGATACCCATTTTCCCCAGCTACGCATTCTTACGCCTCTGTAAACTGGATGCTTTGTTCCAGAATCTTTTGGTCTCTTTTTTCTTCTGTTTTCGCTGCCGGAAAAGTCGCACGGGAGATCCGCCATTTTTTCCGATGGTTCTGATAAACTTAAATGAATGTAGTTGGATGCCTTTTTTGATACCTGAAATGCAAAATAAATGAAGGAAGACAACTTGTATATATACTACAGAAAAGTTCAATTATTTTGAAGAAATAATAAAAAAAATTATAATACGACTACCATTTTATATAAATTAAATTAATATTTAGAAAATTACGAAAATGTCCACCATGTTTTGCATGCTTTTTAAACTTTAAGTGCAAAAACTTTACATTATTTTAAAGTTTTATGTAACTTTCAAACGCAACTCATATGGATGCATAAAAGTAAACCAAACTTATGTGTTTTCTAAAGTTGAATTCGACCCAAAATAAAAAGTTTTGTTCGTGTTCGAAAACTTAATTTATAAATTTTGGGAGCACCACATTTATACTATTTCAATGTTCTTGGGAACACCATTCTTTTTTTATTATTGAAATATGAATCAATATTGCAATTAATATGTATATTGCATTCCTTATAATAGTTATTGTTAATGGAGGTGATCGACCCAACAAATCATACTATTATAATTGAATTATTCAAGTATTTTATAGTTTGATATTTTATATTTAATAATATTATATTTAAGCATATTCCTTATATAAATTGGTCTGCTTTTAGAAATTTAATAATTTAAATTAACTGAAAATTAAATTTAAGATTGGAAAGGAAATATTTATAATTATGAGTAGAATATTCAGAATTGTTAATACTATAAATTTATAAGAAATTACTAAAAAATAAGAAATCTTTGGACGGATTTTTGGACTATAAACCATGGAAGTCATACCGATGGTATACCGCCCGGTATACCGTTCATATCGATAAATATCGGTTGTGACCGATACACCGGTATTCCGATATATTGTCGATATACCAACGATATATCATAGAAAACATTCATACCGATTAAGACCGGTACGAGCGATACGGACCGGTATGACTTCTTTGCTATAAACGTCTTCTTTTATTGATAACATAAATAAATAAACAAAAAAGGTGTTATCATTTGTATATTTTATAAGTTATTTCTATTAATTAAATACAGCTGCAAAATAAGGATATTGAAACATCAACAGCTACATTGATTTAATGGATTTTCACTATTTTTCTGAATTAATTTTATAATATATTTTCAAATAGATCCCAACTTCTCTGAATCTCATAAATCACTTGTATCTAATTTTGTCACAATTAATCTATGGGGCACTGACTCGTCCGATCGAGTGGTGCGACTAGATTTGACATGACTCAGTAAGAGTATAAGAGTCAGATTTTCGACTCGGGTAGAATTATTAAATAAAAGCATAAATTATAAATTTAAAACTACAAATATTTATAAAAAATGAATATCGTTCGTCGATTCTACTATCTTCCAAAAAACAATCACTTTTCGGTCCATCATCGCTTGCACGAAGAATTCACAAGTAGATCGACAACATAAGAAAGTCGTGAAAGCATATAAGATATGTTTCCGATGAAGAAAAAAATCAAATTAATGAAGAAATCAAAACGACGTCGTTTTGTTTCAAGTGTCAAGAGTCGGAGCAAGTCAGAGAGTTCGACTCGGTCCGACACATAGAATATGAAAATTTGAAGAGTCGGTGCCGCAGAACAATTAATTACTGAAAATATCATTTGATATGTTGAAATTTGTCCCACATCAGAAAAAGAAGTGATATTGATTAAGGTTATAAGGATTGGAATTCCATCAAATATTGACTTGATCAAGTCTTTTAAATGTGTGAATTCTTTCCCTTAATCTCGTTCGTTTACACTTCCCCGTCGTTATTTCGGCCAAACTCTATAATTTCGATATAGTATCGAAGCTGGTTCGGTTCATTTCAAGTCGCAACCTTATGGTTGGACTTGAGGGAAATTTGTCTTACATCAGAAAAAGAAGTGAGATTGATTAGGGTTATAAGGGTTGGAATTCCATTATATATTGGTTTGATCAAATTTTTTAAATGTGTGGGTTTCTTCCCTTAATCCCGTTCGTTCATACTTCCCCGTCGTCATTTCGGTCAGACTTTATAATTTCGATATGATATATTTATTTTTATAGTAAAAAGAAATAAAATAATTATCAATAGATAAATATTTATTTTATTTCTTAAATAATTATTAAGTATTACAAAATTTGGATTAGTATAACCAATCAATAAAATTTAAATAATAGTAATTGTAACTATTGATTCTGTAAACATCAAACCAAATAGAAACGAACAAATTTATTTGTTTTTTAAATTCGATTTGAAATAAATAATGTTCAGTGCAAGTTCATCTCAACCGATACATAAGAAACCCCAGTATGTGGCCGTGGCTCACGTTTGCGGATAATGTTAAAATAATAAATAAAATTTAAATAATATTATTGGTGTAAAATAGAATTGGTATTTGGTAGGCATTCCAGCTATTAATGGTGATGTTTGGAAACCCAATCCAACGTTTGGTGCGGTAAACATACCGTAGTTGTATTATACTTTTATTAAACATTATTAATAACTGCATTCATGTGACCGCAGAAAACAGCGGTGAGTTCACAGTTAGGTTAACCCAAAGGTCACCAGAACGCACATGCTAAATGTCAATTTTACCATTGATAAATTATATTTTATTTTTTTAAAAAATAATTTTGATCAATAACTTCATATATTCTATCAATTATGTGTTCAAACTATAAAAATATATATAACAATTTAAAAATGTAGTTTTGAAATAACGAATTTATAATAAAATAATATGAAATATAATTTTTAAGTTATAAACAATTATTTAAAAATAATGGCAAAAAGTCAATTTATGACGTCACGATCACTGCATTGCTGTTTTAAAAACAGTTTTTTTAAAATCACGATCAGTTCACCTCACAGTACAGTAAAATCATATCACCTCACCGCGATTTGCCAAACGTTGTTCCAAACGTACCCAATATGTCCCCTCAAATGAGCTGTCTCAAAAGTCTATAGTTGTACTATTTACACATTTAGTCCTTAATTTTTCATAAAAAAATTTATCACTCCACTAGATTATGTTAATTTTTCAAAATATCGACTTTGATTATCGAATGTAACTTGTTTGGTTTGAGAAAAATGAAGATATTAAGTTTGTAAAATCTTTTATTATATTTTTCCGGTTATAACTTATATAAATTGAAAATGAGTTAAAAATTGTATTTTTTAGGTTATAATTTTACATTTAATTATAATATTTTGTAATATATTTTTAACTTTTCAATTATTTAAGGGCGGAAGGCAGTTTTGGTCCCCAAAATTTGAATTTTTTGGCAATTTTGGTCCCCAAACTTTTCAATTTTGGCAAAACTAGCACCAAAAGTTTCATGTACACAAAACTAGTCCCTAAACTATTATTGTTTTGGCAAAATCAGTCCCCAAAGTTATGTGCGTATGACATAATTGGTCCCCAAAGTTGTAATTTGTGGCAAATTAGGTCCCCGGACGAAAATTAATTTGGGGGCTAGTTTTGCCAAAATTCGCAAACTTTGGGGACCAATTTTGCGAAAATAGGCAACTTTGGGAACCAAAATTGTCAAATTATCGAAACTTTGGGGACTGTTTTTGTCACTCACAACTTTGAGGACCAAAATTACCAAATTATCCAAATTTGGGATCCAAGTAGTCATTTCTCATTATTTAAATAATTATTTCATATATTTATAATATATAATATACTATTATCTTCCGTTATATATATATATATTGATATTTCGTTCATATTTATTAAATTTTTATTATTGTTCATGTTATTGCCGTTTTGATGTTTTCATGTATTAAATGTATTGAGCTTTTTGGGCTTTTGATAAGCAAAACTAAACTTAATTGGGCCTTATTAAACGAGTTTACAAAGTCCTATACACCGGAAACAGAGATACCGAACCCACTTTCTAAATTTGAAAATTCGCTAGGGTTTTGTGAACCTTCCTTCACTTGAATCGCCGCCGTATTCCGTACCCGCCAAACCTTCAGAACGCCGTCGAGGCTTCCGGTGCAAAGAGTGCAGCTCTCATCTCCGATCTCGTCTGAAAAACGTAATGGAAAGGCGGCGACGCATCGTACCGGACTCCGATGACCTTCCAACACCGCGATACAAGTATGAAGCCCATCAACTCCACGGAACCATACTCTGCTAGTCGCGTCCGCCGATCCACTCACCACGAAGTTCGCCGCCGTCGATAGGCACATCACTGCATGCGTATGTCCAGCAAGCGCTCCTCCGTATTGTTGTTGGCCGGAGAACCAGCTTTTCAACCAGTAATGAACGTAGCCATCCGTACAGCCACCGTACAGCACACCGCCATCTGATGTTAATGCTAGGGTTTTAACTGGTGAATATTTCGTCGGAAGTGTTACTGTAAGTGAATGCGGCCGCGCACCGCTGCAAAAATTCCGCCGCCAAACCCGTACCGTAGCGTCATCGGAAGCCGTGTAGAGTACGCCGTCCTCCGCCAAGGCAACGGCGTTTACCGGCTCCTGGTGTGCTTGTATCGTCTCGACGCAGGTGAAATCGGAGATCCGCCATACTTTCACCGTCTTGTCCAGAGACGCCGAGTACAATATGTCGTCCGCCACATTTATCGCCAGCGATGAAATTGGTCCCATATGTTTGTTCTATAAAAGAGCATCACCAAATTTATCATTAAAATTAATTAAAATTATATACATTTTTTAAAAAAACTATATTTGGATAATTAAAATTAATTTTATAGGTAATGAAATAAATATGAAACCCAATCAAAAAGGGACCATTGCCATTAATTACCATTCTATCCCTGCCGGCAATATAGCTCCGGCCAAAGATTCCGGCAATCGGCATGGTAGCAATCCTCACGTGCCTAACAACACCTTCCCACGTGCGACGCCAAACCCTAATTTTACAATCAGAATACGCCGCATAAACCTTATCATTCGAAACCTGCAAAGCCACAACAATACACGCCTTCGTCTTCAACTGCCCAAACTCCGTAAACTCCGGTAACTTCCAAATCCGTACAACGTTACTATGCGCGCCGGTATACACAAGTCCATTCGACGCCGCGACGCATAGAATCTGACCGTCCTTTTTCAATACAGACGATACACACCGGTAAGATTCAATTTCTCCATCTCCAACTATAATTTCCGGTTTAAACCCCATTCTTGGAGTCATCGGAGGCTGTAAATCCGCCGGTGTTGCAGCACTCAAACGTGGAGGTACAGGAAGGCATAGCGCGTCGTGTCGTGGCCGTTCTTTAGTCGAAACGCTTCGTGGAAAAACGGAATTAGGTCCTCTGATCGCGAAAGAGGGATTGGGAGGGCCGTCATCTAAAGATGAAGCCATGTAGAAAATTGAAGGGAATATGACTGTAAGAGAAGAATGGAGAGTAAGGAAGAGAGAAATGAGAAGTTAATAGGGCCGGCGGGAGGGGGAATTGGGTGGTTGAATAATGGCGGAGCTATGGCTGAGGAGGGAAGATAACGTACAGGCGAGCAGAGCAGCATTTATAGCTTGATAATTAAAGATGCCTTTCTTCAAACTTCAAAATAAAACCAAACAACTACATGTTCATTATGTACATTTTAATTATTTCCAAATTTGTTTGTTTCATTCTAAACTATGAAGATAAGTTATTCGTAATACGTGTACACATAAAAATGAGAATATGTACACACGATCATCATAAAGTATTCATTAGAACCATAGTTTTAAAAAATCGGTAAGTTCGATCGGGAATCGTTCATTATCTCTATCCGATTTAAACAGGTTGGACTATTATTTTAAAAAACGATTTCTGACCAACTAATTTGGTTGAAAAGTTTATTTTGGGGCCAACAAATTCACTAAAAACCAATTTTTAAAAATTTATATTAAAAATTTTTTAAAATTATTTTAAATATATATTAAACTTTTTCATATTGCATAATTATATTTTTTAAGAATTTATTTAGATTTTTTTTGTAAAAAAATATTTTTTTAAATATATTTTTCTGGTTCATTGGCATTATTATTTATTTTTCTATTAAACCGATTCAAACCGATCCGACCAGTATAAAGTATTTGCGATCCATTGGTTCGATCGGCTTTTAAAACCATGATTAAGACACATCAATCATACATATGATTTAAAAATAAAAATTTAATATAATATAAACGAAAACATCAATATATATAACAGAAAATCAATAATATGTCATATATACTATAAATATATAACATAATCATATGATTAATTAATTATGTAATAAAAAAATAAAGTAATTAAGAGTAAATTATAAAATAAAAAAATAGTTTAAAAAATAATGAATACGGTTATTATAATCATCACACTCGATTAGATGTCCTTATATATATATGCAAAAAAGGGAAATTTTAAAAAATGGAATGGAATTGCAACCTATTTCCATTTGGTTATTTATTTTAAATATATCCAGTTTATTCTTAAATTGTCTATATTTTTTAATTCTTAAATTATATATTTATTCTAAAATATATAAAAAAAATCTTTTATTAGAAACAATATTTTACTATTGGATTTCTTTTTATCTTGTATTATTATACATTATGTTTTTATACGGAGTGATCAATACTATTTTTAAATTTTGTAATATAAAAAAAATAATTTTGATATCGATCATCATATCAAGTAAGAACAATATAAAAAATGATTATAAATGTAATGATACTTAATATTTTGTTACATTTATTTAAATATTATATATAAAAATATAGTTAACCCTGAATATATTTCATATTTGGTACTTAAAATTTGAGAATTTAATTTATTTTTGGGTCCAATCATAAAATAAAATAAAATATTATTTTTTAATATAAAAAATAAATATGATATCATCGGTATACTGTTTGGTTATATCCATCCGGATCAACATGAAAAGTTGATTATAAATGTAGTTATTTTTACATTTTATTTAATATATACTCGATATATATATATAAGTGAACTTAATCTTGAATAAATTTCTTATTTACTACTTTGTGATTTTTTATTTAATTTTTTCAATTACTAATACATATTTTTAATGAACTTGAGCTCTTTAATGAAATTAGTTGTTTTTTTAGGCCCAATAAAAAATACCTTAGAAAATATAGATTCATAATCAACTAAGTGATGTAGAAAAATTTTAAAAAATTGGACATTTCGCTTATAATAACGAAAAATTTCATATTTTTCAAATTTGTAGAGTCTGGTCACTTTGATGGGGTGAGTGTGTTAGGATATAACGCCTAATAAGCAAAATATTAGACTGTAAAAAACTTAAACAAATCAATTGTAATGATATAAACACCTCTTGTTATGATCCCTTTTTAGGGAGTACCAACAGTCGTCCAGTTCATTCAACGAATGAACTCGGTTCTAATTTATAAAAGATATGGAGAACGATTAAAAGTTAAAATCAAAGTAAGAACACAGCATATATAGTGGAAACCCCGTAAAATGGAGTGAAAACCACTCGATCAAGAGCCGATTATGCTCTTGGTCTGCTCACTAATGAGAATAAGAGAAGTTTATACAAAGCAGGCTAATGAAAATGACTGAGTATAGAAAGCAGTAAGAATCTGGGCAGCGTAACAGCCTGTTCTTCTGCATCCAAAGGGTCCTCTCTTTTCCTTCGTCCTGCCCTGTATTTATAGAGTCGTCGGCGAGTGTAATCCACGTCCTGTAACCGCCTCTGACAAGTTTGTTAGAGGTTGTTATCGCAGGATGTAAAACGAGGCTGAGACCGATGCGTGGTCTGCGTGATCGGGCCCGAAGCATGATAAACGTGACAGGGCCCGAAGCGTGGAACGCGTGAGCCTGTAACTGTTTTGTAACCGTTAGGACCGAACCGCGGAGCCAGCTGGCAGATAACGCTTATTTTTACTAAGGTTATCTTCGGTCCTCCGTGTTGAACATCGGGCCGGTCTTCTTAAAGGTGTAATTGGGCTGTGAGAATTCGTTTTGATTATTTAAATTGGCCCAACNTAAGATTCAATTTCTCCATCTCCAACTATAATTTCCGGTTTAAACCCCATTCTTGGAGTCATCGGAGGCTGTAAATCCGCCGGTGTTGCAGCACTCAAACGTGGAGGTACAGGAAGGCATAGCGCGTCGTGTCGTGGCCGTTCTTTAGTCGAAACGCTTCGTGGAAAAACGGAATTAGGTCCTCTGATCGCGAAAGAGGGATTGGGAGGGCCGTCATCTAAAGATGAAGCCATGTAGAAAATTGAAGGGAATATGACTGTAAGAGAAGAATGGAGAGTAAGGAAGAGAGAAATGAGAAGTTAATAGGGCCGGCGGGAGGGGGAATTGGGTGGTTGAATAATGGCGGAGCTATGGCTGAGGAGGGAAGATAACGTACAGGCGAGCAGAGCAGCATTTATAGCTTGATAATTAAAGATGCCTTTCTTCAAACTTCAAAATAAAACCAAACAACTACATGTTCATTATGTACATTTTAATTATTTCCAAATTTGTTTGTTTCATTCTAAGCTATGAAGATAAGTTATTCGTAATACGTGTACACATAAAAATGAGAACACGTACACACGATCATCATAAAGTATTCATTAGAACCATGGTTTTAAAAAATCGGTAGGTTCGATCGGGAATCGTTCATTATCTCTATCCGATTTAAACAGGTTGGACTATTATTTTAAAAAACGATTTGGGACCAACAAATTTGGTTGAACAGTTTATTTTGGGGCCAACAAATTCACTAAAAACCAATTTTTAAAAATTTATATTAAAAACTTTTTAAAATTATTTTAAATATATATTAAAACTTTTTCATATTGCATAATTACATTTTTTAATAATTTATTTAGAGTTTTTTTGTAAAAAAATATATTTTTAAATATATCTAATTGTCATTATTATTTATTTTTTTATTAAATCGGTTTAAATCGATCCGATCAATAGAAAGTATTTTCGATCCATCGGTTCGACCGAATTTTAAAACCATGATTATGACACATCAATCATACGTATGATTTAAAAATAAAAATTTAATATAATATAAACGAAAACATCAATATATATAACAGAAAATCAATAATATGTCATATATACTATAAATATATAACATAATCATATGATTAATTAATTATGTAATAAAAAAATAAAGTAATTAAGAGTAAATTATAAAATAAAAAAATAGTTTAAAAAATAATGGATACGGTTATTATAATCATCACACTGGATTAGATGTCCTTATATATATATGCAAAAAAGGAAAATTTTAAAAAATGGAATGGAATTGCAACCTATTTCCATTTGGTTATTTATTTTAAATATATCCAGTTGATTCTTAAATTGTCTATATTTTTTCATTCATAAATTATATATTTATTCTAAAATATAATAAAATAATTTTTTTATTAGAAACAATATTTTACTATTGGATTTCTTTTTTTATTGTATTATTATTACATTATGTTTTTATACGGAGTGATCAATACTATTTTTAAATTTTGTAATATAAAAAAAATAATTTTGATATCGATCATCATATCTGTTGTGGTTCGAAAACCGGGGGTGTTAACAGTCGACCGGTTCGTTGCAAGACGAACTTGGTTGTTATTTATTTAAGTGTGGAGAAGATTGATGATTCAAAGGTAAAGGAGACAAACATATTTTTAGAGTGGAAAACCTCGGAGTCGAGGAAAAAACCACTTGGCTAAGGGCTGAAAGAAGTGCCCTCAGCCTGTTCACTCATCAACTTCATCATTGTACAATACATGTTTATGATTGACCACAAGGGGAGGGAAGATAATCGAAAATAAATCGAGAGTAAGTTATAAAGCTCAAGCTTCCTGGAGAAAACCAAAATCGGAATCGACCTCCTTCTCTCATTCCCTCTGTGTCCTTTTTATACTACAACTGTACTATGTACAGTAGGGTGTCGTTTTGCGCCTGTCCTTTGCTACTAGGTCGGCTAACGTCAGGCGAAACAGCCGCCGGGAATAGCCCCTGTAACTGCATGGCGCCTGTCCTTTCGGCGCTGCCAGCCGGCTACTCTTTGGCTTCTAGCGGCTTACATCCATTGTCAAACCACGCTACTGACCAGTTTGTCGCGGGTTTTTGTCGCATATGACGCATGAGGATGGCCCGAAGTAGCGCCTGCAAGAAATGGACCGATCGGTCTGGGCGTATGTGGGGAGCTGAGCCCCACGGTTCGGGACCGATCGCTAAATGTGACCGATCTGGCCAAGCGATATAAATAGGCCTCTGCTGATCTGGGTCTCCAAGTTCGGCTCACTTGCCTGAGCCGCCATCCTGACCCTGTTCGGGCCGGTCCTGACCCTGTTCGGGATATCGGGTTCCGATGATCTCATCAATATCAATTAAGAACAATATAAAAAATGATTATAAATGTAACTATACTTAATATTTTGTTACATTTATTTAAATATTCTATATGAAAATATAGTTAATCCTGAATATATTTCATATTTGGTACTTAAAATTTGAGAATTTAATATATTTTTGGGTCCAATCCTAAAATAAAATAAAATATTATTTTTTAATATAAAAAATAAATATGATATCATCGGTACACTCTTTGGTTATCTCCATCCGGATCAACATGAAAAAATTGATTATAAATGTAGTTATTTTTACATTTTATTTAATATATACTCGATATATATATAAGTGAACTTAATCTTGAATAAATTTCATATTTACTACTTTGTGATTTTTTATTTTATTTTTTCAATTACTAATACATATTTTTTAATGAACTTGAGCTCTTTAATGAAATTAGTTGTTTTTTTAGGCCCAATAAGAAATACCTTAGAAAATATAGATTCATAATCAACTAAGTGATGTAGAAAAGTTTTAAAAAATTGGACCTTTCTCTTATAATAACGAAAAATTTCATATTTTTCAAATTTCTAGAGTCTGATCACTTTGATGGGGTGAGTGTGTTAGGATATAACGCCTAATAAGTAAAACATCATACTGTAAAAAATTTAAATAAATAATTTTAATGACCTAAACATCTCTTATAAACCAATTCAAATTATTTTTCACTTACGATATGAAACAATTTTATATATTTCAATATACCATTCAAGTCCAACCGCATAACAATTTGTACTTGAAAATTCAAATCAGATGTTTACCAATTGATCAATTTCATTAAGTAAAACTAACCATCGGAAATGTCATTCACGATTTTTCAAATTCGCTATGATACCATGTTAAATTTCTAGAGTCGGATAAATTCTATGTGAGAGTATGTTCATATAACATATACAAAGGAATTACATTGTAAGGCTATCTGTAATCTTGTCTACGCCCAAAACCATTTTTGCCGTATAAATCTCTCTATACATCATCATTCTTTCACATCCACATCATATTCTCTTTTCACTTGTAAAAGTTCTCACTCATCGACATCATTTTTTTATTTCTATTTCATCCACATCATCTCATCTCTCCAAATTTAATTTTATCTTTGTATCTTATCAATTTTATTTATTATTTCTAGTGATGCGAGATATAGTGATCATTATAATTATTTCGATGATCTTGTCGTTTAATTATTATTTATTAATTTATATTATTCTTTATTTTCGTTTCGATTGTATTCGTATTTTAAATTTTGATCGGTATCGGTATTTTTTTCGTACCGCCCGATATCAGATATTAGGGTCGATTTCCGGGTATTTCAGGTCTTACCCAAAAAATTAATTAAATATTAATTTTTAAAAAATAAAATTTGGATACCGGTCGGTACACAGATCGTACCACTCATATTGATCCGAACCGATACGTGATTCCAAACTGATATGATTATTAAATCTTAAATAAAATTATTAATTTAATTATCAAATAAATACAATTAATATTTAATACATATTTATTAAATAAATTAATAAAAAAAATTGTGATTTCCGCTGACAATGGGCGCCCAAGCCCTTGTCCGCGAAATGTATTTTCGTGGAGGAAATTCAGCGGCGGTGATATGACCATGTATACGGCGGAGAAACCTGTATTTCCGCCCAGATTTCTCCACCGTTACAACAAACCTAATAGACTTGAACAAATCTATTATAATGGTCCACAAAATCTCTTATAAACCAATCAAAATAATATATCACTTCATTAATTCAAATATTTATTATTTCTCAAATTCATTTGGATTCAATTGTGAATTGTCAAATATGTTTAAAAAACTATTTATTATTTCTCAAATATGAAATCATAGTTCTTTTTTAAAATTTATAATGTTTAATCCATATAAACTTTCAAAAAATATTTCTAAAACATTTAAAAAAGCTAAATTATAAAACATACTCCATTATAAATATTTTAATATTTAATCCAAAGAAACATTTCATCAAATATTTTCATTTCTCTTACTTTTCAATTTCCATGCATTTCTCATTTCCAAGAGCCTAAATAATAAATTATATTATTCAATGTTTTCATATCGCTTTGAAATTATGGGTGGATGATATCATATTTGCTTTTTTTATATATTAAAAAATAATATTTAATTTTTAAGATCGAATCCAAAAAACTAGATATCCGACCAGGGAGTACCGAAAAATAATCACAATTGTCCGGTATTTGACATACCAGTCAATATGAAAATATGAAAATTAATTAGTGGATGAGAAATGAACATCAATGTAAATTAAATTTTCATGCAATGTACGATGGGTAATCATCGATCGTGCTCGATGACCCACACGTATATAATCATATCTCTTTTTTATTCGAAAAAAGTTTAATAAAGTCACACGATACTAAAAGGAAAATAACCATACCACATGTTGGGAAAAGTTTACTCATCTCTAAAGCATATATTATAGCCACATAATATATATTATATTGAAATTATTATCATAAACAAATAATTTTATACAATAGAATTTTAAACTAATAAAATAAATTAGATGTAATATACTTCACACTTATATGATATTGTCATTTTTTAATCTAAATCGGTCTATAAAGCTCACAATTCGACTATCAAGGTTCGATTTTTCCCTAATCGTAATCTTCTAAGAATGTCAATTATACTACTATTAATTATACTACTGATATCTTTCCGGGGCGGGAATTATGGGTACGTAGTGGGTTTGAATATATCGGGTAGCATATATATTTTTATATTATAAAAATTAAGAAAGAACTCTAAATTAGTGAATAAACATTTGAAATTAATCTATATAAAATAATTAAAACAAATATCAATGATATGAAACAAATGATAAGTAATTATGATGATAAGAGAAAAATGCATAATTAGCCTCCAATTTACGAGTTGTGTAAAGGGCATGCCCTCCAACTTACGAAATTGCAAGAATGACACATAAAGTTATCAATACCGTTTGTTTTTTACCCTTGACATTTCGCACCCGGTTTTCCGTAAGTTGAAAACCGTTTGAAAACTCATCACAAAGTACGCAAATAAGACCCGTTTAAAAAATTATACAAAAATTACCCTTGATGTTCGACAATTGTCTATGAAATATTAAAAATTAACGAGTTCATTAAAGTGTCAATNCAGCTGGCAGATAACGCTTATTTTTACTAAGGTTATCTTCGGTCCTCCGTGTTGAACATCGGGCCGGTCTTCTTAAAGGTGTAATTGGGCTGTGAGAATTCGTTTTGATTATTTAAATTGGCCCAACAGTTATCGGGCTTCACCCATTACAGGGTACCCGATCCTAGAGTTCTCATCACCTCTTATAAAGCAATCCAAATTTTTTTTCACTTACGATATGGAACAATTTTACATATTTCAATACACCATTCAAGTCCAACTGCATAACAATTTGTACTTGAAAATTCAAATCAGATGTTTACCAATTGATCAATTTCATTAAGTAAAACTAACCATCGGAAATGTCATTCACGATTTTTCAAATTCGCTATGATACCATGTTAAATTTCTAGAGTCGGATAAATTCTATATGGGAGTATGTTCATATAACATATACAAAGGAATTACATTGTAAGGCTATATGTAATCTTGTCTACGTCCAAAACTATTTCCGCCGTATAAATCTCTCTACACATCATCATTCTCTCACATTCATATCATATTCTCTTTTCACTTCTAAAAATTCACACTCATCCACATCATTTTTTTATTTCTATTTCATCCACATCATCTCATCTCTCCAAATTTAATTTTATCTTTCTATCTCATCAATTTTATTTATTATTTCTAGTAATGCGAGAAATAGTGATCATTCTAATTATTTCGATGATCTTGTCGTTTAATTATTATTTATTAATTTATATTATTCTTTATTTTCGTTTCGATTGTATTCATATTTAAAATTTTGATCGGTATCGGTATTTTTTTCGTACCGCCCGATATCGGATATTAGGGCCGATTTCCGGGTTTTTCAGGTCTAACCCAAAAAACTAATTAAATATTAATTTTTAAAAAATAACATTTGGATACCGGTCGGTACACCGATCGTACCACTCATATTGATCCGAACCGATACGTGATTCCGAACCGATATGATTATTGAATCTTAAATAAAATTATTAATTTAATTATCAAATAAATACAATTAATATTTAATACATATTTATTAAATAAATTAATAAAAAAAAATTGTGATTTCCGCGGACAAGGGGCGCCCAAGCCCTTGTCCGCGGAGTGTATTTCCGTGGAGGAAATTCAGCGGCGCTGACATGACCATATATACGGCGGAGAAACCTATATTTCCGCCCAGGTTTCTCCACCGTTACAACAAGCCTAATAGACTTGAACAAATCTATTATAATGGTCCACAAAATCTCTTATAAACGAATCAAAATAATATATCACTTCATTATTTCAAATATTTATTATTTCTCAAATTCATTTGGATTCAATTGTGAATTGTCAAATATGTTTAAAAAACTATTTATTATTTCTCAAATATTAAATCATAGTTCTTTTTTAAAATTTATAATGTTTAATCACATAAACTTTCAAAAAATATTTCTAAAACATTTCAAAAAAGCGAAATTATAAAACATACTCCCTTATAAATATTTTAATATTTAATCTAAAGAAACTTTTCATCAAATATTTTCATTTCTCTTACATTTCAATTTCCATGTGTTTCTCATTTCCAAAAGTCTAAATAATCAATTATATTATTCAATGTTTTCATATCGCTTTGAAATTATAAGTGGGTGATATCATATTTGCTTTTTTATATATTAAAAAATAATATTTAATTTTTAAGATCAAATCCAAAAAACCAGATATCCGACCAGGAAGTACCAAAAAAAATATCACAATTGTCCGGTATTTAACATACCAGTCGATATGAAAATATGAAAATTAGTTAGTGGATGAGAAATGAACATCACTATAAATATAATTTTCATGCAATGTACAATCGGTAATCATCGATCGTGCTCGATGACCCACACGGAGATAATCGTATCTCTTTTTATACGAAAAAAGTTTAATAAAGTCACACAATACTAAAAGGGAAATAAGTATACCACATGTTGGGAAAAGTTTACTCATCTCTAAAGCATATATTATAGCCACATAATATATATTATATTGAAATTATTATCATAAACAAATAATTTTATACAATAGAATTTTAAACTTATAAAATAAATTAGATGTAATATACTTCACACTTATATGATATTGTCATTTTTTAATCTAAATCGGTCTATAAAGCTCACAATTCGACTATCAAGGTTCGATTTTTCCCTAATCGTAATCTTCTAAGAATGTCAATTATACTACTATTAATCATACTACTGATATCTTTCCGAGGCGGGAATTATGGGTACGTAGTGGGTTTGAATATATCGGGTAGCATATATATTTTTATATTGTAAACATTAAGAAAGAACTCTAAATTAGTGAATAAACATTTGAAATTAATCTATATAAAATAATTAAAACAAATATCAATGATAAGTAATTATGATGATCAGAGAAAAATACATAATTAGCCCCCCAACTTGAATTGTGTAAAGGGCATGCCCTCCAACTTACGAAATTGCAAGAATGACACTTAAAGTTATTAATACCGTTTGTTTTTTACCCTTGACATTTCGCACCCGGTTTTCCGTAAGTTGAAAACTGTTTGAAAACTCATCACAAAGTACGCAAATAGGACCCGTTTAAAAAATTATACAAAAATTACCCTTGATATCCGACAATTGTCTATGAAATATTAAAAATTAACGAGTTCATTAAAGTGTCAATCATAAACGGTATTGGAAACATGAGGTGTCTTATTTGCATTTAATTGAAATTGGAGGGCTATAAATGCATATTTTTTTATCAAAAAGTATACCATATTTGAAATTTCATAACTTTGAGGACATGTCAATTATACAGTTCGGAAGTTGGGGAGCTGTAGACAAACATCACCCATTGTTAAAATTGAAAACATCATATGATTGGAGATTGATTTTGCCAAAACTTGCTAAGTATAAGAACGAATTTGTAATTTTGATACTTTACGTATCACAATTGTTACAATTATAAAACTTTATAAATCAAAATTACCAACAATACGTAAAGATGCGATCAAATTTGCTACTCACCTTTGTCCAATTCCCAAATCTTCATTTCCTTTTTCGGTTGTCTTTATAAACCCCACCTTCTGATTCATCTTCTCCATGCAAAATCTAACGCATAAACTTGAATTGAATTGAAATCCTTTGTTTCCCAAGCATGGATTTCAGTCTCAATTCAAAGTTTCTTAAGAATTTTACGCCTTTTCTTTACGTTATCCTCTTACAATTCGGTAACGCCGGCTTCGCTCTCGTCGCTAAGGCGGCGCTGAATCAGGGTTCTAGCCATTACACATTTTCTGTGTACCGTAGCGTAATTGCTGCTCTAGTTTTGATCCCTTTAGCTTTGATTCTTGAAAGGTTACGATCTGTTTATTGATTATGAATCTTACCCATGAAATTTTATGAACTTTGTTTTGTTTTTGTTTCTTGATTTGCAGAAAAACGCGGCCGCCGATGACGATTTGCGTGTTCTTTAAGATCATGTTACTGGGGTTTTTAGAGTGAGTTTTTTTATCCATTTCTTATTACAGTAAAGAAATAACGTCGGAATTTGGATATCGCAGCCCCGTTCTCGGACAGAATTTGTTCTACGAAGGGATGAAATATACTACGCCGACGGTTACCGCCGCCCTCTGCAATCTTCTTCCGGCGTTAACTTTTCTTGTGGCTTGGATTCTCAGGTAGATTATATATATTTAAAATTATGAGGATACTTCGATTTTTAAAATAGTGTAAATGGATACCCAAAATTCGTAAATGACATGCAAAACTCTCGAGGTTTAAAATAGTGTAAAACTCTCGATTTTAAAAAATAGTTCGATTAAAGAATAATTTTTGTGTGAATAGTTGTTATTTTCGTCTTTTTCACGTGAGTGATTTTTACATTTATATGTTATTTAAAAAAATTTCAAAGTTTTGAGATATGATCACTACATCTTTTCAAGGTTAAAATGTTAAATATAAATTATAGATGCATTTAAAATATTAACAAGTATTAAGGTCAATCATACAATTCTTAAACTTTGAAATTATGTTGTTTATAACTTTAAGTTGAGGATCAACAACATATATTACTACATTTCAACTAATTTTTAAAGTTCGAGGTTAATTACAAAATCACTTATATATAATGATAAAATTACATAATTAGCCCCAAACTTTCAAGCGGTGTAAATGACATGCCCTCCAACTTATGAAATTGCAAGAATAACACATAAAGTTATCAATAACGTTTGTTTTTTTAGCATTGACATTTTAGCACCGGTTTTCCGTAAGTTGAAAACCGTTTGAAAACCCCTTACAAAGTACGCAAATAGATCAGTTTGAAAAATTATACAAAATTTATCCTTATGTTCGATAATTGTGCATAAAATATTAAAAATTTAAGAAATCATTAAAGTGCCAATGATAAACTGTATTGTAAATTTAAGGTGTCTTATGTGCATTTAATTTAAGTTGGTGGGCTACAAATACATGCTTTTGCTAAAAAAATGTATCATATTTACAATTTTGTAACTTTAATATTATACTCTTTACACAAGCTTGTAAGTTGGTGGGCCGTGGGCAAACATCACCATATATATATATAATATGTATGAATTGAAACATAATTTATGTTTTTGTATGTCCTTAATTTTGTCCAAATAAACTTATTTTTATATCCGATGTGGGATAGGATCGAAAAGGTAAATTTGAAGAAGATAAGAAGTCATGCGATGATCGTAGGGACAATAGTTACACTCGGTGGTGCGATGTTGATGACGTTATTTAGAGGCCCCGTTATCGGATTGCCATGGACTCACCCGACCACCAATTCATCTTCCGATAATCCAAATGATCGACCTGATCCGATTAAAGGCGCACTCATGATCTCCGCAGCTTGCCTGGGTTACTCATTGTTCTTCATTGTTCAGGTACATACACAAAAATTATAGGATATTAATGTTAATGCACTATATATATATGTGTATATGTAGAAATGACAAATCAAATATCAAAAGACTTAAATAAGTTAATTATAGTATGATTCATTAGTTTTAAATGTTAGAACTCCTTAATATCTTTATTTGTCCCTATACTTGAACGAACCTTAAAGATCGAATGAAAATCGAAGCTTTGTCATTGATTTGATAGGCGATCACGTTGAAATCGTACTCTGCGGGGTTGTCATTAACGGCGATGATATGTACTATGGGTGCACTCCAAGGGACGGCACTAACTTTGGTTGCGGAGAGAGGTAACACAGCGATTTGGAGCTTGGGATGGAATATGAAACTCGTGGGATATCTTTACGGTGTAAGTATAAAAATATAAGTATATTTATAAATATCGATTTTCAAATGTATATTCAGATTTCGGTGATGGTTTAGGGTATAGTTTCGTCGGGGATCACATACTATCTTTCGGGCATAGTGATGAATGTCAAAGGACCGGTATTTGCAACGGCATTCAATCCCCTTAGCATGATCATCGTTGCAATTCTTAGTTCATTCATTTTCGCGGAGCAAATGACCTTTGGAAAGTTAGTAAAACTTTCTTTATAAAACTAGTGTTATCGAGTTTCCTATTTCGAAAATCGTATGATTTTAAATGGTGTGTAGGGTGTTCGGAGGGATCGTGATCATAGTTGGACTTTACATGGTTGTTTGGGGAAAGGGAAAAGAGGACAAAGACGAAGAAGTAATCGAAGAAAAGCCACGGAAAACAGAGTCAAGGGTTAATGACTCGGGTGAATCAAATAGATGTGATTCGGTTTAATGACTATTTTGAAATGGTTTAGGGTTTAGGGAATTAAAACCTAAACCCTAAATGGTCGTATTTGTATGCGTATAAATGGCTTTATGTTATATATCCTCTAAAAAATGTAAAACTTGTAAAGCTTACCCTTTTAAGTTTTATAATAAGCTTTATCCTCAATAGTTAAAAAACTTCAAATTTGGTCATAATGCTAGTTAATGTTTTAAATGTTTCTTAAATTTCAAAATTTGTAATTATTATACCTTCAAACTTTGAAAAAATAACACATAAGTTATCGAAACTATTTACGAAAAACCATTATTTCATATCCAACTTAGAAAATCTTTGATTCCTTGAAGTTGATCAAATAAATCATCAATACGAAGAAGTGGATACTTATTATCTTTTGTCATTTTGTTAAGCTCTCTATAATTATAACATTGTCTTAAACCTCTATCTTTCTTTGTAGTAAATACATTTGGTGCTCCTCATGGTGAAATATTTGGTCTAATATAACATTTATCTAGCAAATCTTGCAGTTGTACTTTCAACTCTCTCAATTCTTTTGGTGTCATACGGTATGATGGTTTAGAAACTGGTTGTGCGAAATTAACTCAATTCCAAATCTCACATCTCTTATTGGTAGTTTTCATGGTAAATCATATGAAAATACGTCCATAAATTCATTAACCACTAGTATATCTGTGATATTCTTCTTTATAGAATCCATAATCAAATTTACCAAGTAACATCGGTATAACATAACTGACATGTTATCATCTCCATTCATGTCCAAACTCTCCATTTTTGGTACGTCAAATTGAGTTTGCTATGGTATAATGATGCTCTTTATCCCACAATTAATCAATATTCCATACTTATGCAACCAATCCATTCACAAGATAATGAGGTTGTTTGGTTTAGTTTTTTGAAATCACGATGATGTGTGGTGATCGTGATAATTATGATCGGGATTTAGAAAAATTGTTTGCAAAAACTACGGTGATCTTACCGTGATTTTAATAAAATTTTTATTTTAACTTTTATACTAATATATTTATTATATATGAATATAAGTCAAAATACACTTTCATTAACAACTCTAACATCATATTAATACTGTAGAAATACAAAAACAATTCAAAATATTTTTAAAAATGACATATCAATTCCGGAGAAAAAAAAACAATCCAACTCTGAAATTTTCAACCAATATAAAAAATCGGAAGAACAATCGAAAATAAAAAATCGGAAGAAAAACCGAAAAAAATCCATTCAATCGAATACGTACCTTGCAAGAAGTAACCTAAAAATGTAGAACCACAACTTGGTAAAAATGGTGAAAGATTTGTGAAATAAGAATAAAATTAATTAGAATTTGGTTTTAAAGTAATTAATTGAACTGTGAAGGGCAATTTTGGAATTTACAAAATCACGGTGGATTGACCATACGTATCAAGTCATGACCATATGACCTCCAAAAACTCATGTACGATCACCACAATTGTGCAGACTGTTTGGTTGTATAAAATAAAATCACGGTGCGGTGACCGCACCGCGGCGGCCACCGTAAAACCAAACAACCCCAATATCAAATTCGGTGATTTCAAATCTTAACAAATCTGCATTGTATTTCTGTTGACAGATTTATACCTCACAATTCTTAAATAATATCCTATAAGATAGTTGTCTACCACTTGGTGTACTGATCTTGCTTCGCTTTTCACTTGAGATAATTCTTAAACAATGAAATTTCATGTTCTAAAATACACAATTTCTAAATTATATAAATAATGTATTTACAATATTTTAAACTCGAGGTCCAATATGTGTAATTTTCTTTGCTCTCCCAATTTTATACATGACTAGTATGTGCCCCGAAATCATAATTTTTGACATTTTCTATTTAATGTTATCATTGAATAATATATAAGTTATCAAAATCATTCACGAAAAAATGATACTATTAATTTGATATCATTTTTAAACAGTTTTGAAATTTCATAAGTTAAATACTCAATTTATAATTTTTGAAATATTGTACTTACATTATTTTAAACATAAGGTGCAATATGTGTAATTTTCTTTGTTATCCTAATATGTTTCCCGAAATCATAATTTTCGATGCATTTTATTCAATGTTATCATATTATCGAGTGTGTTAATGAAATACGTAAAATATCGAGTGTAACCAATATTTTGTCTAAGGGTGAACAAATTATTCGAAATACCCAATACCATACAGAAATTTTGTTATAACAAAATTATTTTTTGTATATAGTTTTCATTATATATAATTACATTACAATTGTTTTTTATATATACAAATATTTCTAAGTATAATGAAATGTTTAATATTTGAATTTATTCACTATATTAGGGAGATTTTGAACAACATATTAATGAGCACAATAATGTTAAAAATTGAAATTTAATTTATACCAATGTTTTCATACTTTTTGGGAGTTCACTAACGGCCGATAATGAAATTTTGAACGAATGTTATCATACTTTTCATACCAATGTTAATGAAATTTAATTACATTAACGGCCGATAAAAATGTATTATAATTTTTTTAAAGTAATTAATTGTTTTTCTTAGTTCACTAGGAAATTCCAGGTCCTGACCCAGAAACCTTATACCGATACCACCCATATTAAAATAGAAGCTAATAAAATTTAAGTAAAGTTATTTACAACGCATGAGATCACATTATGTTTTGTATCAATAAATCGTATGTTACATTTAATTTTAGAAATATAAATTAACATAATCATAAGTTATTTAATTTTGTTATCGATATCAAAATTTTATTGGAATTAAATACAATAAAACATTTGATAAAATGTTTTTTATATTTAAAAAACAAGAAAACATTTTTTAAATATAAAAAATAAAACTTTTGGTAGTTCACAAAAAAGAAGGAACCACGAGAGTGTAAGCCCCGTTCTGTTAATCCATGCGGACTACGCAAGTAACTGTTCGAAATCGGCCAATTTGGTTCACAGAACATCGTCACAAGGCTCCACACTTGTCTCAGCCCATCAAACCTAATGGGTTTGATCAACGATGTCTATGAGTTACCCTGTTTCCAGGGTTGCATTTCTGCAGGATATGACCCGGGGACTTTCCTAGGTCAGGGTCAAGCCAAATAACCCACTTGCCTCATCTCGTGGTTCAAACTCGTTGGTGAACTTTATTCTATATAAACATGGAAAAACAATTTCCCGAATCCGATGTGGGATTATCAACGCAATCTAGAAACAAAAAACAAGAATATTATACGGCCCAGCCCTTAAACTACTCTTTAGTATAGCAGTTCCTCGAACACAGGCTCTACCCTTTGATCCCATTTACCATGATACAATTCAAGTAGCTTCTCCCCTAATGTCACTCCTGCAACAACATCGAAAACCAATCGTAATACGACAATTTTACGGTCCCGATTCACTGTATCATTTGTTAAACTTCTAGAATCGAGTCAATTTACATGGGGAGTGTGCATAAATATAACGTATAAGGTGAATGAGACCATATCGTAAAAGACTTGAAGAAGTCATTTACTAATTACTATGGTACACAATTCCTCTTATAAACCAATCCGATTTACATCCCACTTCCGATGCGGGATGTTATGTTTTAACATATTAACGTATTAACTTACCGGAATCAGCAACTTGTGAAACTTCATTCAAGAATCCAGTTTCTTTGTACCCTCTTCTTTCCAAGCCATCCTATGGTAAAAAAACACAAAGAATAAGCAAATGTCAGCTTGTTTAGAGACTATGAAATGGCAAAAAAATGACCTTTGCAAACTTGACAACTTCTTGTGCAATATGTTTCAACGGCCTGCCTCGAAACGGCGTGTTCAATCCGAGCTTCGGGACCTATAAAAAAGTCCCGGATGATCAAATTCGAATCTTGTGCACTACAATACGAAGTTTTGATCGTTACCTCATTTCTAAGCATTTGTCTTTCTTCAGATGTCCAATCTCCTATTAAGTCCAAAACGTTTTGTCGAGATATATCGTCGTACAATACACCAACCTGAATAAAAATCATTATCTCAACGAATCATAACACACAAAAACGGGACTTTTTCGTTGTCGAAATGTACCCAAAATGCAGGTAATGCACATAGCCTTCTCCATGGTCCTCCATCAGCACCCCTCATCTCTAAGAACCTTTTAAGCCTAACCTGTAAACTAAAACAAGATTATTACAACGAAAAAACGAGATATTCGGGACTTCGAACCTCGGGAAATATTGTTGTTAAATGATTTTCCCAGTCATCTAGTGTCGGATATTCACCTATAAGACAAGGGAGCTTCCCAGCCATAAAATCCTAGCATTATATGAATCCAGTAAAAAAACGAACAAAAAAGATATGAAGTTTGTAGATATTCGAGAATCGAAAAGAACCCGAAATGACATTCCACTGCAATTTATATATTTTTTTTTTCGGTACACAAAGTACATAGGAACATCAAGTGCATAATCGACATATTGTTCAAACCTGTATAAAACAAACAAGAAACGTGATCATACGAACATTCTCTCGACTGCTTCGGGTTGATATTGCGAAATAAAACTCACCCGAATGAATCATTAAACACAAAAGGAAGCATTCCGGTACGTTTTTTGTCGGTGTCGGTCCATATTTGGCTAATGAATAACACTATGAGAATTACTATAAATGAAAAAACTCTATCACATAAGAGTGTACCTTCTCATGCTTAGATAACCATTTGGTTTCCCTTCGGTAAAAGGCGAATTTGCAAATAATGCAGTTGCTATCTGTGCTTATAAACAACTTACATTCATGGTGATCAATAAGAATAAAATGAAAATAATGTAACTTACAGGCTGTAAGGCAAGACCAATACGAAACTTCCTTATCATATCGAACTCCGAACTAAAATCAAGATTAACCTGGCATACGATGCTAAAACTTGCTCGTAAATCGGTTCGTAAATCAAATAAATAAATGATCATGATCAGATTATATATTTAACCTGAACTGTACATGTCCGGAACATCATATCGAGTCCTAACGAACCAACTTTCGGCATGTAGTTTCTCATAATCTCGTACCTTCCCTGGATAAAAATGTGAGTTTACACTATCCATAGCTTCTTCCATGAATGCGATATAACTAAAAAGGCTCTAATAGTTAGAACCTTTGGCATAATCGGTATTTCTTCACGTTTCCATTTCGGTTGAAACCCGATTCCCATAAATCCGAGCCCCATTTCTTCAGCAACAGCCTTAACCTGCAAAATTCATCAAAAAAAATATTCTAGAAGAAACATTTGGATATTGAAGCATTCAAGATAAGTAGTTCATTAACCTGGTAAAGATGAGAATTGACTTCGGCGCACGTTTGATGAAGAGTTTCAAGAGGCGCACCGCTGAGTTCGAATTGGCCTCCGGGTTCTAACGATATACTTTGCTTACCCTTAATCAAAAATACACTTTAGTGAAGTGTTTGCTATTATTTTGAAGAAGATAACGAACCTGCTTTAATCCGATTATTCTTTCGCCTTCCATTATTTTATCCCAATCAAATCTCTCTGATATTCCATTAAGAAGCTCTGTTATTTGATCATATTTCAGAGGCTTCAATGTTTTGATTTCGAACCCGAATTTTTCATGCTCAGTCCCTATCCTGCATTAACCAGAAAATTACATGGTTCCCTGAAGTTAAAACAAGTAAATATGCGAATAAAACTGCTGAAAATTCGATTGATCCAAATTTAACTGTAATGTATGTAGCTAGAATCGAACCTCCATTTATCCTTAGGCTTGCATCCGGAAGCCATGTAATCGAGGAGATCTTTACGTGTAACTGGTTCAGTAGAAACAACAGCACTTTCTGCGGGAGGACCGGCACCAACAATCGACTGATGCCCTCGTCTCCACAACACTTCATTCCTATCTAAGTAATCGCTTTTCTTCATTAGCTTCATCGAATCCCATGAAGGCGAATATAGGCCAAAAAGAGTTTCCTTGCTTAAACCACATTTTCTAGCAAGACTCCTCACTTTAATACCACTAGAATCGCACAGTGTAGTCTCGGAATGAACACAGTGTACTGAACCAGGACATGACATCAAAGCCATAGCCAAAAACTACAAAATTCCAGCATAGAAATATTAAACACGAACATGGAAATCGTATATGATCAAAATGTAGACATAAACAAATTCATCGAGTCGATTTACAGACAAAACATTGAAGAAAAACAATCAAATCAAGAATTTACCCCCTTTCCCATCTCAGTCTACCCAGATTGTAAGAATTTCAATGAAACTTACGATCATTACAAGGCAATTACAAACAGACACAGTTTATAAGCATTTAAATCGATAATGATCATCAAAATGTAAAGATTCTTTACCAGCTTTAAAATGGCCAACGGTCGGAAAATTAGAAATGATCCAGAATCAGAATCACGGATAAAGATACAGTCTAGAACAAGACAGTTAATTCGAAAGAACAATTGAACGAAGATAATCGCAAATACCCAGAAACAAAAAACAACCGAGAATCAACGAACGTGATATTTCTTAAGATTAGCGTTATCCCACTTCCCAAAATCCAAGAACAAACGAAGAATACAAGAAAGTATCTTATAGCAGCCCAAATGAAAACGCTAAAATGCACACACCCGAAGTTTGAGCAGAAAAAGCGAACCGCCAAGCCAGCCTATATTACTCCATTTCTCATATTTATCGGCAACTCCAACAATATTATTAATTAAATGGGCTTCACCAAATCTTCCATTTATCGTTCAATAATCACGTAGAAGAAGAAAGAAAATACAGATTCCTCACTCTTTATACTAAAACTTGCTTCTTTTCATTTCAAAATAAGAGTTTCAAAGTATTTTTAGTTCTATTTGTAATCATGATTAAGCTTCTTTCTACCCATTTTTTTGTTTAATACGTCTCTGAGATCTTCCCAAATGAAGTGGAAGAAAGATGCAGTCTTGCAAGCAAAGCACTAAGCTTGAAAGCCGTCAAAATTTGAGTCCATTTCGGATTCTCAACTGATTCTGGTTGAACGTATATATATATATATATTTTAATTAATTAATATATCTATTTATTTTATTTTCAAAATATTAATTAGTTAGATTTATTTAAAGAAAATGACTTTTGTGATCCTCAAAATTTTATAATTTTGACAAATATAGTTCTCAAACTTTAATTTGATATTTGTATTCTTCAAAATTTCAAAATTTGACAAATTTAAATGCCGTGTGTAAAATTAATCTCTAAAATTTGAGGATCAATTTTTGCACAGATATTGAGTTTGTTTGATACCCCGATTAAAACAACGGTGAGGTGCGGTGAGATGTTGAAATCGTGATTTTTTTAATGCGCACAAAATATAAGGTTAATTGAGATGTGATAATCGTTAAAAAATCACGATATCATCACAGCTGTTAAAACCAGCTGTGGTCTCATCGTGATTTTGGAAAAGACTCATTTACCCTTACTTATATTAATTATAATATAATTATATTTATTATTTTATATATATAAGGGTATATTAATATTTTTACATAAATCACGATCATAATATCGCAATTTTACCAAACATATTTAAAAATTCACGATCATCACACCTCACCACACCTCACCACACCTCACCACATCTCACCACACCTCACCACACCACAATTTTAAAAAGCTGAATCAAACAAACCCATTAAACTTTGAGGACTATATTTATCAAAATTAAGAAACATTGAATATCGTAAATGAATCTGCCCATTTATTTATAATTGTTAATCATTCAATTAATTTTTTAATGATATTAATTTTATTATAATATTTTTTAATAAAACTATGTGTTTCATTGGTGAATAAATTATTATGATATAAACTTGCTAAATTTTGTAACTTTTTGTCAAACTATTTTTATTAATTTTACATTTAAATGTATTTTACCCATTTAATTTTTATGGTAATTTTTTATTATATCTTGTATTTATTATTTTGTTAATGATTAAACTATAATTTATCATAACATAGTTATTTTAATAATTGAGAAAATTTGTGCCCAAATTTTTATTGTTTTTGGTCTCATAATTTATAATGACATATTTAGTTCTAAAACATTAAGTTTTTAACAAATTTGATCATCCAAAGTGACAAAATCGACTCTATAAATTTTAATTTTGGACGAGGATCATAATTACCAAAATTGAAAATTTTGGGGACTAATTAGATCATTTCCACTAAAGTTTGAATACTAATTTTGTCAAACTTACATAGTATATGGATCGATTTTGTTATATTGATATATTGGGATCCCAATTACCACGATCATAAAACTTTGAAGACCAAAATTCCCAAAACCATAAAATTATGAAACCAAATTTGCATATCTATTTAAATTTATAAAAAAATGTGAATTATATAACATAATAAAATTTAATGAATCCATCAAGATTATCTATAAAACAGTGCAATTCAAATCATGAATTATGTCAGGTATCCAATGTTTTCATACCGGTCCGGAATTACGGCGGTACGATTGGTATACCGACCAATACCAAATTTTATTTTATTTTATTTTTAAAAAATTAATATTTAATTAGTTTTTTATAATCAAACCCGAAAAAACCTGAAAATCGACCCTATTACCCGATACCGGACGCCGAACGGTACGAAAAAAATACCGGTATCAAGCGAAATTTGACGTACGGGGCGGTATACCGTCCGATATGAAAACACTGCATGTATCTTGATAACATTGCTATTTAATTATGTTTAGATAGTAATTTTTCTTTAAAATATGATACAATATGATTAATTTTATTTTTAATACTTTATATATATATTATTTTGATTACTATAACTAGAAACATCTATGATCTATAACTTCAATTAATTATTAGTTGATAATTATATAATTTAAAAATCAATAAATATATTGATCATACTATCAAAAATTGATTGTTATTTAATTTCGAATCCTTGAATCCAATCAATTATATTAGGATGTATGTTTAAGTATAAACTCGAATTTGATTAGTAATTTTCTTATCTATATTGGGTTTGTTTGGAACTCAAATTAAAACTGCGGTGAGGTGGGGTGCGATGCCCGAATCGTGATTTTCTTATGGTATACAAAACACAAGCTTAATTGCGATGTGATAATCGTTAAAAAATCACGATATCATCACAGTTGTTAAAGCCAGCTGTGGCCTCGTGGTTTTGGAAAAAACTAATTTACCCTTACTTATATTTATTATAATATAATTATATTTATTATTTTATATATATAAGTTTATATTAGTATTTTTACATAAATCACGATCATAATATCACAATTTTACCAAACATATTTAAAAATTTACGATCATCATATCGCACCACATCTTACCGCATCTCAGCACATCTCACAACACCACAATTTTAAAAAGCTATACCAAACAAACTCATTATTTGTAAAGGAAAATATTCAGCAGAAATTTGATTGTTTTTTAATAAAAAACAACAATATTTTTTAATAAAAATTAAATTTGAATTAGGAATCAATTTTAATTACATAAAGTATTATTTAATTGGGAGAAAATTCGATTGTTTTATTTAATAAATAAAAACAACCTTTTCAATAAATTTTGAAATTCAATTAGGAATCAATTGATATTTACAAAAAACTTATTTAAATGGGAAGATAAAATTTGATTGATTTATCTAATAAAAAATGAGAAATTAGGACTTAAAGTAAATCGGTACTTTTGGAACAGCATTTGACAAATAGCGGTGAGATGAGATGACTGTACTGTGTTGTGAGGTGGATTGATCGTGATTTTTAAAAACTGTTTTTGAAACAACGGTGCAGTGATCGTGATGTCATAAAATGACTTTTTTGCCATTATTTTTAAATAATTGTTTATAACTTAAAAATTATATTTCATATTATTTTATGATAAATTTGTTATTTCATAACTACATTTTTAAATTGTTATATGTATTTTTATAGTTTGAACACGTAATTGATAGAATATAAGAAATTATTGATCAAAATTATTTTTTTAAAAAAATAAACTATAATTCATCAAGGTTAAAATTGACGTTTGGTTGGTGTGTTCTAATGGCTGTTGGGTTAACCCAGCTGTGAACTCACCGCTATTTTCTGCGGTCACACGAACGCAATTATTAATGATGTTTGGTAAAAATAGAATACAACTACGGTACGTTCACCGCACCGGGCGGTGGACTAAACTTCCAAACATCACCAATATATTGATATCAAAGTTTACCAATTAGATATTTAGAACTTAAAGTTTTTAAAAATAGTTGACATTTTTGTCTTTATGGTAAATCTCATTGATAATTTATGTTTTATTTTTATTATAAAGTTTGAATATATAATTATTATATTTTTTTAAAGTTTTGTGGTCAAATAATGTATGTATTTAAAACATTAATACATTCCATTAAAACTTCGAACAAATATTCTATTCTTAAACTTTGATAATACTATTTATAATTTTAAAAATTTGGGAATCAACAACATTTGACATCAATTTCGGACGTTTTGCATGTAATTTATAAACTAAATCCCTGATGTCCTACTAATTAAATCACAAATTTAATTAAAGAAACAATGTTTTAATAAATTTTAAAATTAATTAGGAATCAATTATAATTACAAAAAATATTATTTGAAAGGGAAGAAATTGCAATTTGTGTATGATAATAGGTTTGTTTGATATAACTTTTTAAAATTACAGTGTGATGAGATGTAGTGAGGTATGGTGAGATGTGGTGAGATATGATGATCGTGAATTTTTAAATATATTTGATAAAATTGTGATATTATGATTGTGATTTATGTAAAAATAATAATATATTCTTATATATATAATAATAATAAATATAATTATATTATAATTAATAGAAGTAAGAGTAAATTAATCTTTTTTAAAATTACAATAAAATCACATTTAATTTTAATAGCTGTGATGATATTTAAATTTTTTAACGATTATATGTCGTAATTAAATTTGTGTTTTGTATACAATTAAAAAATTACCAATATCGAATCTCACCTCAGCTCACTTTTAATTTTAGTTTCCAGACAACCCCGATAAAATATTTAAGAGTTATTCAGAAAGCGAAAAGTTAATTTTTACTAGAAGCCCTAATGGTAATGGGAAATCGCAGGTTAGCTTCAAGCGACGATGATGACGAATCGCCCTTGCGCCGCCGCAATACGAACGATAATGTGGAGAAACCTAAACGAAGACGTACAAAACTGCAACTATCTGATGAGGATGAAGAGGAAACAGAGAACGAGGAGGAGGAAGAGGAGGAGGAGGACTTGAATAATCAAATCGAAAATGAAAGAGACGATGAAGCCGTGGACGATGCGGGGGATCAGAATGAAGAGCCTGATGAACCGGAAGCGCAGCCGCTTGGTGATGTCGTTAAGGTTACGGGGAAAGGAAAGGGTAGACGGAGGCATTACACGGCGTTCGATTATGACGGTCTGCAGTTTCAGCTTGTACGTTTTTTTGGATTTTTTTGCAAATTTTTCATTTTTTATTTGTTGGCTGATTAGTGTTTTTAAATTTTTTTCAAATCCCTAATGCCCTACGTATATCATGGTTGTGGTGGAATTGGATTGCATTGATTTATTTTGCATGTTTAAAGATTTTTTTGATTGAAGCCTTTGTCTTTTAGGAGGATTCAGTGCTTTTAGTTCCGGAGAGCACTCAGCAGAAGCCATATGTGGCCATAATCAAGGTATTATTTCTGGTTTCAATTTTTTTATGTTTTGAACTCAGTTGAGACTTCAAATCCAGGTCCTTGTTGCCCTTTTGCTCATTTTTCTGATCATGCCAAGATGGATTACGTATTCGATTTACCACTCTGCAGATTTTGAAAAATGTATTTCAGTTCTCATATGTGGTTTCTGTTGGTTGATATTTAACAGGACATTTCTCAAAGAATCGATGGGGCGGTAATGGTTACAGGACAGTGGTTTTATCGTCCCGAGGAGGCTGAAAAAAGAGGTGGTGGAAATTGGGAATCAAGTGATACAAGGGAACTATTCTACAGTTTTCACCGAGATGAAGTCCCGGCTGAATCTGTTATGCATAAGTGCATCGTACATTTTATTCCTCAACATAAGCAGATTCCAACTCGCAAACAACACCCTGGCTTTATTGTGCAAAAAGTATATGATACTGAACAGAGACGTCTTTTTAAGTTAACTGATAAGGACTATGAAGACAACAAACAGCAAGAGATTGATCTTCTGGTTAACAAAACACTTGCAAGAGTTGGTGAGCTTCCTGACCTTGAGATAGATGAAGATGCAGTGGATTGTGAAGATACCGTAAAGAATAAAAGGATACTGAGGAAGAAAACTGTGGCGCCTTTAGATGTAACAAGAGAAGATGAAGGGTTTTCTAGATCTCAATCATTTAAAGCTGAAACTCCTGGAAGCGTTGGTGCTAGTTCACCAGAGCATCATGCTATTCTTTTGAGTTTTAATAAACTTACTGGGGAAACACAACGTGACAAGTGGCTGGAGAAGCTTCTTCAAGCTATCCAGAATTTCTGCTTTCCTACAGGCAGTAACGAAAATATTACCTCAGATCAGGGGAATGAATCTCAAGATAAGGTTGTAGTTGTATTTGTGTTTTTCCTGATATTTACTATTTAGAATGTTTTTTATACTATTTTTCGAGTATCTTATGTGTTCTTTATTTTTTTTAGAGCGATGCATCTTCTGGTTGGCCAGATGTAGCTGTGAATGTGGTGGCTGCTCTTGAAATCGTTGCTCATGAAACACTTTCCTCAGATTTTTCCAAGTATAACCAAAAGATGCGCTCGTTAGCCTTCAATCTTAAGGTAGGCTCGCCATATTTTCGATATTCATATTTGCATGGCATTTGGACTTTATTTGTTTGTTATATATTAATCTCTTTGGTTGAACTTATAAATTATTCGTCCATGTTTTGCATACTTATTTCAGAACAATGCTCTGTTAGCTCGTCGCCTTCTCAAGGGTGAATTGGAGCCTACTCAGATACTTAATATGTCACCTGAAGAGCTGAAGGTAGTTAATTGTCTTCACATATATTTTTCTAAACAATGTTTGCCTATTTCTGATTTTGACTTTTGATGAGCTATATGCTTCCATTATACTTACGCCCATCTCGATTATACGAACTTGCGGTTTCAAATGATGTCATTGGTATTCATACATAAGTCACTATAGCTTGATGTGTTCTTGAGCGGCATATATCTATCTGGTTTTTTTTTGAAATTTAACGTAAACTTGGTTCTCATAGGTAATTTTGATTCTTAAAGTTTTATGATTGTGGCAATTGTGATCCTCAAAGTATGAAGATTACAAAACCGACCCCATACTTTGTATTTTTTGGTGAAACGAGTCCCCAAAGTTTAGTGTACATCGTATAATTGGTCCCAAAGTTTTCCATTTTGGCAATTGAGGTCCTCGTCCAAAATTGGAATTCGGGAATCGGTTGAAGATCAAATTCACCAAAAATTTAAAGTTTGAGGACTAAATATGTCGCAACAAACTACAGGGATCAAATTTCACAAAACTATGAAAGTTTTAGGACTGAATGCTACATGTTCTCATTTTAAAATTTAGTAATTACCGCACCTGATTTTCGCAGGCGGGCTTGACCGCAGATGAATTAGGAAGCAGGGAGCCTGATGAGTCAGATAAGATGCAGGTTTCTATTTTACCTCTGTTTCAGTTGTTATTTCAAAATCAGTCATGAACTGAGACATAATTTTTTGGTCTTCAACAAGTAAACTCCAAGCTTCCTTCGCAAATTTTCTCTCCGATTTCGATGAACTATTGATTGCTCTTTAACCGCAGATGACGGATGCTCGATGCAAAAGATGCAGCGAGAAACAAGTTGGTTTGAAAGATATAATCCAGGCCGGACATGGCGCTCGATATCAGGTTTATAGATTCGAGTTTCTTTTCGTTTCTATACGTATCTAAGCTTATTTATTCATTCTGTTATCAGCTTGAATGTGTTGCGTGTGGAAACTCATGGTTTTCATCTAGAGATGATGCTTCTACATTCACTATAGAAGCCCCAACTTCTGCTGCCAACAAGACCAAAACCGAGACGACAACAATAACTACACCTACTGCTGCTTCGCCACCCGATGTCGATACCAATGCGGATGCTCCCATCGAAGCCGATTAATGCTGGAAGTCGATCGGTAAAGAAACATTGGTTTTATAGCTTTTTCGTGTTTCTTTTAAAAGGCTGCCTATACCGATGTGGATACTCCCATCGAAGCCGTTTAATGCTCGAAGTCGATCGGTAAAGAAACATTGGTTTTATAACTTTTTCGTGTTTCTTTTAAAAGGCCGTCGATACCGATGCGGATGCTCTCATCGAAGCTGTTAATGCTCAAAGTTGATACGTAAAGAAACATTGGTTTTATAACTTTTTCGTGTTTCTTTTAAAAGGCCGTCGATACCGATGCGGATGCTCTCATCGAAGCTGTTAATGCTCAAAGTTGATACGTAAAGAAACATTGGTTTTATAACTTTTTCGTGTTTCTTTTAAAAGGCCGTCGATACCGATGCGGATGCTCTCATCGAAGCTGTTAATGCTCAAAGTTGATACGTAAAGAAACATTGGTTTTATAACTTTTTCGTGTTTCTTTTAAAAGGCCGTCGATACCGATGCGGATGCTCTCATCGAAGCTGTTAATGCTCAAAGTTGATACGTAAAGAAACATTGGTTTTATAACTTTTTCGTGTTTCTTTTAAAAGGCCGTCGATACCGATGCGGATGCTCTCATCGAAGCTGTTAATGCTCAAAGTTGATACGTAAAGAAACATTGGTTTTATAACTTTTTCGTGTTTCTTTTAAAAGGCCGTCGATACCGATGCGGATGCTCTCATCGAAGCTGTTAATGCTCAAAGTTGATACGTAAAGAAACATTGGTTTTATAACTTTTTCGTGTTTCTTTTAAAAGGCCGTCGATACCGATGCGGATGCTCTCATCGAAGCTGTTAATGCTCAAAGTTGATACGTAAAGAAACATTGGTTTTATAACTTTTTCGTGTTTCTTTTAAAAGGCCGTCGATACCGATGCGGATGCTCTCATCGAAGCTGTTAATGCTCAAAGTTGATACGTAAAGAAACATTGGTTTTATAACTTTTTCGTGTTTCTTTTAAAAGGCCGTCGATACCGATGCGGATGCTCCCATCAAAGCCGTTAATGCTCAAAGTCGATTCGTAAAGAAACGTTGGTTTTACAGCTTTTTTTGTGTTTCTTTTAAAAGGCCGTCGATACCGATGTGGATGCTCCCATCGAAGCCGTTTAATGCTCGAAGCCGATCGGTGAAGAAACATTAGTTTATAGCTTTTTCGTGTTTCTTATAAAAGGCATGAATCATGATTTGTGATCATTTCATGGGCATATGTATATAAAGGTGAGAAGATTGGGATTTGGATATTTTTTCATTGAGTTTATTCCAAAACAAATAGGGCTTAATAAGTACGAACACTTCTTAGGACATGCATTATATGACTTGTTCATATTTGTATTTGTTCGGTTAAATTAAAATGTGAACGTTGTCCGAACGATAAAATGAGTTTAAATAAATATTTGAATATGATCAACGTTTATANATTTAAAGTTTGAGGACTAAATATGTCGCAACAAACTATAGGGATCAAATTTCACAAAACTATGAAAGTTTTAGGACTGAATGCTACATGTTCTCATTTTAAAATTTAGTAATTACCGCACCTGATTTTCGCAGGCGGGCTTGACCGCAGATGAATTAGGAAGCAGGGAGCCTGATGAGTCAGATAAGATGCAGGTTTCTATTTTACCTCTGTTTCAGTTGTTATTTCAAAATCAGTCATGAACTGAGACATAATTTTTTGGTCTTCAACAAGTAAACTCCAAGCTTCCTTCGCAAATTTTCTCTCCGATTTCGATGAACTATTGATTGCTCTTTAACCGCAGATGACGGATGCTCGATGCAAAAGATGCAGCGAGAAACAAGTTGGTTTGAAAGATATAATCCAGGCCGGACATGGCGCTCGATATCAGGTTTAATGATTCGAGTTTCTTTTCATTTCTATACGTATCTAAGCTTATTTATTCATTCTCTTATCAGCTTGAATGTGTTGCGTGTGGAAACTCATGGTTTTCATCTAGAGATGATGCTTCTACATTCACTATAGAAGCCCCAACTTCTGCTGCCAACAAGACCAAAACCGAGACGACAACAATAACGACACCTACTGCTGCTTCCCCACCTCCGCCACCCGATGTCGATACCAATGCGGATGCTCCCATCGAAGCCGATTAATGCTCGAAGTCGATCGGTAAAGAAACATTGGTTTTATAGCTTTTTCTTGTTTCTTTTAAAAGGCTGTCTATACCGATATGGATGCTCCCATCGAAGCCGTTTAATGCTTGAAGTCGATCGGTAAAGAAACATTGGTTTTATAACTTTTTCGTGTTTCTTTTAAAAGGCCATCGATACCGATGCGGATGCTCTCATCGAAGCCGTTAATGCTCAAAATTGATTCGTAAAGAAACATTGGTTTTATATCTTTTTTGTGTTTCTTTTAAAAGGCTATCGACGATGTGGATGCTCCCATCGAAGCCGTTTAATGCTCGAAAGTCGATTCGTATAGAAACGTTGGTTTTATAGCTTTTTTTGTGTTTCTTTTAAAAGGCCATCGATACCGATGCGGATGCTGCCATCGAAGCCGTTTAATGCTCGAAGCCGATGGGTAAAGAAACATTAGTTTATAGCTTTTTCGTGTTTCTTATAAAAGGCATGAATCATGATTTGTGATCATTTCATGGGCATATGTATATAAAGGTGAGAAGATTGGGATTTGGATATTTTTTCATTGAGTTTATTCCAAACAAATAGGGCTTAATAAGTACGAACACTTCTTAGGACATGCATTATATGACTTGTTCATATTTGTATTTGTTCGGTTAAATTAAAATGTAAACGTTGTCCGAACGATAAAATGAGTTTAAATAAATATTTGAATATGATCAACGTTTATATGAGTATTTTTTTTAAAAAAATTGCAGTGCTAATGAACAAGAACTCGAGCAAATGATGAATAGATCTAATCACAAATGACATGAATGCCAACATTAATATAAAGTACTACAAACCGTATTTAAGATTAAACAAATCTGATTCAGGGGCAGGGTCGGATTAGGGATGGTAATTTGCATTATCTGTCCCGTTATCCATCGGATAATTGTCTCGTTTAAGATGTAATTAGATAGTTAAACGATTATGGATGTGCGATGGGTTGTAAAATTACTTACCCGTCTTAAATGGGGTGGGTAGTGGTTTTACATATACAAAATTAATTATTCGTTTATATTTGATAATATATACTTCTAAATTTACTTAAATAAAAATAATAATATTAATTATAGTTTTGCATTTTCAAATGAGAAATCATTTAATATTATATAATTTTTATTAGGATATGTACGTTGTTTGTTAAACTCGTATTTTATCAAGTTTGATAGAGTTAATTCCTTATTTTTATAATATATTAATATTTCAAAAAAATCTATATTTTTGTCTGATATACAAATTTTGATCTGTAAAACTTATTTAATTTAATATTGATATTTTTTATTTTTCTCGTTAAATATATTAAAGATTATTGATTCTAAAATATTAATTTGCGTTTTGTATTAAATATATTTAATTATTATGATATTGATTTTTTAAATTAATAAATTATAAAAAAAATCTAACCAACGGTTAACCGTAAAGTACCATTAATTTAATGGTTATCCATTGACTTTGGCGGGGTGAATAGTGGGCTGGTATAAAGGTGATATGGCGGGGCGGGACGGAGAACGGGTAGGCGGTAAGTTAAACGAGATGGTTTAGCACTAAAAGCTTTTTTCATATATATAAAAATTTTGATTTTGATATTTTCTTTATTTGGACTTTATATCTTATTTTTCATATTTTTGTATAATATGAGCAATTATAAGAATTTTGGAGGCTGTTTTCGTAATTTTTAAACTGTGTAAAATATGTTTAAGTTTATAATTACATATTAACAATAAATCCTTCAACAATTGAATTTATTTTCATAAAAATATTTAATGGGTTTAACCCATTGTTTTCATACCGAACGGTATACCACCGGTTAACCGCCCGATACGTCAAATTTCGCTCGGTACCGATATTTTTTTTCGTACCGCCCGATACCAGGTATTATGGTCGACTTCTGGGTTTTTTCGGGTCTAATCCTAAAAAACTAATTAAATATTATTTTTTAAAAATATAAATAAAATAAAATTTGGTAATGATGATAACTTTAGGACCGTGTACCTTGTGATGGGTAAGACCCATTAACTATTGGGCTAATTCAAATGGTGGAAACGAATTCTTGCAGCCCACTTGTACACTTAAGGAAAAGCGGCCCGATGTTTAACGAGAGGACCAAAGATAACCTTAGGCGAAATAAGGCGTTTTCTGGTAACTGGCTCATTGGTTCGGTCCGAACGGTTACAAACTCACGTTTTCCACGCTTCGGGCCTCCACACGTTTACCACGCCATGGGCCCGATCACGCAGACCACGCTTCGGTCCCAACCTCGTTTTACATCCCGCAATAACAACCTCTAACAAATCTGTCAGAGGCGGTTACAGAGCGTGATTTACACACGCCGTTAACTCTATAAATACAGGGCGCGACGGCGGAAATAGCAAGACCTTTTGGACGCGTAAGAACAGGCCGTTACCCTGCCGGAGTTCTTACTGCTTTCTTTTCCTTGTCATCTTCATTAAACATCTGTTGTATTCATTATGAATTATTTGATTAGTGAACAGACTAAGACTATAATCTGCTCTTAGTCAAGTGGTTTTCACCCCAATTCCTGGGGTTTCCACTATACATCGCCGTGTCATCATTTATTTTCAGTTTTTAATCGTCTTCCACAACAAAAACAAATCAGAACCGAGTTCGTTTGCTAAACGAACCGGACGAATGTTGGTACCTCCTAAAAAGGGACCATAACAGGTATCGGCCGGTATACCGATCGTACTGATCGTACCGCTCATACCGATCCGGACCGATACGTAATTCCAGACCGGTATGAAAACATTGGTTTAACCCTCAATAAAACAAATATTACTATTATAGTAAACCCATTAAATATTTTAATTTAGGGTAAGGTCAAACCCATTATTCATATACAAAAAATAATTTAAATTGAATGGAACTAAGATTTTTTGTATAAATATAATGTCTTTGTCTTTAAAAAATTGACATAAGAAAAGGACCCAAATGGACATCGCTATCATCTACGTACCATCAACATCGACTTTCATCATTGCTATCGCGACACGACTCTAATATTTTTTTATTTATAATTTTTAAAAAAATCAAAAAATGAATTTTATTCATATACTAAAAATAAATGATGTCTGTGAATTTTGAAATGTGTTAGTGTATTTTCATCAATTTGTATCAAAGTTAACAAAAATTGTTAATTGAGAGACGTATAATGCATTATGCAAAATGAAAAATGAAAATGATAATTTGTGTAATTTGATGGATCATTATTGAATTAAACCCGATCATTATATTTGATGTTTTGGTGTACTCTTTCGATATTTGAAGATATATGATATGTTTTATATCAATCTATAATTTGTTAGGAATGGAGGTCGGGTGATAGTCGAAGGGTTTGATAGTGAAAGACCGACCCGGGAAAACCTAACATGAAGCGGTGATGTTGATCGACTTGATGGATCTCAGATCTATTAAGAATATCGATCGGACGATTGTGATGAGTCTATTTGATAGAGGTCGGATTAGACTTGGATCGGGATTCGAGAGTATCGAGGGGAAATATCTTTCCTTAATTGACACATTAAATATATGAAATAAAGATATTGAGATATATCTTATTGGTTATATATATATAGAAGAATATATGAAGTTATATTTTGTTGGCGATATATATGGAAGAAGATATGAAGATATATTCTGGATATATATATGGAAGAATATATGCAAATATATCTTGTTATATATATATATAGAAGATGCAGTCAAAGATATGGAAAGAGAATATTGTAGAATATTCGGTAGAATATTTCATAGATTAGATCCTAGTTGGACTCTATAAATAGAGGTCTCATGAAGACAATTGTAATCAATCAATTCTATTCTTCTTGTGATAGTGAGTTCAGGCCGAGGTTTTTCGGTCACGTAGTTTTTTCCCGGTTTTTGGTTTCCACGGTAAATCTTGTGTCTTTTACCTTTCTTCATTTACATTCGGTTCTCATCGCATTAATTCGATCCGACCCCGGATAACGGGAGACCTCGGATAACGGGAATTCTTTTCTTCTCCGGGAAGAGGGAATTTTCCCAACATAATTTCATTCCGATATATGCTGGTATACCGCATGTATCCATTTTTATATTTATTAAAATTTTATTTTTGAAATATATTTGATTAGCTTTTTAGATCAGATCCGTAAAACTTGAATTTCGACCCAAAAAATTGTTACAAGGCGGTAAAGTACTTTTTATAAGATAAGATTTTATGCATGCAACAATAAGTAAACTTTTTAGATTGTTTTTGCAATTTTGTAATAAAAAGATATTTTTAAAAACGTTTTTTTAGTGAATCAGAGATATTTTAAAATATTTACAGTATGAGTGACGATTCATACTGATTTATCTGAATCGTAAATTCTACGGTTCGATGTATCCAACCGAGTTAAAAAGATAGATTCAAAGCATAACAAACATGTGGGGCATTTTGGCGAAATAACCCTCTACCAAACTTCTATTTGCCAAGTAACATGTTTTGAAAAAATCTTGATTAAATAACTTGTTTTTAAAAATTATTTAGTAAATAATCTATATTTATATATTTTTAATAAAAATATATATTAGATTAAATTATTATATATTGAACAATATTTTCATATTGGTTCAGAATTTTATATCGGTTCGGATCGGTACGAAATATTAATATTTTTAAAATTTTTTTCGGTCAACCCAGAAAAATCCGAGTTCGGACTTGGGAATCCAGTATCTGTCCAAATATTGATCCGTCCGATTATGGTCATATCGTCCGGTATAAAACATGGATATTAAAATTGAATTGACTTTAACGAGTTTGAATTCAAAATATTTACATGTAAACATAATTAAATTCGTTTAATAAATCATAAGAATTTACTAAAATCAATTAATTAAGATATAAAAATATTATATAATATTTGGCGACATGTGTAATACCGGGTATCGACCGATTTATCAGTCATACGCCCCGAATCGAAACATACTTTCATAAATTCTTACGATTTATTAAACAAATTTATTTATGTTTACAACGTAAATATTTTGAATTCAAACTCGTTAAAGTTAATTCGATCTTAATATCCATATTTTCATACCGCACGATACGATCAAAACTGTGCAGATCGATATTTGGACCAGTACCGAGTTTCCGAGTCGGAACCTAGATTTTTCTAGATCGACTGGAAAAAAAAAATTTAAAATATTAATATTTCGTATCGATTCGAACGGATATGAAATTTTGTATCAATATGAAAATATTATTTAATATATAATAATTTAATTTATTATATATTTTTATTTAATTTAATATATATAAGTAATATATAAATTTATTATTTATTATTTAGTAAATAATTTTCAAAAACATGTTATTTAGATGAGACTTTTTCAAAACAAACTATTTGTCAAATAAAAGTTTGGCAAAGGGTATTTGACCAAAAAGCTCCAAACATGTGTTTATTAAATTTAAATATAAAAAGTTAAAAAGAAATAGAGAGCGTGGTTAAAAGCCGTACGCGTACCGGTTAGTTGAAGCCCATGGATTCTATTAAGCCACGTTTCCAAATTCTCTTCCCCTTGTTTTAACGACATGTCGCTCCCATGATTAATTCTACATATTTTGTCATTGTCCGTTAATATTTTGACATTTTATTGTCTTTTTAAGTGAATTTTAAAATCATTTTTGTATCAATTATTAAGAAAAATGATATTTTACTCCCAATTATATGTATATTTGATCTTTATAATATTATAGTTTGCCAATATTAGCGTCTAAAGCTATGATGTTTGGATTCGTCGAAACTCCGAAGCAAAAATTTTAGAAGAATCAGATTTCCGAAACAGCTCCTAACCCACTATTTTATAAATATAATTATATAAATTATAATGATAATGATAATTATTATTTTAAACTTGAAAATTGAAATATGACATTGGAAACCTCATCAATCTTACGTTTATAAAAACTATTATCTATTAATAACCAACAACATTTAAAAATAAATTTTCAATGATGTTTTATGAAATGAAGTGCTTCTTGAAAGCTTTGTAGATTCCGATGTGATTCGGCACGCTTCCGAAACGGGAGCGGCAATAGCCAGAAGCTTTGGCGCAACATAGGTCTAAAGTATTGTAATTGTAATATATATAATATGAAGATAATAAAACAAACCCTCATAATTTATATATTTTGGTAAAATCAATCACTAAAGTGTATTCATTTCGTTATAATCAATATACAAAGTTTCTAATTTTGGTAATTGAGATCATCGTCCAAAATTAAATTTTTTGGACAAATTTTACTAATTTGTGGTTCTGATTTACTAAATAGCACAAATTTTTATTATCAAATTTACCAAAATCTTAATTTTTGCGTACTAAATATGCTATTATAAATTATGACTCTAAAATTTATCAAAACTATGAAAATGCAGAAGTAAAGACGTTATTTTTCTATTTAAATTTTTAATTCTTAGGCAATGTTTTGTACAATTTATGTTCTTGTTTTTTCGAAATAGAAATTAAGAATGTTACAGAACATATTTTATTTTTTATTTTACTTTTGCATAAGTAAAATTTATATTTCTCAATTTTATAACTACAAATAAAAAACAACATAAATCTTATTTTTAATTTCAATTTTTATTTCTTAGCATTTGAAATGACTATAATATCTTTATTTATCTTTCTATACAACTTTTGACTTACGATCAATGTTTTCATACTAGTTTGGCGTACCGTTTCTATCCGGTCGGTATGACTATACGAAATTTTTTATTTTTATTTTTTAAAAAATCAAAATAATTATTTTTTATTTTTTTTTCGGGTTTCCCCTAAAAACCCGATAGCTTGCGGTACATGTCAAAATACCGGTGCCGCCAGGTTTTCATCATACTGGCGGCGGTATACCGTCCGATATGTAAACATTGCTTATCATCATGATGATAATCTTGTATCTTGGAGAATATCATATTTTTTTAGAATTAGATGGAGTTTCGAATAATAATTTATTATTGAAGTAAGTTTAATGGTATGAAAATAATTTGATTAATATATAAATTATCATTTTATTTTTATAACATAACATTATATGTTTTTATACATTATTTATTCATTCTAAAAACATTACTTTATATTTGTATAAAGTATTTCTATTTATACACTATGTGTTTATATTCATTCGAATAATTTATATTTATATTTCTCTTTGTGTTTCTATTTCTCTTTCTATATAAATTATTTTACAGAATTGTTGCAGAAGACATTCTTAATTAATAAAATCATGAAAGAAATGGTACGAACTCCAAATATAAATTGGATCGATTTATTAAAAAAATAATACAATAATATTGGTTTTGTAAGGACAAAGTAATAACATAATAATTATTTTGATAAATCTCTTACCTATATGGCACTCCTATTCGTATATATTTTGCTCTAAAAAGTTTATTCGACTCTAAAAATTTAATAAATCCAATTATATTTTGTTTTAATTCTTAAATCAAATAATAACTTCATTTAGTCAAGGGTCGAATTCGAGTCGAACTCACATTCGTAAAATAGTTCAGGTCACTAAGAATAATATGTGTTCATATTAGAATTATTTGTTTTATTTTATTAGGTATGAATAAATACAAAATTAATTATGGGGATCTACTCCATTAATAAATATATGTTCAAGGAGAGTGCCTCGTCATATGATTGGTCGATGGGTGGGTGGGTCAATTGATTATTACACTTTATATTATATAAAATTAAAATAATAAATAGAATATTCGCTTACTAATTCCAACGGATACAAAAAATTTCAAATTTAAATAAATAAAATATTATATACATTTATTTCTTAAACATCAATAATATAGTTTTGAATTAACTCGGATCGAGTCGGATCTGCTTTATTTGTTCTATGGTTGATTTTGTGTATATACATTTTTCGTGTAGTTCATTTTGAATTTGATCGTTCAAATTAAAATATGAATATTGTTTGAACAATAAAATGATGTCGAATAAAAATTCGAACGAACACAAATATGTTCGTGAACGTTTGAATTTTAGTATTTTTATATTATTATACACAACCACGAGTGAGCTTATCCGAACAAGAACTCGAACACAAAAACGAACAAATTCAAACACATATAAACAAGAATACGAACACGAACATAAACACGAAACGAACATGAATACAAATTTAGAAATATGAATAATGTTTTATAATAAAACGAGCTCGATTAAAACTCGAACGAACACAAACATGTTCGCGAATGTTCGAATTTGAATATTTATACTTTTTTCTGCACGCCCACAACTGAACAGATACGAACACAAACTCGAACGCAAAACGAACAAATTCATACACAAATAAATATGAATACCAACATACAAACGAACACAACACATGAATATGAAAACGAACATGAAAATAATTTAGAAATATGAAAACTGCTCGAACAATAAACCGAGCTCGAATAGAAATTCGAACGAACACAAACATATTAGTGAACGCTCGAATTTAATCATTTTTATACTATTTATGCAACCAACGAATGAACGGATCTGAACACGAACTTGATCGCAAAACGAACAAATCCTAACACAAATAAACAAGAATGCGAACACAAAAAGAAACACGAATACAAACATGACGATAAACAAAAGTTTAGAAATATAAACAATGTTCAAATAACTTTTTTTGTTCGAATTATAATATGAACAAAACGAAAAAACCAAACTCGATTCGTTCGAATAGAATAACAATTCTAATTTTTTATAACGATATAATTTAGATATTGTGTTATGTCATATATGTCAATGAGATTGTTTTATTAAATTAAATGTGAATAATATTGAATATTCAACCTCCAAAGGTCACGTGAAAAGAGTTTATTTTACCTATTTTTTTAAATGCGATTTTAAGTCACTTTCATATTTCATGATCAAGAATTATATGCACTTTTAAATTATGGTGTACTAGAAATTTCTACCATTTTGGTTGACATTATAAAATCAAAATACCGATTGATATGAGTTTTTACTTTATAACGATGTTTGGAAACCCAATCCACCGCCCGATGGGGTGAATGTACCATAATTGTATTCTATTTTTACCATATATCATTAATAACTGCGTTCGTGTGACCACAGAAAACAGCGGTGAGTTCACAGTTGGGTTAAACCAATGACCACCAGAACGCACATGTCAAATATCAATTTTACCCTCGATAAATTATAGTTTATTTTTTTAAAAAAATAATTTTGATCAATAACTTCTTATATTCTATAAATTACGTGTTCAAACTATAAAAATATATATAACAATTTAAAAATGTAGTTTTGAAATAACGAATTTATCATAAAATAATAAAAAATATAATTTTTAAATTATAAACAATTATTTAAAAATAAAGGTAAAAAGTCATTTTATGAAATCACGATCACTACATCGCTGTTTCAATAACAGTTTTTTAAAATCACGATCAATTCAACTCACACAAGAATACATTCACCAGAATACATACATCCAGACTTACCGTTTGTCTCATTACCTGACTTTGACGTAGGCATGTGACTCTTGCCCATATATTGCCAAACCCCCGTAGATGATTACTGGCTTACAGCTTTGTAAATGCATTCATGTGGGGGCTGAAACATCTTGTTTTGTTAGGGATTTAGACAGAAACTTAGATTCGTATTACTTATATTTCCACAGTTCTGGGATCTTCAAAATACGCTCTTTTTACACCGTCATTTCATTTTTCGCGAATGTTTTGTTTATGGGTTTGGGTAATCGTTCTTAAAGAGATTTGATTTTTGAGGGAATGGTTGCGATTTGAGATTTGCAATTTGCAATCAATCTGGTAATCATTATGTTATATGGCTGTTAGTGTAATTATTAGAGAGTAGTTGTAGATGTCAACTATTTCAACTTTTCTTTTTCTTTTAAATTTTGTTTAATTATTTAATATGTGGGTAGTTGTTGATTAAGGCTTTAGAATGGAGATTGAAGAACAGGGAGAAGTTCCACTGAATCTGAGGAAACGGATTGCTCTTGCTGTAAGAAATCTTCAATGGAGCTATGCGATTTTTTGGTCAATTTCTTCAGCAAATAATGGGTAAATTTAAAGCTTTTTTTTTCTTAATCTCTGTTTACAGTTAAATTTATGTGTATAAAGCGTAGATCCAGATAAATGTTCAGAAGTTTGATGGGAAATTTTAAAACAAATGAAATGTGGGAGTAATTTGTTAAGGAGGAATGAGGATTTAATGCTTTATAAGTTATGAAAGAGATGAGTTTTGTGTATTCTTTATATTTCTCGTTGAATCGATTCGATACGATTGAGTTTTCGGGTTTTTTTAGTTGCTTTTTAACTGAGATTGTGCAAAAATGTGATATTTGAAGGAGATTGGAATGGTATGATGGATATTACAATGGTGAGATTAAAACGAGAAAAACGGTTCAGTCGACGGAGTCGAATACTGATCAATTGGGACTACAGAGAACTGATCAGTTACGAGAACTTTACGAGTCTCTTTCGTTAGGAGAAACTAATCTTCAAGCAAAACGGCCTACGGCTGCTTTGATACCTGAAGATCTCTCAAATGCTGAGTGGTACTTTTTGGTTTGTATGTCATTCAAATTCGATATCGAACAAGGGTAATATTTCGTTCTCGTTGATCATCGGTTTTTCGAGGATTCGCTTATAGTTTGTTTACATAATTTTCTTTTTTAAGGCTTCCTGGTAAGGCAATAGCTAAAAATGAAGTTATCTGGTTGCGTAATGCTCATCGAGCTGACACGAAATTCTTCTCCCGTTCTCTTCTTGCAAAGGTAAGTCGAAATATGACTTAAATCCGAGAATAGTTATCGTTTTTCGTATGATTAATTGTTGCTTTTTTATTTCTACAGAGTGCTGGTATTCAGGTACTGATGTTCTTTTATGTGCATTGTGCAATAAGCTTAGTTTATGAGAAAATTGCGACGGTGACCCCCAATGTTTAAAATTGCATGCAAAATCCCGAAGTTTTAAAACCATTCAAGAATGACCTATCGAGTAAATAGTAGTGGTTTTTATTTTTTTTGTATGAGTGGTTTTGTTAATTTGTGTGTTATTTTTAAGTTTGTCGAAGTTTGGAGATATAATCATTACATATTTTCAAGGTTAAGGGGTCAAATACAAACTATGTAGCGTTTAAAATATTAACGAGATTTAGGGTCAAATATAAACGGTTTTGGAACTTTGGGGTCAACCAAACAATTCTTAAACTTTGAGGGCATGTTGTTTATAACTTTAAAAAGTTTAGGGTCAATCGCACTAGTCATATAAACTTTTGGGGCTTTGTATGCAATTTATAAACTTTAGGAACATCACTTTTACACTATTTCAAAGTACGAGGGCCAATCACAAGCACCATCCATAGTTTATTTTTTCCTGCTAATCGTATTCTCGATTTTTAGACGATCGTATGCTTTCCACACTTCAGTGGCGTAATAGAGCTCGGAACAAACGACTCGGTATGATCATTTCTTATGCTAGAAATCCGTTTTTCGACTTTTCGTTACGAAAATTAAGCTTGAATTATTGCTTATATCTTAAGGTTCAAGAAGATCTAAATCTCATTGAGCATGTAAAGATAATGTTTCTTGATAATGTTGGTTCTTCATTAGTTTGCAAGAGTAACAACGAATATTCGGATAATATTCTCGACTGTGAAGTTCTCGGAGATCATTTTCTCGAAGATGAGAATTCACCGAACTTATGTTCCGATGATTTAGTCGATAATTTGTTCCCCGAAACATCGAATTTAGTTGATGGCATTGAAGGCCAGAGTATGAACTTTCAGTTCTTAGAGGATGCAATAAGTAATTGTCTGAACAACTCGATGAACTCGAGTGACACTGTTTCTCAAACTTACGAAGATCCGAATCCTATCGTTATGCAAACATCGATAACGATCGGGAACCGAGATTATTACAAGAATAACTTGTATGGTTTGAAAGAAACAGACATACATTACAAGAGTGTGCTTTCTAGTTTGCTCAAGAGTTCACATCAGTTGATTCTCGGACCTTATTTCGGAAATTCGAATCGAGAATCGAGTTTCGTCAGCTGGAACCGAGACGGGTTTATCGAAACTCAAGTGAAAAGTTCCGTAACACCACAGAATTTGGTAAAGAAAGTGCTTATTGAAGTACCAAAACTCCATGCAAATAAAAGCTCTGAAGGAGATAAACAGAGTTGTAATCTCATCAGACAAGAAGTTGAAGAAACAGACAAGAATCATGTGTTGTCTGAACGAAAACGACGTGAGAAAATAAACGAGCGTTTCGTTATTCTCGGATCGATCATTCCATCGGGTGGCAAAGTCGATAAAGTTTCGATTCTTGATCATACAATAGAATACTTAAGAGAGCTTGAGAAGAAGCTTGAAGGTTTAGAATCATACAAAGAAACAATGGAGCTCGAGAGACCTCTCGATGCGATCGAGAGAACTTCCGATAACTACGGGAATACCGAGATCTGTACGAAGCTTTCGAATTGCAAGAAAAACGTTTGTGATTCGGATAAATCCGGGAACAAAAGTAAGAAACAAAAAGTGAGAGATTCATCAGTAGATGATGTAACAGTTCAAGTTGTAGACAAGGAAGTTTTGATCGATAGTCGATGCATTTGGACCGAGAATACGATCATTGCAGTTATGGGTGCGGTGAGTAAGCTACGTTTGGATATTCAGACATTCGATTCTTCTAATGTTAACGGGATTCTCTCGATGACAATAAAGGCTAAGGTTCGAATATTGTCCGAAGATTACAATTATAGTAATAACCATAACATGGTTTTATTTTGTGTGTTTCAGTGCAAAGGATTGAAATCTCCATCAGCAAGTGTGATCAGACAAGCCATTCAGAAAGTGTTTTCGCAAGAGATAAAAGCTGGAAAAGATCATTAATATTGTGTATAAACTTTGGGAGAGTGAAATTAAATCAAATGTTGTTTGCTTCGTACATTCGAAATCCGAAGTTTTTAACGTAAAACCGGATAAACGAACATGTAAAATATACACAAGTAGTGTTTATAAGGAAAGAAGCCAAAGCAGACTATCAAGTACAAACTCCATGAGGATATCTTCGGAGATTTCATTCACTAAAACTTCGATACTGAGTTGAATATCGAGCCACGATCGACATTTCTTCGCATCTCGTGAAACCAATTGATCCAACGTTCTTCGATTCGTACGAGGAAGGAAATAAAAGTCTGATTCTGTCATGATTTGATCTGTAACAGCTATAGCAAGAGGTAAAGTCATGACTTTCGGTTTAAAAAACGCTTGTTTTCGAGTAGGCTCGAAATGGGATTTGTATATATCCATCAAAACTTCGTTTATATGATCGAACAGGATCTTCAGGTCGAAGAAATGATGATCCGGAACGAAATCAACTTCATAGTATAATGAATCTTCTAGAAGCTCTTCAGGAGGGTAATCTATTTCTGATAGCTCATTCCAGCTTAAACCAGAAGCTTGAAGCACTAAATGCACATAATTAGAAAGACTATTTCGGTATAATACACACGAACCTTTAGTCCGAGAGTCATTTTCCGACGAGAACTTGATCGAGAATTTGTCTTCAAAGTTAAGATGAAGAAGCTCTGTTTTTTGTTCACCTGCAAGTTCAGTGTAGTTTCATGCTTCTTAAGTTCTTATAAGGGTGATATAAACAAACTTTCGGCTTACATTTTTCGGGTGAATTTTCTACGAAAAACGGCTCGATGACTGAAATAGGGCTGTGATACTCTTTGTGATGCTTAAGGTTATCAGATAAGTAATGAATGCTTGAAGAAGTAGACGAATAATCATCTGTCGTGGAAGTCGATGCCTCGTTCTCGGATAATGAATCCTGCGAAGACAAAATGCGATAAAATATCGAAGTTCTGGTTCAATGTGAAGAGAAGCTTGTAAATACCAATATGGAATGTAATGTATAATCTTTGTGTGACTCGATTTTGCAAGAGTCTTTGATTCGATTAAGATTGTCGTGTTCCGGATTTAGAGCGTTGAAGGGACCTGTAAAACCATAGAAAATATGAACATTTGAATCAAAAAGCCGAACTAGAAACCCCGGGTATATGTTACCTTGAGAGTTAACTATTTGCTTCATAGAATGATCAAGATCATGATCATGCATTATTTCAACAGTTTTCTCTGCTCCTCCTAATAAACGCAACCCGTTTTCTCTTCCTTTTACGGCTTTCGAATGACTATGCCTCCCGGAAGTGCGATATTCTTGTTCCTTTCGTAGGCTAACGGACCAAAAATCCGACTCCGGTGAAGAAAGTATTTGCTGTAATGCTTTTGAGGATTCTTTACTCAGAAAAGTCTCTTCATATTGCCTACTCTTCCATCTAAATAAAAGCTGCCTTTTAGCCTCTGAAAGTATATCAAGATCACGTTTCTTAACACGGGATACTTTCGTTTCATTTTCCGGTTCCTTCGTCGCATTTTTATCGACATTTTTCATCGAAAAATGAAGATCCTCCTTTCTACTTAAATCCCTGCTTCTAGTCAAGGAAGAGCTACAAGTTTCAGAGAGTACATTCGAAGAACAAGTCCCCGAGAAAAGCCTCAAATCTCTCGTTGTTCCTTCGAATGCATTTTTGAGCTTTTTATGCATTTTTCTAAAGGAAGAATCACCATGTTTTTTCTGCAAAACTCTTCCTTTAAATCCTTTAGAGTTCACTGATGAACAATGACAATTGATGCCTTTCTCAACTGGCTTCAGTAAAATAATTTTCTCATTACTCTTACTCAGTTTTCCATTTTGAGAAGCTTCAATGCTTTCGTGTGCTGCTAAATTTCGTCGTTGCTTCGAACTCTTGATCTTTCTAGCAATACAAAAATCCGAATCTTCGATGAATCGTGATGCTAACGAATTCGACTTAGATCTAATTCCCGCTTCATGAATATACTTTCTAGCAAGAAAAACTTGATCAACGTAAAACTTAGCTGTCATCCGAATCTCTTCATGGTTTCGATGAAGAATATTACTCTCGAAAAACTGAGAAAGAACAGTCTCTTCTTGTATGTTTCGAGCACAGAAAGTTTCGTATCCCGCTGCGATTTTCGACATTTCAGTTGATGTAGATGCCAATTGAGAACAAGCATTTCTTTTCTGGTTCTTTATTTCTCTTCTTAAACTTTTCACTAGACAATCAAATATTTCACCATCCATTTTAATCGCCTTCTCGCTTAGCTAACCGATCACGATAAAACGCATCATCATAACGAACTCAACTTCATTCTGCGTTAAAAAACAAAGCAAATGTTAGTTCACAGTATAGAGTTTTCTCCTGCAAATCCCTGCAAATCATTACATTATTTCGATTCTTCGCACAAATGTAATCGAATTCAAATAAATATTAGCGATTCTGCAAAGAAGAAGAAGTTAAACTGGAACAAAATAACAAGTAATATTCCATTGTGCAATTTTTTATCAGACTTTGCAGTGAATGCTACTTAAAGAGCGTTATGAGCTAGCGAAATTTACTGAGGTCCACTCAAGATACCAACATTTATGGCTTGAAACATACAGTTTTTATAGGTCCTAAATTTAAGCACTAAATGCACAAGAACCAGTACATAAATCACTCGCAAAAGACAACGCTGTAAGGACTTCTTAACTGAACTACAAAAGCCACTAAAAAATGGCTTTAAAAGTGCCTTAAATACTAGTACTCTCAAACAGTACTGATTCATAGCAATAAGTTCTATAGAGAATGAAAGCTACACTGAACTCTCTTCAAAACAGAGATTTTAACTGTTTTCTCAGTGAAAAATAAGCTGGGAATTGAGAATTCATTCATACCAGTATACCATAGCAAGAACACCATATTTCTTCATTTCGATTAACAAAGAAAGCCTCTAAAAACAAGTGAAGAACAAACAGATAACGAGATAAGTTAAGTCAACGTAATTTCATCAAACACTTGGTGGGCATAAAACAAAATTATCCATCTAAACTCACATGCAACATCTAAAGCTCCAAAACAAAGCAGCTTTAACCGAAAAGTCGTCAACTACTCACCATTTTCTCAATCTCTATCGATATCATGTGACCCACACTGTTCACAAGAAAAATCCCAAAAAAACATTCTTGCCCAAGTCCCAATAAACAATGTAGAAGATGACAAAAGAAATTAGATCATCAAAAAAGCTTCCCGTGATACAAGTTCCTGAAAGAGGCAAAAACAAGCTTCTGTATGTTTGATTGTACCTACTTGTATGTTTGTGAAGAAAACATAAAAATTTATGAATGGCCTGACACTGACTCACCGCCATTATTGCTCAAACTGTCAGCTAGTTGGTACTCTGATTCAACCACTCGATTTCTTACACTTGAGGGAACCCAAAACTCCATTGTACTCGCTTTCCTTTTCACACTAATACTGAATATTTAAATATATTTAAAAATACAAATAATATAAAATATATATTTTAATATATATGATGAAATTATGATTTTAGCGATAAATACATCGTAATTTTATTTTTATTATATATATGTTAATTTTGTTCCAATCCATATTTGTATTACCGATATGCTTAGTATATTGGACGTTATCAATATTTTTAAAATAAAGTTTAAAAATATGTTTTTTTTATTTGTTTTAGGTTGGCAACAAAAAGTCCGAGGTTCCAACTCAAAAACCTGGTGCCGATAGTAAGTTGTACGAAAACATTGATTATAATAGGGTAAATTAATCTTATATGTTGGATTTTCTTATATTATTTATCTAATTAGATATAGTAGGATTTTATTTCAATACTCTCATAAAATCGTAAAATAGTTGTTTGTGATATGATTTACTTTTATATAGTTCATGAGTGTTCGGATGATTACAAACAATGTAATGAAAAATGGTTAGGCTCAACACACGCGGATAATTCATCCCAAAGATATGGTCAATCCCAAACTAGACCAGATCCAATGGAGAGTTAAACTGCCGAAGATTGCTAATTCAATCAATCCCCTTGTGACGCTGAAATGGTTCTGACACGTCAGCAAGCCATAAAACTTAAGGAAGTGAGCGATATTTATGGCTCTGTTTCATCCCGATATAGTGAATTGACCACAGCGATCTCTCTCCTACTACCGTAGTTTTTCTCCTCATTCCTTTTGAGGTTTTCTACGTTCATCGTCTGTGTTCATTTGATTATGCTTCTGAGTTGTCCCATAAACAATAAAATCTAAAAATCGAGTTTTGATTGTTATTTTAATATAAATTCGGTTATTATTAGTACCTCGTTTAAGAGAATCGTATCAGGTACTATTAATTGACACGGGTTTTGTTAATCACCTAATTGCCACGGGTATTTTGAAAAAATACCTACCGCACAAAATATGTTTTACCAAAATATTCATCTACCTTTCAATATCTTTCATAAAAAAACCATGTGATAGATATTTTGGCAAAATGTGGGTAAGTCAACGGGTATATCTGCAAAATAAGCTAATTGACACCCTTAATTGTACTATATGTAGTAAATATTTATTCCTTACAATTTCTTATATTACTTTTGGATATTTATCTATTTAAATTAAACCTTAAGTAAAATATTATACTCTATGTAAATGTAGATAGTAAAATTTTGTTAAGTTATTATTTAACCCGAACCAAGTGAAATGATAATGTTACATTGTCGTTTTGAAAAAATTGACGATGTTTACGAGATTCGAACTCGGGGTCCTATTTGTGGGGAGTAACATTGATAATAACATGAAAATGAAATACTAAAGAAATGGGAACAAGAAGGAAAATCCACATGGAAAACGAAAGAGAAAGATAACGAACAAGTATTACTAAATGATCAACTACTCATTTATTTATAGTACCAAAGCTTTTATAATTATCATTTATGACCCCTGTTTTTTTGCAAACTAGTCCCCACGTGCATATTTAATTATTATAAATAATTAGATCTAATGACATATGATGTTAAGCAATCTCTGACTTTGAGCGTCCAGTCTGATTGGACGTCCAGTTGGAATCCATCTTAGACTGTCCGGAAAATTGGGAGGAAAGAGAGTGTTCATACATGATACTCTCTTTCCTCAGTTTTTTTTTAAAAAAAATTTAAAAATTAATTTTAAAATAATTATAAAATATAAATATTTATAATATATTTATATAATGATTTTTATCGATAATATTATGATTTTAATTTATTTGATGTGTAAAAAAATAAATTTAAAAATTATAAATGTCTGGACATGGTTGTATGGATGAGATGAAAATTATTTATAAAATTAAAGAATAATAATGTATACAAAGAGAAAGCTGATGTGGAAGAGAGAATGAAGTTTTCGGACGGACATAGTTGATGATGGCCTCAGTATATGGGTCAATCGATTCCAATGTTTTAAATACCGGTACCGGTACCGGTCGGTATACCGCACAAGCTCTTTGGATCAGAATTACCGGATACATTTCGGGTATATCGAATATGTACCGGAATATTAAAATAAATTAAATTATAAAACATTCATATTTTATTTTTTTTAATATAAAATCCGACACAACCCACAAAAAACCCGGCCCGACCTGTAAAAACCGACATGTCCCGAAAAAAAACTCATACCGTGTGTTATTTTGCCAAAATTCCAGCCGAAACCGATAAGTCCGAAATTTCTGGTATACCGGAAATTTAAAACAATGATCGATTCGGAAGTGAGTATTCACCATTTCTAAGAAATTTTGAATTATCATATATAATAAAATTAATTTTAATTTTAATAGAATCATCTGAAATCTTAAGATTAGCAAATAACCTTGTATTTATCTTAAGAATAATTAATGATAAATTATCAATATTTAAAACATTTCCATTCTTAAGTTCTATATCATATATTTGAAATTATATTTTTAGTGATTAATTACTAAAGATGAATTTAAAAAAATGGGATTTTTTGTATTAAATAATTATAATATATGATACACAATCAAGTATCGAATATCCTTGAAAAATAATGAAGATTTGACCATAAAAATTGTAAAATAAATGGTATATATTTAATATTATATCTAATAAATTATTCATAATCAATAACAGTACGTACAAAATAATTAATGTTAATTAGATTATTAATTAGACAGCATCAGCTATTTAAGGAAATCTTGTTAGGTAGAGGCAATTATGTTTATGGGACTCAATCTTATTATAGTTGCAGCATTAATATTTTTAAAAATAATAATTTCACGTGTAATTATTCTTAATTTTATCAATTTAATATTATTTTAATATCAATAAATTGATAATGTATTGTTTTGTAGCGGGATTTTTCTCAAATACCCTTATTTACAAATTACACTTTGAGAAGTGATGAGACCCTCGGAATCCGGTACCCCGAACCTGATCAAGGCGAAGCTTAGCCAGACCAGCCCAAGTGACATAATCCGAACTTGGAGGCTCAGATCCAATTCACGTGAATGGACGGTCCAGCCAGGTCAATCGGGTCCGACCGCCAGCTCTTAACGATCGGTCCCGATGGATGGAGTCATGCTTTCCCCCTCTCACCAGGACCGATCGGTCCACATCTCACAGGATATATTTCGGGTCATCCACATTCCTCAACATGGGACAACAACCTCTGACAACCATGTCAGAGATAGGTCCGACAGAGTCATATAAACCTCCTTTGGTCTGGAGATAGCCGGTTAGTAGCACCGAAAGGTCTAGCGTCGTGCAGCCCTATAAAGTCATGCTCGGTGGATGTCCCGCTTGACACGAGCCGATCTAACCACAGAGGACAAACACAAAACGACACCCTGCTGTTCACGTAGCACAGTAGGCGTATAAAAAGGACACTTGGGAGGCAAAGAAAAAAATCCTCTTTTGATTCTCTTTTCTCTCTTCTTCTATCGATTCATTTTCGATAAGCTTTCTTCCCCTTATTGTAAAGAGAACTAACATGGCACTTGTGATCAACATCTTGTTTATTGAATCGACTAAGTGCATTTCCAACTCTTAGTCAATTGGTTTTTTCCTCAGCTTTTGAGGTTTTCCACTTTAAAATTGTCTTGTCTCTTCTATATTTGATTTATAATCGTCTTCCACATATTAAATAAATTACAATCGAGTTCGTCTTACAACAAATTGGACGAATGCTGACACCTCCGGTTTTTGAACCACAACAAGAAGTGTTCTTATTTTTTAAAATCTTTCATAAATATATTTTTTATTTTTCTTAGTTATTTAAATTATAAACAATACATTTTTATAACTAATATAAAGCTGATATTTTTATAAATTTTAAAAATACATGAATAAGTTGTACAAATACTTATAAACTCGTCAGAATTACAATATTTTCATAATGATTACTATCATATATCATTTAGATTATATCAAATTTTTATTTTTAAAAAATGAGTAAAATACTCAAATATATTTGATTTCTATGATCAAATATTGATAAATATATTTATTTAGTCATATATTATTTAAATTTATAAAAGATACCATTAACTTTATATTTATTATAAAAAGGTATAACTTTTAATTTAAATAACTAAGAAAAAGAAAAAAATGTAATTATGAAATTTTTTTAAAAATAAGGATTCTTTGAATGATAAATTTGGAAATTAATAATTTGTGAAAATTCCCTTGTAACATATAATAAACTTTGCAGACACCGACTCTTCAATTTTTCACGTTCTTTCATGTCGGATCGAGTCGGATTCTCTGACACGTTCCGACTCTTGAAATAAAACGATGTCTTTTTTATTTCTTCCTTAATTTGATTTTTTTCTTCATCGAAAACGTATCTTATGTGTTTTCACGACTTTCTTATATTGTCGATCTACTTGTAAATTCTTCGTGCAAGCGATGATGGACCGAAAAGTGGTTGTATTTGGAGAGATGGTAGAACCGACAAACGATATTCATTTTTTATAAGTTAAATCTTTTTATATAATAAATTGATAAATATTTGTAGTTTTAAACTTGGAGTTTATGCAACTTTCTACAAATTCTAATAATTACTTTTTTTTTTAATTTGCTTTTATTTAATAATTCGAGTCGAGTCGAAAATCTGACTTTTATACTTTTGACGAGTCGTGTCGAGTCGAGTCACACAGAGTCGGTCGGACGAGTCGGTGCAGCATAGATAATAATATGATTTATATGAATTAAATAACTAAATAAAGAACTTCAAAAATAGTTTTGATATTATATAATATAATATAAGATTTATTCCAGTTATTTAATGGTTGTGTTGCTATCGGGACCTCGATGGCTTTGTTGTATTATATTCACCACAAGTTAGTAATCAACTTGTTCCTTATCTATCTCACTCGTAATTCGTATTGGTCTAACAATTCCAGTATGAGAAAATGATGTGTTTGATCTTTAAAATTTCATAATTTTGATAAATTTGATTCTCAAACTTTAATTTGATATATGCAGTCATCATATTTTGATAGTTGATAAAAATTATCTCTAAAACTTCTAAATTTGGCAAATTCAATCCCCGTATTGCAAAATTTCCCTAATTTGAGGACCAATTTTGTCATGCACATTAAACTTTGAGTACTAGATTTAACTCAATTTAAGAATTATGACGACTAGTTTTAACAAAAAACAAAGTTTGAGTATTAATATATTTAAAAACTTTGATTACTAAATTTGCTTAAATTTAGAAAACTTGGATCAAATTTATCAAATCAGATGACGTTTGCCGGTGACCCTCCAACTTTCGAGTGGTGTAAAGAGTATGCCCTCCAAGTTACGAAATTGCAAATAAGTCACCTCAAGTTAACAAAAATATGCAAATATGACACATCAAGTTAATAAAAATATGCACATATGACCCTTCAACTTTAATTAAATGTATGTACGACACCTCAAGTAAACAATACCGTCTAATATTGACCATCTACGATATTGTTATTGTTTTACGTCCGGATGCACATTTCTCGAACTTGACGTATCAATTTTGTATAATTTTTCGTATAAAAGACTTATTTGTATAATTTGTGAACATTGAGAACGAATACTACCAAAGAAAAATGTTTGCAAACTTAACGGAAAATCATGTGCTAAATACCAGGGGTAAAAAACAAACGGTTTTGATAACTTGAGGGATCATTCCTGCAATTTCATAAGTTGGAGAGCATAACATTTACACCGCTCGTAAGTTGAATGACTATTTATGCAATTTTCTCTTATCAAATCATACAAATTTTGGGATCTTTAAATGTCATCCACCCATTCCAATATATCTCAAATATTGATTTTTTTTTCTATAAATAATTTACCAATTTATAATCGTTTTATTTGACGTTTATGATTCATTATATATATATATTCAAATAAACTATTTTAATTATAATGTATTTATCATAATCAAATAAGACATATTTGTTTCTATATTTGTAGCAAATAAGTAATATCAAGTTAAATTATCGCTATTTTTAACATAGAAACCATGACCACACGTGTTTTTGTAGTTTCTACCGGATACCAAACCCATGAAAGGCAAACAATCATCAATCCTCGTCTCACAAGTATCAAAAAATTAGAAAAATTGTATTCTATATCTTATATCGTCGTCTCAATTAATAAATAAAATACAAATATGGTAAGATATAAACTTATATTTTGCAAAGGAAATTTAATTTTCATTTTGCAATGTTTTCATACTGATCCAGATATATATGTCAAGTACCCAAATCTTTATTTAAAAAAATAAAAGAAAATATTTTTTTTTGGGACGATACAAAAAAACTCAATATCAGACTCGATACCACATGGTATTTGCCATACCGTCCAACCAATATGCAAACATTGTATTTTTGCAAAGGACATCACCATTGAAATACATGTGAGGAGTTTCAAAATATGTAGATACAAAATCATTATATCTTTTTGAAATTAAGTAATAAAAAACAAAACATTTAGATGAAACACATATTTATAAAATAAAGTTTATGGGTTAATTTAATCAATTATAATATTAATTTACACGAATTAATATTGTAAAAAGGCGTAAGGTTGTGGTCGCACGAGGTAGTTGTGTGCATTGAGTAATGAGGAATGGACTAGAAATAGAGTGACCCCGCCGTGGGGACAAAAGAGAAGAAAACAATTAACATTCCTCCTAAATCCACATCGAATCGTCTTTTAAATACCCATAATAGTTGTTACCGAAAATATGTTTTTAAATTATCTATAATATTAGTTATTATTTTAGTAATGTTTATTATACATTTATACCAAGCTATGATCGGGTCAAGACTTACCTAGGATTGAGCTCGTTAGATCGACTCGATACGACACGACTTGACTTGATTCGATTCAATTCGACAAGAATATAAGAGTTGTATTTTTGACTCAACTCGAATGATTAAATAAAAGCAAAATATAAAAATAATTATTAGAATTTGTTTTAAACTATAAATATTCATAAATTTATTATATAAGAAGATTTAACCTATAAAAAATAAATATAGCTCGTCGATTCTATCATTTACTCAAAACAATCATTCTTCAGTCCATCAGCGTTAGCATGATCATTTACAAGTAGATTGACTATATAATAAAATCGTGAAAGAACATAAGTTATGTTTCCGATGAAAAAAACTGAATTAAGGAAGAAATCAAAACGACGTCGTTTTATGTCAAGTGTCAAGTTACGTTTCCGACTAATAAAATACTTAACGAAATTGAAATTCACCTCATTTTACACAATATCCCCAAATATATACTTCATCAAATATAGACAATAAATATAACAAAACAACTTAGAGAAATGGATTGAACTAAAATTTGCTAGAAGAAACAAAATACCACTAAGCAAACACATTAGACTAAATTTAAGAAATCACAAAAGTAATGCAACAATATCCAAAAGATAATGGGTTTGTTTGGAACTCAAATTAAAAGTGCGGTGAGGTGCGGTGCGATGTCCAGATCGTGATTTTTTAATAGTACACAAAATACAAGCTTAATTGCAATGTGATAATCGTTAAAAAATCACGATATCTTCACAGTTGTTAAAACCAACTGTGCATCATCGTGATGTTGGAAAAGACTAATTTACCCTTATTTCTATTAATTATAATATAATTATATTTATTATTTTATATATATAAGGGTATATTAGTATTTTTGCATAAATCACGATCATAATATCGAAATTTTACCAAACATATTTAAAAATTCACGATCATCACATCTCACCACACCTCACCACACTTCATCACATCTCACCACACCGCAATTTTAAAAAGTTATACCAAACAAACCCAATATGCTTCCTTGCACAACATATTTTCGTTCCTTAAAGCCCCCGAATCAATGAATATAAAACAACAAATGTTCTTAATATTGCACTATTTGTAGTACTCATAGAATAACAATATGATATGAAACCTAAAATTTTATACCTTGACACTAAAAGAGAAGCATTATTTGTACTACATACAAGGAGGCCAAGGACGAAAAGAATATCTCAATATTTCTACTTTCTCAATGGGTTCATGAAAAGGAGACCTCGACATAAATATAAGTAACATGAACAAAAAATTAAATAAGATTTGCCTATTTTCAATGATTCAAAAGTAACTTACTCCAAGTATATATTAGGATTAGAACTATAAACTTATCACTCTATCAGAAAAGGAAGATATCATTATTAGGGGTGTGCGTGGATCGGGTAACCGATCCGATCATCATTTTTTTTATCCGATCCTATGGATTCGGATCTGAAAAATGTTGATCTGAAACCGATCCGTTATAGTAGATCGGTTTACGGATCGATTTGCGGATACCCAATCTTTATTTTGTAATTATAATTTATTATAAAAAATTATTTAACTATACCTGAATGAGCAAATAAATTAATTAAAAAAGAAATTTATAATAAGGAAAAAATTTCTTACATTTTATAATGTCATAACTTTCCAAAAATTTTAAAAAAGAATTAATGTATAATATAATAATATAATATATAAGAATATAATATAACATAGTATCGTATAATATTAATATCGGATCGGATCGGATATGTGTTTTGAAAAACCGTATCTGATCCGAAACCGCATTCGATCCGATTAAGTATTTACAGTTCGGATATCCAAAAAATCGGTTCGGATACAGATCGGTTGCCTCGGATAATCGGATCACCGGATTTTCATGGAAACCCCTAATCATTATACATTCTTCAAATATCAGAATGGATTCAAGCTTATTGTGATGTACTTTTAAATGCAAGTTGTAATCTTTAAAAGTTGTACTTTGATGTTAGATTAACCATTGGTTGATCTCATATGTTTTAATAAAACAAAATTTTTCTTACAAAAATGTAAGAATGCCAACAAAATATATGAATAAATGGAAGTTATAGTCTACCTTTGATTGCTACAAGCGAAATATTATTTTGGAATTGGAGATGTACTAACTATAGATTTGTATCATTCATCCCCTCAATACAATAGGTTATGGCCTCAAATAAGGAAATAATTCAAAATAAATGCATAGAGTATTGTGAGGATAGTAGTTGACAAGAAAATGAGCGCATGTAGAAATAGTAGACAAAGAGATGAAAATAGAACCACACTCACCAATAAACATGAGTAAAAGTAACATGAAATATTGTAGATAGTCAAGTTTATTTCCTCTGTATCCTTCGCCGAAGAAGATGAAAATAACATCATAGTTAGCGATGAACATGAGTAAAAATAACAAGAAGATCTTGTAGATAATCAAGTTCATTTCAATCGTTTCCTCCGTGGACACTTCATATTATCAATGACATAGTTACTCACATTCTTTCCATAAATGAAAACCGATACAACAGATACACGAATAAAAAAAATCTAGAGAAGAATGAATCATTAATGAAGAAATAAAAACCAAGACCCATCAAGGAAGAGTAGGAACATTAAGAAAAGTTGTGGATAAAGAGATGAAAACAGCACCACTTTCATCGATAAACATGAGTAAAAGTAATATGAAGACCTAGTGGATTAGTCAACTTCATTTCCTTCGTATCCTCAACGAAAAAAAACTATGGACACTTCATATTATCAAGTGCATCGTTGCTCTCATATTTTCCATAAATGAAAATCGATACAAGAATTAAAAAAAACTAGAATAAAATGAGTCATCAATGTATTTCCTCCCAATTTTACAGTCTGGGCCATCAACGGTGAAGAATAGGAATGGGCTGAAGCATTGGCCCATATCCAGTGAAAACAGAAGTGCAAAAACGGAAAAATAATAAAGTCGCAAACACGCGATTAACGGAAGCGGTGAGCAATTGAAGACAAGCAGCAGTTATCCTCATCAGCAAAATAAAAATGCCAGAGGCACTGGAAAGAAGGAGCGAGAAAACTAACAGAGATATACAAGCTGATCATCTCTGGAAGACGAGGGAGAAGGATGCCCAAGAAGACTGCTCTGGACATCCAAAACCCGAAGCTTGTTGTGCTGATTTCATGATAGCTATACTGTTTTTTTCAGCATCAAATTGTATCTGTAAATCAAGAACACACGGTTAGTGAATTGGATTGTATAACGATCCCGATATTTTTCTCCGGGTTTACTCCGGTTTCCTCATAAAATTATCGGTGTTCATATTGCTAACAACAACAAATCGAGAAAGGTGAAACACTTATGTGTGGGATTCTATTCTGTAAAATCAAGAATTAGAGATTCTTCGAGTGAAAGTTATTCTCCAACAATCAATTGAGTAATAAAAACCAGAACACATCAAGGAAGAGCATGAGCGCCGAGAAATGTAGTTGATAAAGAGATGAAAATAGCACCATTTTCAACGATAAATATGAGTAAAAGTAACACGTAGATCTGGTGTATGAGTCAGGTTCATTTCCTTTGTATTCTCCGCAAAAGAAAACTTTGGACACTTCATATTATCAAGTGCATCGTTGCTCTCATCATGTCCATAAATCACAACTAATACAAGAATAAAATAAATCAAGAAAATAATAAGTCATTAACCTAGAAATAGAAACTAGAACCCATAAAGGAAGAGCAAGTGGCTTGGAGAAGTAGTGATGAGAATTCTAGGATCGGGCACCCTGTAACGGATGAGACCCAATAACAATTGGGTCGATTCAAATGGTGGAAGCGAACTTGTGCAGTCCATTTACACATTTAACGAAAAAACGGCCCGATGTTCCGTAAGAGGACTAAGATAACCTTGGCGAAATAAAGCGTTTTTGGCAACTAACTCCGTGGTTCGGTCTAAGCGGTTATAGACCCACGCTTTCCACGCTTCGGGCCTTCACACGTTTACTACGCCTCGGGCCCGATCACGCAGACCACGCTTCGGTCCCAACCTCGTTTTACATCGCGCGACAACAACCTCTAACAAACTTGTCAGATGCGGTTACAGAACGTGATTTACACACGCCAGTATCTCTATAAATACATAGCTCGATGACGGAAATAGCAGGACCTTTTGGACGCATAAGGACAGACCGTTACCATGTCGTAGTTCTTATTGTTTTCTTTTCCTTGTCATTTTTATTAAGCTTCTGCTGTATTTTGTATGAATTATTTGATTAGTGAACAGGCTAGGAGCGTAATTCGCTCTTAGTCGAGTGGTTTTCACCCCAATTCCTGGGGTTTCCACTATAAATCGATGTGTCTCCTTACTTTTTTCTATTGTTAATCGTTTTCCCATAAAAATAAATCAAAACCGAATTCGTTTGCTGACGAATCGGGTGACTGTTGGTACCCCTAAAAAGGGACCATAACAAGTAGTAAGTAAAGAAATGAAAATAGCACTTCATAAACATTAAAAGTCATGGGAAGATAGATCACTAAAATCATTTCCTTCATATCATCTACGGGAGAAATCTCTAGACATTTCATAATACCGCTTTTGTCAATGGCGTCGTTGCTCTCGCTCTCATCTTGTCCATAAAACAAGTGAGAAGTAATACAAAAATAAAAATCCACAAAATAATAAGTCATGAGAAAACCAAGAACCCATTAATGTTGACGTAAGAGGGTAAGGATGAGTAAATAATTCGAAATATCGAATATCATAACAAATATTTGTTATTTCGGTACTTGATATTCGGTAAATAGATAAATTTTCGGTATAATACCGAATACCAAAATTATTTTTTGTATATATTTTTTAGTAAATATAATTACATAATTACATAATTACATTACAATTGTTTATTAAATATAGAAATATTTATAACTATACTAAAATTGAAAATATTTGGATTTTTTCAATACATCTATAAGCAAAATAAGTATATAAAATCGATACAGTAATAAATGTTTGATTTTTGAATAAGATTTAAGTGAATTTATTTAATATGCATGAGATAAACTTATGTTTTCTATTAATTATTGTATCAATATATCATAAATGCTATTATTTGTCAACATTTAATTTTAAAAATATATTTTCATAAAAATTATTGCATAATATAATTATAAGTAATTTATATTTTGGTATTTGGTATCGATACTAAAATATCAAAATAAATTTAGTATTTGATATGAGACCAAAATTTTATTAGAATGAGATCGGTATTGGATTTTGTAACAATTCGTTATTTGGTATTCTAGTATTCAATATGGTACAGTATGTGTATCGAATAATCACCCCTAATAATTATTTGGTAACCATTAGCATGAATGTAGTGGTTAGCAAATAATTCGGAATATCGAATATCATAACAAATGTTTGTTATTTTGATACTTAGTATTCGGTAATTGTATAAAAATTCGGTATAATACCGAATACCAAAATTATATTTTGTATATAATTTTTAGTAAATATGATCACATAATTACTTTACAATTGTTTTTTAAATATACAAATATTTATAAATATAAATGAAAATATTTGCATTTTTGCACTACATGATATTGATATTGAGAAAAATATCTATAAGCATAATAAGTTTATAAAAATGATATATTAATAAACTATATTTTTTACAATAAAATATTGAAATAAAATCAGTATTAGATTTTGCAAAAAATCGTTATTTGGTATTTTGTTATTCGATATGGTAGAGTATGCGGTATCGAATGATCACCCTTGCATTAGTGCTTTGTGAAGATCGGAGATGTGGTAGAGAATGAAATGAAAATCACAATATAGTCAAGTTCATTTCCATAGTATCCTTGCTGATTCATACTATACCACGATAAGCTAACAACAATGTTAATCATCAAAATATCTCGATCTGCTTCATTTTTCGATTTGAGAATGACTATATAGAAATATATGTGTCTTCGAATAATAAATTTCTCAGAGTGATATCAATCCTCTTTTGGAGCAAAATCGAGAGATTCATATTTGTCAATGACGTTGTTGATCTCATCTTGTCCATAAGTATAGAACCATTTTGTCCTTTTGTTTCTCCGGCAACCGAGAACGCCGTAGAGTATGGTAAACGCATGTATTTCTGCTAGAACTGTAAAAATTTGTATGGAAACCAGATGTACCAAAACGAAATAACACGATATCAATGGTTGTTTACCATTGTATACAATTAAAACGGCTATATTAACTCAAATCACATGGGTGAAATGTTTACCCAAGAATGAAGTGCAAATATTTAAATTATAACCGTTGTATTAACTAAAACGCTTGAAAAAATGTTTTTTTTATGTATAAATTATAAAATGCATAATGAGAGATAATAATTAGTAAAAACCAGAACCCATCAAAGAAGAGTAGGAGCACCGGGAAAAGTAGTCGATAGAGAGATGAAAATAGCACCACTTTCAGCGATAAACATGAGTGAACGTAAAATGAAGATATGGTGGATCAGTTAAGTTCATTTCCTTAGTATCCTCCACGAAAGAAAACTCTGGATACTTTATATTATCAAGTGAAACCGATTCGACGGATACAAGAATAAAACAAATTCAGGGAAGAATGGTTCATTAACGAGAAATAAAAAACTGAACCCATCAAGGAAGAGTAGGAGCACCGGAAAAAGTAATAGAGAAAGAGATAAAATAGCATCGCAGTCAGCGATAAACATGAGTAAAAGTAACATGAAGATCTTGTAGATTAGTCACGTTCATTTCCTCTCATCGTTTACATAAATGAAAATTGATACAACCGGTGCAAGAATAAAAAATTTGCAGAAAATAATGAGTCATTTGTTGAAGTTTGACTAATCTCGGTAATATCGTTGCTTTGATTCATTAATGGGCTTTATATACGTTTATTGGGCCTCGCATGTGGACTATGAAATTCTTTTGGTTGGGCCTCGTATGCTGTGGGCTGTGAAATCCGATTGGGCCGTGTAAACTGACCTTGATAGTCATTGGGCCGCTGGGTCTTCTAGAATGTTCGTATTACGTCTTGGGCTTGACCTGTACTATATATACGTTTATCGTTTCAGAAATGATTCACTTTTCATTTCCGCATTTTACGTTTTTGCGCTCTTGCTCTCTAGCCTTTCTTGCTTATCGTTATGTTCTTGCTTTCGTTAGTGCTTTCGTTGCTCAGATCTACTCTGTGTATAACGATACTGCGCTGTTTTAAGTTTTAAAAGAGCTTTACATTTTTTCAAAAACTTACAGCGCTTTCTTTACGTTGTTCTTGAGAAAATCTGTGGATTTTCTCAACGTTCTTCGCCTGATAGTCTGAGTTTCAGACAGATTCTTGACGATCTGAGGAACTGTGTGACTTGGTTAAAGAACGCATTTACATACTGCACTTTACGTTCTGTATTTACATTCAGTATTTACATTCAGTACTTTACGCTCTGCTTCTAGCCTAAACTGTTGGCTCTAAGCACTTACTGTAAGATTACTTAGTGTTTTGGGTTACGTCTTTGAGAAAACCTTTGGGTTTCTTAAAGACTTGTGTCAACCTAAGTGTTTTCAAGCCAGATCTGTATAGATCTGAGTTCCTGAAAACTAGTGACCAAGATACGTACTGAAGCGTTAAAACATTACGTATATCTTTGAAAATACGTTGAGCTTGTGTGATAAGAACTGCCTACAGGTTCTGTCCACTGTTAAGGCCTCAAAACGTATATTCTAAAACTGATGTGTTAACTAACGCTCTGGTTGAAAACTGCAAGTTTACGTTACTGACTTCTTAGTGATTAAGAAGTTCAGTAGACTGGTGGTGATCTGTTACTATACCATAGTTTTAACTTCCTGTGAATATTTGTATTATGTGTTTTAGTTGGTTCTGTGTTCTGTTTTTGTTGAACATTGCAACTAAAATAGTGAATAAATTGCAGGGTGTTGGAAAGTGGATTGCCGATACGATCGTGTCTTAACTAAGACGACGTGATCGGATACCACTATAAATCTGGTGTCATTTTTATCGCTTTAAGAACGTAGCTTAACTAATAGGATTAAAATAACAACATCATTAACGAAGAAAAGAAAACGAGAAATCATCATGGAAGAACATAAGTGTCGGTAGAAATGGTAGAAAAAAAGATTAAAATAACACCACACTTAGATAAACATGAGTAAAAGTAACACGAACATCTTGTAAATCAATCAAGTTCATTTCCTTCGTATCCTCCGCAGAAAAAAATATGGAGTCTGGACACTTCATAATACCGCTTTTGTCAATGGCATCATTGCTCTCGCTTGTTGAGGTCAGAAGCCCATTTTCCAGCATATGGGCAGAGGAACGAACTAGGCCATTGATTATACAATCCATGATGTAGGCCCAGTTCATGGAAGTCCATTGAGGTGATTCATATTGATGAGAATGAGAAAAGAAAAATGTAAGGGTTGTTCTGCTCTTCAGCTTGCATAAGAGTTCTCAGACAGCAGAAAACTTGCAGGGTGGCTGATACAGAAGGTTGGGTTCTGGAGGAGCCTATTCATCATCATCAAGGTATTGGGTGGTTGAGGTAACCTTATCAGAAGAAACTATTGTTTTTTTCCCTAGTTTTCTTGTATTGTTGAAATCTAGTATTTGGACATGATTAGTGGATTGGTCAAGTGATTCTTGACCTGTGGTTTTCTCCCGGCACTCGGGTTCCAGGTTAAATTCTTTGTGTCCTTTAAGCTTGAAGAAACGAATCAGAACATGATAAACAATAACATATGATATTGGTCGTTTGAATTACTTGGCTTCTCTGAGTTGTTACAGGGCAAATTGCTAACAAGTGGTATCGGAGCCAACAGATTCTGTAACAGATGGATGATATGGCCGTGCCGATGATCAAGTTGACTTCTAGCAACTACTCCATCTGGAAAGTTAAAATGGAGGATCTACTCTCATGTCGAGATGTGTGGAGTGTTATTGAAACTGCAGAGAAACCAGTGAAGATAGAGGCCCTTGATTGGAAAATTATGAAAAAAATGGCTGATGTATATATTCGTTCTTGGGTTGACATGAGTTTATTCCACCATATTGGTGAAGAAACATATGCTAGAACCATGTGGAAGAAACTTCAAGCGAAAGAATGTACAGAATAAAGTTGGATCAATTAAAAGGCTTGTGAATCTGAGATACAATGATGGGAAGTCAATGGCAGAGCATCTGAATGTATTTCAAGATCTAGTAAACAAGCTAACCACAGCGAAACTCACCCTAGATGATGAGTTACAGGCATTGCTGGTACTGGGAACACTTCCAGATTCTTGGGAGATATTAGTGGAGACATTAAGGACAAATTGCTAACATTACTGCTCCAATTCTCACTATGGAAGTGGTAGTTGAGAGCTTGTTGAATGAAGAGGAACAAAGGAAGGACTCCAATAAAAATTCCAGCGAGGTTCTGGCTACAACAGAAAGACAAGGCAGAAGCAACAATAAGTCTCAGTTCAAGAGAGGGAAATCAAGGAATGGAAAATCAGTCGGTAGATCAAAGTCACCAGGACATGGTTCTGAATCAAGAGCATGTTTCCATTGTGGACTAGTAGGCCATCTGAAAAAGAATTGCATTCACTATAAAAGGGCGTACGAAATGCACAAGAAAAACAAGAAAAGTGACTTTGAACAGCAAGCAAATACAATAGCATCAACATCAAGCTCTGATGAGTTGATTGTACTGTCAACAGAAGAGATGAATATTTCCCACGATGGCATGGAGGAGTGGATCTTCAATACAACTGCCTCCTACCACGCAACTCCAAACAAGTCAGGTTTCAAGACATATAAGGAAGGGAATTTAAGAGTAGTTAAAATGGGAAATTCAAGTGTTGCTGTGATTTCTGGTATTGGTACCATTGAAGTTCAGACAAATATGGGGATGAAATTGACTCTTAATAATGTAAGACATATTCCTACATTGAGATTGAACTTACTGTCTGAAAACATATTTGATCAAGAAGGCTTCACCAGTGTCTGTGCCAGCAACACATGGAAGTTGGTGAAGGGCTCACTTGTCTTTGCTAAAGGAACTTTAGAAAGAACATTGTATAGAACAGAAATGAGCACATTGATGAACACTGAGACAGTAGCAACAATTGAGAATACCTCCCAACTATGGCACAAGAGGTTAGCTCACCTAAGTGTCCAAGGCATGAAGTACTTGGTCAGACAAGAAATAATTCCAATTCAAAACTTGGAAGGTTTTGAAAGGTGTGAACACTGCTTGAGTGGAAAGCAGCATAGAGTGGCCTTCAAATCTACTTCCATCAGGAAAAATGGACCTCTGAAACTGGTGTACAGTGATGTCTGTGGACAGATGGACGTGAAATCCTTTGGTGGGAAGAAATATTTTGTCACCTTTGTAGATGATGCAACGAGAAAAGCTTGGATATATCCAATGAGAACCAAAGATGAAGTCTTATCCAAATTCAAGGAATTCCTAAGCATGACAGAGAGGGAAACTGGCAGTAAACTCTTGTGTTTGAGGAGTGATAATGGTGGGGAGTATGTATCATCTGACTTCGAGGAATATTGTAAGAGAAATGGCATAAGACATGAAAGAACAGAACCTGACACTCCACAACACAATGGAATTGCAGAGAGATTGAATATGACTCTCTTAGAAAAGGTAAGATGTATGCTGTCCACTGCCTCTTTGCCAAAGAAGTTTTGGGGAGAAGCCCTGTTGGCTGCTTGCTACATCAGAAATAGATCACCATCTGCCTCCATTGAATTTAAGACTCCAGAAGAACTTTGGACTGGAAGAAAACCAAGGCTGGATCACTTGAGAATCTTTGGCTGCAAGGCAAGTGTACTTGTACTTAAGGATCAGAGAAGTAAACTGGATACTCATTCTCAGCTGTGCATTTTTCTTGGTTATGGAGAAGTGCAGTTTGGATATAAATTCTGAAATCCAACAGAGAAGAAAATAATTCTATCGAGAGATGTTGTATTTTTTGAAGATGAGAATTTGACACATATTCTGAATCCAGATAAAGAGAAATCAGAGAAGGAACTGACTGTTAACCTAGAAGCATCTCAGAAACTAGAGGAAGAAAGATCAAGAAATCAGACAAGTGAAACAGGGAACTGTGATCAGCAAGGAGAAAATTCAGATGAAGAACGAGAGCAACCAAGGAGGTCAGAACGGGTAAGACACCCCTCAAACAAATATTCACTATCTGAGTATGTCTTATTGTCTGAAAATGGAGAGCCTGAGTCCTACGAGGAAGCTGTAGAGATGGAGGATAGTGAAAAATGGATTAAAGCCATGAAAGATGAGTTGGACTCACTTGAGAAAAATTGCACTTATGATATTGTGAAAGTGCCACCAGGAAAAAGAATTCTCAATAACAAATGGATCTTCAAGTTGAAACTTGAAGCAGATAGAACCATTAGACACAAGGCAAGACTTTGTTGTAAAAGGATATGGACAGAAAAATGGTGTTGATTTCGAAGAAATCTTCAGTTCAGTTATAAAGCTAGTGTCCATTCAAGCTGCTCTTGCACTAGCAGCACATCATGATTGGGAAGTGGAGCAGTTAGATGTTAAGACTGCTTTTCTGCATGGAAATGTGGATGAAGAACTCTATATGGATTTGCCAGAAGGGCATACAGAACAAGGAAATACTGGGATGACTTGTAGATTAAGGAGAAGTCTCTATGGACTGAAACAGACACCTAGACAATGGTACATGAAATTTGACACTTTCATGAAGGAAAATCAGTTTGAGAGGTCAAAGGAAGACCACTGTGTGTATGTGAAATTCTTTGACCAGAACCGATTCATTTTACTGCTTATATATGTGGATGATATGCTACTTATAGGACCTGAATTAAAACTGATCGAAGAACTGAAGGTTAAACTCTCACTCATATTTGAGATGAAGGACCTAGGACCTACGAAAAGAATGTTGGGAATCACCATAATGAGAGACGGATTGAGGAAGGAAGTATTCCTACATCAAGAAAGATACATTGAGCAAATTTTGAAGAAGTTCAGTATGGAAAATGCCAAAGAGGTGTGCTCACCTCTAGGAACACAGTTCAGTCTCTCAAAAGCAGCAAGTCCAACCACAGAAAGTGAACATAAGAAAATGAAAGCAGTCCCATATGCTTCACTTATTAGAAGTTTAATGTATTTGATGGTTTGTTCTTGACCTGACATTGCCTATCCTATTGGTGTATTGAGCAGGTACCTCTCAAATCCAGGAAAGGATCATTGGGAGGCTGCAAAATGGCTACTCAGATACCTGAAAGGAACTAAATCAGTTGGACTCAAATATAGAAACAGTAAGTTCTTAAAGCTTGAAACATTTTGTGATGCAGATTTTGCAGGTGATCCAGACTCTAGGAAGTCCACATCCGGCTATGTGTCAGTGTTGGGAGGAGCTGCAATTTCGTGGGGTGCAAGGCTGCAGAAGTGTGTGGCGTTGTCCACCACCCAAGCTGAATACATTGCGATCACAGAAGGTGGCAAAGATGTCATGTGGCTTAAGAGATTCTTGAAAAAGATTGGTTTTGATGGTTTTGAACCTATGGTACATTGTGACAGCCAGAGTGCCTTTGAACTGGCTAAGAATCCAACGTTCCATGCACGAACAAAACATGTAGACATCAAATACCACTGGATCAGAGAAGCCTTAGCCGAAATTCTATTGATGCTAAGAAAGATTCATACTGATCAGAATCCAGCTGATATGTTGACCAAGAACGTCACAAAGAAGAAACATGTGTTTTGTTCTCAGGCCATTGGCCTGAAACAAAACAACATGATCAGGCAATAAGAGTTGCTGCCCGTATGCTGGAAGGAGGAGAATTGTTGAGCTCAGAAGCCCAATTTCCAGCATATGGGCAGAGGAACGAACTGGGCCATTGATTATACAATCCATGATGTAGGCCTAGTTCATGGAAGTCCATTGAGGTGATTCATATTGATGAGAACTAGAAAAGAAAAATGTAAGGGTTGTTCTGCTCTTCAGCTTACAGAGGAGTTCTCAGACGGCAGAAAACTTCCAGGGTGGCTGATACAGAAGGTTGGGTTCTGGAGGAGCCTATTCATCATCATCAAGGTATTGGATGGTTGAGGTAACCTTATCAGAAGAAACTATTGTTTCTTTTCCCTAGTTTTCTTGTATTGTTAAAATCTGGTATTTGGACATGATTAGTGGATTGGTCAAGTGATTCTTGACCCGTGGTTTTCTCTCGCCACTCGGGTTCCACGTTAAATTCTTTGTGTCCTTTAAGCTTGAAGAAACGAATCAGAACAGGATAAACAACAACATAAGATATTGGTCGTTTGAATTACTTGGCTTCTCTGAGTTGTTACAGGGCAAATTGCTAACATCGCTCTCATCATGTCGATAAAACAAGTGATAACCAATACAAAAATAAAAAATCCACAAATTAATACATAATGAACGAAGAAATGAAAACTAAGAACACAGTAATGTAGAGCATGAGCGTAGGGGTGAGCAAATCATCATAATATCGAATATTTGTTATTTGGATATTTGGTATTCAATAAGTTGATAAAAAATCTATATAATATATAATATCAAAATTATTTTTTGTATATATTTTTTAGTAAATATGATTACATAATTACATTACAATTATTTTTAAAATATACAAATGTTTATAAGTATACTAAAAATGAAAATATTTGGATTTGTTCACTATATGGTGATATTGAAAAATATATATCTATAAGCACAATAAGTTTATACAATCGATACATTAATAAAAAAAATTTTTTACATTTATTTTGTAATAATAGTTTTTATATTATCCAAACTTTCTAAAATTTTCCGAAACTTTAATTTCATAATAGTTTTCATATTTTATTTAATTTCAAAATTTTCCGAACTTTCTACATAGGTATTAAAATATAAGCTAATAAATTTGAAAGTTGTTTAATAACTTAAATACAAAATGTAATAAATATTTAATATTTGAATCAGATTTAAGTAAATTTATTTAAGACAAATGAGATAACCTTATGTTTTGTATTAATTTTTGTATCATTAAATCGTAAAAGTTATTGTTTGTCAACATTAATTTAAAATTATATTAACTTAAACGTTTTTAAAAGTGTTTTCTTTTTATTTATAAATTATAAAATGCATAATGGGAGATAATAATTAATAATTTAATGACATATATTAAAATATTTATATATAATTGCCTATACATAATATTTACCACTTGGTAGATTTAATTTATATAGTTATTTTTTATATAATTTATATGTTTATTATTATAAATTGAGATTAAATTCTTCAGTGTTAAGTTTTCTTATAAATTATAATTTAATTTAACTATCATAATTATATTTTGTACTTAATCTATAATTAAAATGTTTAAAACTTTTTTTAGTTATTCCATTTAGTAGTTTTGAATTTAAATATGTTCTCAATAAAGCATTGATTCTTCAAATTCAATCCAAACCCTACGGTAACCCGAGAATTAATGTATATTTTAGTGAAATTGTTTACTACAATGTTTTAAAAATTGGTATCCACCGGTATATCGGATTATATCAGTGTATCAGTATACCGGATTTTTATTAGGTATACCAGATATATATCGGATCTATATCCACATAATAAATTAAATTAAATTATCAACTTAGAGAAAATATATTAGTTTTTAACATATTCTAAATTTATACGGTTATTAATTCGAAAATTAAGAATTAACAAATTTTACATATATCTCTTTTTTCCCTAAATGAAACAAGCTAAAGCCAACTTGACCCGCTCAAAACTCGTACAGATCGATATTTTATTTAAATATCGGCGAAAATGGATATGTCCGAAATTTTCGATATTCTGGACTGGTATACCGAAAATTTAATGCACTAGTTTGGTTGTTACTTGGAGACTTATAGAGTAAAACTAAATCCATTGTTTTTAAACGTAACCCAATTTATCTAGATCCGGATTATGGTCAAACTATTTTTTTTTAAAAATAAAAAGAATATTTTTAAAATTTAATTTAATTATAATTAATTTCTTAAAATCTAAAATGAATTATAATAAAAAAATAAAATAAATTAATAATATTCAATACTAATAGTCACCACAATAATTCAAAACTAATAATATGTATGTAAATATATATATATATATTATAGGACTGTATATAATGCATTTTTTCTTATACTACTAAAAATATTATATATATATATTAATTTTAAAATATGTATCTATTAATTTTAATTGGATGATGTAAAAATTTTAGTTTATGGAAAGAAACTTCAGAAGACTTACTACAACTACATGGAGCTAGAGTTCATACACGTGGAGATATATTATTGGGTACAGTGAAATTTTATTATTAATATTTTTTAGTTGAACAGCGTAGTGCCCAAAGTCTACACTCTACTGTCTACATTAACCTCCCTTATTCTTCCATTCAACGTTCGTTTCTTGGCTGGTTTCATAATTGAGATTTAGTTCAACGGGGACTGAAGTCGATCAGCCGGAATGGGAACTCAGGCGTCGCTCGAAAAGATGCAGTTGCGGCAGAATTACCGCAATTTGTGGCATACTGATCTGATGAGTACCATCCAGAATGATCCACCCTGTATGTTGTTTAACATCAGATTCGAATTGGGATTCTTAGTTTTGTTTGGGAATTTCGGAATTTTATGGGGGGTTTATGGTAGTTCAAATTGATTGATTTTCGGTTTCCTGTTTTACAGATTGTTGCTTGGCGCTATGGTGGTAAGTTTGGATCTTTGGCTTAAGTTTCGTCTTGCTTTTATCTGTATGGTTTATGGTCTAATCTCGAATAAGTTTCCGATTTTTGTTCCATTGCGTCAAAGATCTGATTGATTCATGTTTTCTCCGTTTGACTAGGGTTTTAGATGCTGATTTTTGGGTCCCGAATGCCTTTGTTTGAGATTTGGGACTTCGCCTGACTTGTGTTGACTTAACGATTTTCTTTAAGTTTTTCAGCCTTGTTTTCATTTAGTTTTACTTGATCATACTAGCTACATTAACCTTCTGCTTTCGTATCTGTGAATGTAAAATGTCAAGCTCATTTGGGAGTAAGAGGATTTCCTTGCTTTTGTGTATTACTTCAGTAAAATAAAAATGTTTTTATCATTCTTCCTATCAGTTCAAGTTCTTGTGATCATGCCTAATTGTGTTTATTGTACCTATTCTGTGATACCGAAAAACGATGAATGCCATATTACGTGAATGCACTCAATCTTGAAAGGTTCATTTATGGATGTTTTGGTCCAGGGCAATTTTTCTTTTAACAAATAGTGCTCTTGCCTAGTTTGTAAAACTTATTTTCTTCCTCGAAATACAGTGGACCTTGTGTGTCGTATATGCTTCGGAAAAGGGCTTTGTACAATGACATGAACAGGTACTTCATTTTATTGGAGCTTCTAAAGTTTGCAGTGCAAACATTTTTGTATGCAATATCAGTTTTTGTTTATTTGGCTTCACAGGTATGTTTGCTGTGCCGGATATATGCCTTGCAGTGGTCGATGTGGTGAAAGTAAATGCC
>RWGZ01001400.1:16216-28009 GCA_009725065.1 Utricularia reniformis
ATTTGATAAATAATACTTATTTTCAACATTATTTGTCAAATATGTATATATAATTGTTTATCAAATCTAAGTTGAAATTTATAATCAAAATTTTTATTATTTAATTTACAGGAAAATTACAATGAATCTTAAAATATTCTAATATCAATTTAATTTATAAAATTGTATTTTAAATAGTATGACCGATATTTTTCCGAAATTTATTTGAAATTTATTTGAAATTAAAAATACTCATATACAAAAGCGAATAAAATTAAATGGCACCTTTCAATGATATACGAGTCGCCGCATTCATTATGTTATCGTCTCTTTATAAATTATTGCATATAAAAGCAAATATATTAGGTTTTTTGTAAGGTCGGGACAACTCTTGTAATATTATTTCGTTTGGTCAATGGGTTACCTTATTGCATGTGATTACCCCACGTGCATGCCGTTCTAATTTTGCATTATTTTCTGTAGGTTTCTTATTTTAATTCATTTTTAAAAAAAGAATATGGAACGTGAAAAGTGCATTTTTTAAATTCTAGAATTGGAAGAATTTAGTTCTTTTTCATCTAGGTGCATGAGTACGTCCAATATGCTATTGATTATAATTGAAACATAGGCGTAATATTAAACTAAATTTATCGAGAAGATGGATAGGTGGGTATGCTCGATCAAGGAAAACAACTATATTTAGTATAGTAGAACGATTATCGTCGGTTTGAATGTTGGTGGACAAGTGATGTGGCTAGGTCGATGGGAATGACCGACTTTGACGGATTAGGGGAATCAAAAGACATTTGGAGATCATAAAACAATCAATGAATTAGGTTGAGGGATGACTGTATTGGATCATTAATCTACCGTTAGATTTATATGTAAATAATTATGTGTTGAGAATTATTTGATTTATAAGTCATTTAAAAATGATCAAATAATTGAACTTAAAGTATCTAATACGGTATGTTCATTTATTGTGTATAAAATATTCAGTTTCTACTTCTATGATGTGTTGAAGTATGAAACTCTAATTGTTATCTATAAATATTGTCGTAGTTCCCAAGTTAGACGTACATTTTCAGATATATTCTCAATAACATTGAAAGATTGACCCAGCGAGAAACTTAAAGGAATTCTCTATTGTTGTGGTATCTTTTTAGGGGTACCCACAGTCGTCCGGTTCGTTAGGAAACGAACTTGGATTTGAATTTATTTATATATGGAAACGATTGAATATTAAAGGAAAACAAGACACATTGATTTTAGAGTGGAAAACCCCTCGAAAAAGGAGAAAAAACCACCTCACTAGGAGCAGAAAATGCTCTTAGCTGATCGATTAATCAAACAGTTCATTACATGGAGATGCTTATGAAAATGACAAGGGAAGAAAGCCCAAAGAACTAAAATGGCAGAGTAACATTCTCTTCTTGTGCATCCAAAATGTCCTCCTGATTCCGTCGCCAAACCTTGTATTTATAGAGTTGAGACCGCGTGTAATCCATGCCTTGTAACCGCCTCTGACAGGTTTGTTGGAGGTTGTTATCGCACGATGTAAAACGTGGTTGGGACCGATGCGTGGAAAATGTGACGAGGCCCGAAGCGTGGAACACGTGGAGAGGCCCGAAGCATGGAACGCGTGGGCTATAATCGTCTGGACCGATCTAATGGATCGGTCCTCATGCATTCCTTGTTATGACTAACTCCATCTTCGGTCCTGCAATCTTAATGGGCCTTCGGGCTGTTTAATTCAAATGAGCCAAATCGAGGATCTTGGGCCACGCTAGTTCGTCTCTAGTCCTCTGGGCCGGCCTACTTAGATTGGGCCTTGCCCAGTGAAGGGTACCCGGTCCTGGAGGGGGAGCTACAAATTATCAGTTTAGTTGTCATGCATTAAGGATCAACACTAAATGGGAAAGTAGATTAACATATATTGTCAATAATGATGAGGATGATCCGACGATAGTACTGTTGGGGATTAAACATGTGTGTGAACAACCTCGATAGATTAAATAGAACATTTAAATAAAGCAAAAGAGAAAACAACGACACAAGAAATTTAAAGTGTAAACCCAGGATGGGTAATAACCACGTGACCGGCGAAACGACAAATTCACTATCACTTGAGAAGAATATATAATAGACACACACGAAGAGGACATTCAGAATACAAGAGTTGATAACAATGAACCCTAATGCCTCCTTATATAGATGATATGGTTGAAATAATTAAGTTAACTAATAATTCTTTGAAATATTTCATTATATCTACATATATGATTTTCCATAATCAAATCATATATATGCGTATATATATACTGAAGGCATCCAAGACCAATGGGTTCCACCATGTTTTAGTTCGATCCTCAACCGATTTTTACCATCTCATATATTCTTATATTCAGACCATGGTTTTAAAAAACCGGTCCGACCAGCCGATCCAACTGGTTCGATCGGTAATCGCACATTATCCCGATCCGATTCAAACTGATTTGATCTATTATTTCAAAAACCGGTTTTGGGAACTAAAAAACCGGGTTTTTTGTCTAAAAACCGGTTTTTCAATTTGTGTAAGAAATAATTTAATGTGTATACCTATTTGGGCCCACATCAACCTTTAACAAAAGTTTCAACTTCCAAGCAGCGGAAATTCACTTCTTTATCAAAATCATGGCTTTTTCTTTATCAAAACCTTTGATGGAGATATTAATTATGAAGATCGGTTTTCAGATTAATTTAAAGAAACTTTTCTTACTTTATTTCATATTATTATTTGATCGTTGAACTTGAACTTTTGATAATCAAACTCTAGCTCTTGAATTCCAAAAATGAAGTATAAACTTTTGTTTCTATTACTTTTTTATATTACCTAATTACATTTTAAAAAAATTCATTTAGAGTTCTTTGTAAAAAAATATTTTTTTAAATATTCAGTAATATTATTATTTATTTTTCTATTAAACCGGTTCAAACCGATCCGACCAGTATAAAGTATTTCCGATCAAACGGTTTTTAAAACCATGATTCAGACCGATCCTTTTGTCACCTTCGGTATTGCTTACTTCCGTCCTTAACCGATCAATACCAATAGTGACCGTCTTCCATATGTACCTCGATAGATCACACTTAACAAGTACTTATAAGGGATACTATCAAAATGATAATGACGTCTGTAGTTTATATCATTGTTACTACAATACTTAGTTTTTACAAAAAAATTATGAATTGGATTCTCGAATCGTTAAGTACATCATAGGTAAATTTGAAAATATCAAAAAATAAGAAATATATTAAACTCAAATATTTTCATTGGATAATAAATTATTATATTAGAAACTTGTTAAGTTATATAATTTTGATCAACTTGTAACTAATTTTCTTGATTCTAGATTTAACTGTACATTATATTAACTTCGATGACTTTACATGCAATTTATCAGACACCACATTTACATCATTTTAAAGTTTGGGTGCTAGTGATAGAACTACCACATTTTAATCTATGCACGTCATGAGTGTGACATTGTTAAACTTCGATGTTCTAACCCGTTGATTTGTTTTAGGTTACGATGGTATCTAAATTTAAGAATGAAAATGTCGTCGAGTTGCTTGGCTATTGCATCAATTTAAACCTCCGAGTTTTAGTTTACCAATCCGCAACCATGGGATCTTTACATGGTAGAAAAGATGTTCATGAAGCAAAACCTGGTCCGGTTCTTGCATTTATGCAAAAGTGTTCGAATTGCGCCATGAGGCCTTGAAGACTATAAAGCAAAGATTGTAGACTTCAATATTTCAAATCAAGCAAGTTACTTATATAGTTTATCGGATTAAACGGCTTAATGCCAATTGAAGTGACAATGTTTTGAACCCTAGTTNCCTCTACGTGGTTTCTCTTTGCGATTGTACTTCTGCTGTAGTTTGTAAGTAATACCTGTTTTATTTCATCCCTTGCTTTGCTTCTACTTTAGGTGAAAATTCATGGCTAAAATGCTTTCTCTACTTTCCCTGTGATTTTGTACGCACTATTTCCTTTCTATGGATGGAATTATTATGATATTCTTGACCTGAATTGAGGAAAAGTCATATAATGAATCACTTAAAATATACACCACCTGAATAATACTTGCTGGCGTGCTTCAATTCGTTCGGCTTTTTAAAGTTACAGTTTCTTAAATTGTTATTTGCTTATGTATTTATTTATAATAGGTTGTCAACTATGTTGTTGAAAAGATGGTTCAAGTTAAGCCATTGGACAGCACTAGCACGGATGGAACTTTTGCTTCAGGTATGCCAGGAAGTGAGATCCCAAATGCCGTTATCGGAGATTCTTCTTTTCTCTCGGGAATGAAAACATGGCAAAAAATAAAACCTTCTATAGAGATACTGTGCAACAACCAGGCAAGTTTTCTCATTAGTGTTCCAGAAATTTATACTTTTGCTGCAAGTATGTACCCCAACATGTATCTACAAACTACGTTACACATGGAAAATAAAGCTGTTACAAATTTTATAATTATTGAAATGAAATGTTATTTAACTTGTAACATTTTAAGAGAAAAAACTGATTCTTGGTCAGTCTCCAGGTGCTATCCTCGGACATGAGCTTAGCCACTGTGAGACAATACATATGGAAGAAGCCCGAAGATCTTATTCTAAACTACAGATTATTGCAGAGCAGATGACTTAAGACATTTTGAAGGTGGCATGATATAATTTCAACTGCATGATTCGTTGTATTTGGATTAATATTTACTTCTTGTAAGTTGATTTCATTAGCACTCAGTGACCTCCTCTTTGCAGGTGCAGTGCTATTTGTGCATGTAAATAGTCGCGATTAGTGCTGTTTTGGATAGCCAAGATGCCGAATTTGGAATGCAGATGCGAACACTGGTAGTTGTATTAGTCTTTGGTGTGAGGTTTTAAAAGATGGAGACATGTAGCAGAATTATTGGTGAAGATGGTATGGTGGTTTCAGTTAAATTATTGTGAACCAGGCAAGTACTCGATCGAGCTTTTGTTTTTGTTTTTGTTTTGGTGTTTACATCTTGAAGTGACCATACAAAATAATTGACAATTCGTTCGTTCACGCTAGTGTTTTGGTATTCATTTGCATTTTGTTTAGCCGCTAATTCGCCCATTCAATTCATGGAAAGTAAACTATTGAATTTCGATACACTAGATACTGTGAATTTAAATAAGAAAATGACGTTTTGATAAATTTATTATTTAGTAATGATATATTTATTATTTAGTTATCAAATTTTAAGATTTTAGTAAATTTGTTATTTATGTTTGTAATATTTGATAAATTATATCTTTAACGTGAATTTAATTTTGGCTGAGAATTTAAATTATCAAAATTGAAAACTATAATAATTATTTATATAACATTTACCAATTATGAAATCAATTTTATCATCTTGATATTTTGAGAATCATGATTCCTTAAATCACAAACTTTGAGATCAAAGACAAAATTTGTATGTCGTCCAATTTTGACTAATTTTCAAATTTTTGAATCACGAATGAACTAAATTTTAATTATATATATTATTGTTTAGCTAACATCCAAAATTCAGAATATTTATCTTTCCTTTCATTTTTCAAATGAGAAAATTGCAAAGATGATCCTCAATCTTTGAAATAGTATAAATGTGATTCATTTATAGTTTTAAAATTGCATATGAAGCACTCAAAGTTTACATAAGCATGTGATTGACCCTCCAACTTTTAAAATTTATAAACAACATGCCCTCAATGTTTAAAAATTGCATGATTGACCCATAAAGTTCCAAAATTGTTTATATTTGACCCTTATGTCCGGTATTTTTTTGAGTTTATATACGAAATAAAATTACTATGAAATATAATAATAAGACATTGTAAGTCAAATAAGTCTTTTAACAAGCGGATGTTATATATTTCTCTATTTCTTATTTATCCGAGTCAATTCTGAACTATTTAATATGATCTGAGGCTAAATATCAAATCAATAAACGAAATCGGTCAATTTCAATATGTGAAAAGAACGAGGTAAATTACGCAAAAACTCAAAATAATATCGGACGTGAGGGTCAAATATAAATGGTTTTGAAACTTTGAAGGTCAACCATACAATTTTTAAACTCTGAGAGCATAATGTTTACAAATTTAAAAAGTTGGAGGGTCAACCATACATATTTTGTAAACTTTAGGTGCTTCGTAAGCAATTTTGAAACTATAAGAACATCGCATTTACACAATTTCAAAGATTATGGGCTAGTGACAAACACCACTATTTTTCAAATACTATATATTGTTGGATCGTTTTCTAAAATGGATCAGATAAATTGATGCGGTAGATTATATCGTAAGAGTTAAAAATGGTTTTAAAAATATTAAGCCATGATTCGATTTTTCAAAATATTCACCCCATATATATGGGGTGCTTGCTTGCCGCTTGGCTGGATGGTTCAAGCACTCATGTACAAATTTAAACAAAATTTTAGACTTAATTATAAAAATGATAATGATTTTAATAAAGGTGTAAAATATACTATTTGTTATTGTCCCTTTTTAGGGGTACCAACAGTCGTCCGGTTCGTTCAAATAACGAACTCGGTTATGATTTCTTTAAGATATGAAGACGATCAAAAGCTAGAAAATCAAAGTAAATACACGACAATTTATAGTGGAAACCCCGTGAATTGGGGTGAAAACCACTCGACTAAGAGCTGATTATGCTCTTAGCCTGCTCACTAAAGAAATGAATCAAAGTTTATACAAACAGGTTAATGAAAATGACGAGGTAAAGAAAGCAAGAAGAATTCGGCAGCGTAACAGCCTGTTCTTCTGCATCCAAAGGGTCCTGTTTTTTCCTTCGTCTTGCCCTGTATTTATAGAGTTGCCGGCGAGTGTAATCCACGTCCTGTAACCGCCTCTGACAAGTTTCTTAGAGGTTGTTATCGCAGGATGTAAAACGAGGCTGGGACCGATGCGTGGTCTGCGTGATCGGACCCGAAGCATGATAAACGTGACAGGGCCCGAAGCGTGGAACGCGTGAGCCTGTAACCGTTTCGTAACCGTTCGAACCGAACCACGGAGCCAGCTGGCAGATAACGCTTATTTTTACTAAGGTTATCTTCGGTCCTCTGTTTTGAACANCGGATTTTCGAGAATATCTTTATAAATTTTTAAAATTTAAAGTTAATATGAACAATTATAACAATTTTTAATATTATTTTTACAATTTTTATATTTTTTTCAACAAACACCGAAAAATGGAATAGCACATGGGAGAGTCTGAGATATAAAAGTATATTAATTAAGAGAAAGGGTAAGTATGGAATAATAAAAATGTAGGCAAAAAAATACTTAAATCACCCAATTGAAAATTAAATAATTCTAAATTTACAGTTGACTCCTCAAAAGTATATAAAATAATTGGGTCCTACAGTAGGAAAGCCATGATTGATGATGATTCATTGAAGCCTTGAGTCTTCACAGCCACCAACCAATGAGGAGAGTCTTCGTTGCCAAGAAATATCATCGATGGACTTCCTCAGATAATCTTTTGATAAGGAGAGAAAGAGGCAGATCCGCCGTCTTCTTTAAGATTCTCCGGCAACCCAAAATGGAGGCATGCAGATGCAGTAATACATGATTCGCCCTTGCGTTGACATTTTTTGGTTCTTGATGTCTCTTTCTCGTTCTTTTCAGGGTCTCAGATTGGTTTTTATCCTGACGGTATCTTTCCTCTTCAGTCATGCTTCTTCCCTGGGGGTATGTATTTGTAAAAATAATCTACATTATTGTAATCTCTTCTGTTTTGTATGATTCTCAAGCGGGATGAATTTGATGTCTCAGATTGGGGAAACTTGTTCGATTTCGAGCAGTAACTGTGGCGGGGGGTTAGAATGCGAAACTTGTCCGGCGAATGGGAATACTAGGCCTAGATGTACTCGCATACAGCCGATAATTCCCACAACCATTGTGTGTTCTTTGCATCGATTGTTTCTTCCGGTTTTTGGTTATTTGGGATTTTTAGTGGTTTCTGTATTTAAATGGGCAGGTAAAGGGATTGCCGTTCAACAAGTATTCATGGCTGACGACCCACAACTCGTTCGCTCTCGTAGGATCCATATCTGGTACGGGTTCAGAGCTTCTATCTCCAACGAATCAAGAGGATACCGTTGCCGTTCAACTAAGGGTACCTAGCATTAACCTTACATGATTTATTGGAATACATTTAATGTTTTTTGTTGTTTGATTTTAAAATTTTTAGCAGTTGCACTTTGACCAACATGCTAATTTGGCCCAAACAGTTGTTAATGATTAGGAATGAGAAGATTAATTAGTAATTTCCCATAGATGGATGATTACTTGATTTGCATATAGATTACTTTTTCCAAAAGTTACCTTTTCAATGCAGAAAGTAGCTTCCATGCCTCCATATTTGCCATTTTTTCTTATGCCTAACTGATCAATGAGTGTTCTTCGCCATACGTGAAACGGGAAGTGTTTAGATTTGAAATCAAAAGCGGGAGTTTAATGTCCTTGGATGTGATGATCATTAATGATTCTAAGTATGTGTTTGGATGGCGTTATTACATAGCTGATTCAGTTGGATGTGTGAAAAATGGAACTCAAAAGTTGGGTTCTGAAGTGTGTGTAATTAGCATTTCGTCTGTCGTTTTTTCGGTAGTAAGTAGAGTTCCTGTCTTCGTACTTAGGGATGGAAGAGGATAACACTGATGTATAGTTTGAAGGGGTCATATGTTGAAAACTTTGTGGCTTGATCATGTGATGTTACCATGTGTTTTCCAACAGACTATCATTGTCCATCTTTTGTGCTGAAAATGAGGAAAAAGTTCCCTGTTTTGTAGAATGGCGTTCGAGGACTAATGCTCGACATGTATGACTTCGAGAATGATATTTGGGTTTGTCACTCTTTTGGTGGCCACTGTTACAACTTTACTGCATTTGTAAGTATGTGTATTTTGCTCTTCTGAGTTTATCATCCAGTTGCTGCTTATTCAGTTCCAGTTTGGTTCTTTTAGTTTTAAGTATCATTACCAGTTATGACCGTGAGTTCTATTGCACTTTCAGCAACCTGCTATTAACGTGTTGAAGGAAATTCAAGTTTTTCTACAAGAAAATCCAACAGAAATAGTCACAATCATTATTGAAGATTATGTAGCATCTCCAGAAGGCTTAACAAAAGTATTCAATGCCTCTGGACTGAACCAGTACTTCTTCCCGCTCTCCCTTATGCCGAAAAATGGCAGTGATTGGCCAGCTGTTGATGTCATGGTTCAGAAAAACCAACGCTTGATTGTCTTCACATCGAAGTCGTCAAAGGAAGCATCCGAAGGTATTGCATATGAGTGGAACTATCTGGTTGAAAATCAATGTGAGTTTTCTTCACCCTTGTAGTTGAATATATGAATGTGAGTTTTCTCTCAGTTTTTTATCTATTTTTTCAGATGGAGATGGAGGTATGACTCCTGGCATCTGCCCAAGTCGATCGGAGTCATCCCCGATGAACACTTCCTCAAAGTCTCTAGTTCTCATGAATTTCTTCCCTTCAAATCCTAACACATCAGAAGCCTGTCTAGACAACTCTGGTGAGCTTATAAGCATGATGAAAACATGCTATGAAGAAGATGGTAAACGATGGCCAAATTTCATTGCAGTCGATTTTTACAAAGTACATACATTTCCAATCCATACAAGTTCTATGTTTCATAGTTCATACAAAGAAAAGTAACAGTTTTTAATCATTGATTGAACAGAGGAGTGATGGAGGTGGTGCTTCAGAAGCTGTTGATGAAGCTAATGGTCATTTGGCTTGTGGCTGTGGCAATATAGCTTATTGCGTGGTACTTTTTCCCTTCTTGACAACTTAAGTCTTTAATTGTAACTTCGTTATGTGTTTTGTGCAGTCGAACTCATCATTCGGGACGTGTAACGTCCCTGTTCTTTCGTCTCCGCCCCCTTCTCAGCTATCTCCTTCTGGGGCGATGGCCGAGGAGCCGAGCAGCAGTTTTGCAGTAACAAGATTGATCCGGTACCATCTCTTGTTCTACATTTCAATCTTCTTATTTGCATTTCTGATCCTCGAATAGGGGAAATGAAGACTTGAAAGAAGCAAGTAGAATCTTGCTCACTTGTCATTATTGTAAGTTTAATCACATTCTCTGCACTTAAACTTGTGCCTCTGAAAATGTAGTCTTATTTTTAAACAACACTCGAATGTTTCGAGATAGATAAATAAGAATTGGTGTTTGAATGAAGAGGTTTCTTGTCTTAAGAGGGATTCTATTTTGCTGCACTAAGCTCCTTTGATTATATGGAAATCCTGATGATGCAAAGCATAAAATGAACACTTTCACTAGTAATACTGGATAGGATAGGATAGGATAGGAAAGTTAAGCATGTTTGCATCGACAAGTCCCAGCATATTTGGAAATTGTTCGATACTAGGAAAAATGTAAAATTGTGAGCTATATGGATTGACATTGATTTAAAGTGAACAATATCGTACTAGTTCGAAGCAAATCGTGACCCGAGGGAGGCGAGTCATGGCAATTTCCATATTTCTCATTTCTTGTTGATGATGATGAATATGTAAACAAGAAATGATGACGGTAAGGTGACTCAAAACGGATAAGATGATGAAAAGTGAAAACCATATTTAGACACTAACTTTGTATCCTTGCAAAGTGAAGTTAACATTTGAATTACGTTTCACCGTGTCGATTTCCGAGCACGAAACTAAACTAAAAAAGGAAACTTGTTATCCAAACACAAGAACCGTTTTACCTTTTGATGTTGGATCAAATTTCGATGAGCAAAAACTACCCCTGAACTGGTTGTTGCTCGGCTTCGAGATCGAAGCCCCTAAACTTAGATCAAGATTATGATATCTTCCATAATGAATAATTAAATTGATAGACAATGCAAAATTATATGTTTACGGTGCTGCACCAATGCATTAACTTTCAAGTCTAAGAAAATGAACGGGCTCGTGTTGGCCCAAACGTGAAGAAGTACACGGTATTTGGGCCGGCCCAAATATGAAGACAGAGATAGGTGTTTTATCGGCCCAAACGTGAAGAAATGCATGGGTTTTCGGTCGGCCCAAATTCGTTAGTGTTCCACTTCATTTTGCAAGTATATTTTGACTTTGCTCTACGGTTGGGGCTTAGTTGGAGAGCTCGGTCTTCAATTAACTGTGAGGAATTGGAGGATTATCGGTTGGTGATATCGAATCGCTTGTACAGATTTATTTTTATTGTTTCGTCTACGAAATATAAGCACTGTGTCGGAGTATGCATTTTTAACTTTTTTTGCAGGTATTTATTTTCCTGTAATATTAAGCTGCATTGAATTTAGAGATGAGTTTATCTGGTGCATCTGCAGTTGCTTCGGGTTAGTAATGCTTTATTCTGGGTTATATTATGAAATACGTCAAATTTGGGATCCTATTCATGTAAATGTTTTTTATACAGCTAGTCGAACGGCTAGGAAGACATTTGAATTTGGAAAAACATATGTTGTCAAGCCTAAAGGTAAACACCAGGCTACCATTGTCTGGTTGCACGGCCTTGGGGATATTGGCAATAGGTAATTTGATTACCTTGTTGGCATTGAAGGTTGTGCATCGCTCGTTTGTATTCTTATTATTGGTCATTATTTTAATTTTTGGAAGGTTTACCCTGTATTGACTCTGACAACGTTGATAATGTTATTGGGGTCCTATCTGAACAAATGCTAGTCTTGTTGCGATGTTAGTACCACATTGGAATTAGAAGGGAAAATGTATCG
>RWGZ01001400.1:30795-48694 GCA_009725065.1 Utricularia reniformis
CCTCGTTTTCAGGTTGGAGCAACCATTTTGTGTCTAAAAGGAATTATCACTTCATAATTCCTGGAGATGATGAATGGAATAATCCTCTTGCTGACGGTGCTTTTGATTTGCAATCTCATTTAATGCATGGTTTAATTCATTGCAATGGTTTTGGGCATTTGATTTGTATTAATGGGATTGAAGGCGGTTCTAAGTATATTTGCGGTAGAGAAATCATGGATTTTTGGGATCAGATTTGCACTTCTCTTCATGCAAGGTAACTTATTCGTCCTCTCTGTTCTTGATCAGTTTTGATTCATTTTCCATTACAGGAAAATTTCAGTAGAGGATTTGACTAAGAAAAAGAATATGGATCTTCGTCTTCTTCATGGGGTTGCTTATGGAACATCCTGGTTCAGTAAATGGGGCTACAGATTCTGCCATGGAAGCTTCGGTGTCAAAGCTCACAATTACGAAACAGCAATCGAATCTCTCTGCTCTATTGATCTTGATCAAGTTATCAATGATTTTATGACTCTTACGAATAATGGGACGCAGATCCGAAAACTGATCCATTATTACAGAGACATGAGTGATGCCAATTTGATTACACTTAGAGACTTACTCTGTTTCATGCTTTCTCTTAAACCTCCAGTTCAAGCTCCAAGAATGAAGAAGATCTCAAAGGGAAAGCCCCGTAAATTCTCGACTCTTGCTACGAATTTGGATAGTAGATGGCCAGTAAGAAGACTAGAAAATGCAGCTGAAGTAATTGTTGAAGCACTTAAACAAAAGAGAGCTGAGAATTGTTACTCAAACTTTGGAATGACAAGACAAGAAGTACGAGATGCAGCTCGTCTTCACATCGGTGATACGGGTTTAATCGATCACGTTCTCAAAGTTATGAACAATGTGATTATAGGGAAATTCATCGTTCGTCGTGCAGTTAACAGATCAACAAAAGTTCTTGAATACAGCATTCAAGAATTGGGTTACAACAGCAAAGATTATTACATAACCTCAGAAAGAAATGTCTACAATGATGTCTCCTTCTTATACCACATCATTCTCCTTGAATATGATAAGGTAATAATTGATTGTCAGGTACTTTTACACAGTAAACATTTCGTAAAAGAATGGCCTTTTCGAGAAGAAGACGATGATCTTCTACGATTCATTTTCAGGGTATCTCTGAGTTTAAACATAGAAATGATTCCTGCTTATCCACCATATGATTTTGTAGCAATTCCTTTGTATTCTACAATAGGTGATTTAAAGAACGCTGTGCAGAAAGCAATGCAAGAAACATACTGTGGAATGGAGAATATTTTAGTGTTAGAGATTGTGGGTATGGAAGAAAAGCATGAAAATGAAGTTGTTATTGAGATATTTGATTCATTGAAAGAGATATTGGTAAGAGCAGTAGGATTTGATATGAGAAATGGTGTTATTTGTGAAGGAACAAGAGATAATTGGACAGTGAAATGTAAATGTGGTGCAAGAGATGATGATGGTGAAAGAATGGTAGCATGTGATATATGTGGAACTTGGCAACATACTCGTTGCTGTGAGATTCAAGATACCGAATCTGTACCGAGATTGTTCGTATGTGAGTTGTGTTGCTGTGAGCTTGCTCCAGCAATGAACTGGGGTGAATTTGAGCTTACACGCTCATTGCTCCCCTTCAGGAGCACTAATACTAGTACACACATCACTGGAATCCAATAAATTTGTTGTCTTAGTCTTTGATGGAGAATGATTCTTCTCTGAAAACATACCAATTTTGAACAGTTTATTTTCATATAATATGCTCCAAAACGGCACAAATAAAACGCTGGATATAGGTATAGGGTACGTGTATCTGGATTGCTATTCTTATAATCGCATCCAATTAGTATGAAACTCGTAACCAACTTTTATGGTTTTATTTTTTCTAGTGTCGAGCAACTTCCTATTGGATCACTATCGTCGGAGCAAACGAACTACTATTGTTAGGGAAAAAGATCTTGTATAAAGTTTCTAGTAATCTTAACTTAATCTTGATTATTCCTTGAAAAAATAATAAATTAAAATAGAGTTAAGAACTACTACCATTTTTTATATATTAAAATAACTTTAGAGATACATTAACCAAATTCCCAAGACTTATTTTGAGCTTTAAGGATTAATTTTAGAAGATCAAATATGTCAAAAACATGAAACTTTGAGGGATTTAAATGTTAATTTAAAATTTGATGATCAAATTTATTAATATCGTGAAACTTTGACGAGCAAGTGTATATTTTTCTCATTCTCAATATTTCAGTGAAATTAGTTGAATTGTTTGATTCATTAAATTAAATATTTGGTATTCAGCATACCAATGGATTTAGATAATAATTAATATTTCTTTATTGGGTGATGTTTGCCGGTGACCCTCCAACTTTCGAGTGGTGTAAATGGTATGTCCTCCAAGTTATAAAATTGCAAATATGATACTTCAAGTTAATAAAAATATACAAATATGACACATCAAGTTAATAAAAATATGCACATATGACTATCCAACTTTAATTAAATACATGTACGACACTTCAAGTAAACAATACCGTTTAATATTAACCCTCTACGACATTGTTATTGTTTTACGTCCGGATGTACATTTCTCGAACTTGAAGTATCAATTTTGTATAATTTTTCGTATAAAAGATTTATTTGCATAATTTGTGAACATTGAGAACGAATATTGCCAACAAAAAATGTTTGCAAATTTAATGGAAAATCATGTGCTAAATATCAGGGTTAAAAACAAACGATTTTGATAATTTGAATGATCATTTATACAATTTCATAAATTGGAGGAGATAAGGATATGCACCGCTGGTAAATTGTTGGCTATTTATCCAATTTTCTCTTTCTTTATTTCCCCTCAATTATCAACCCTCTTATAGTTTATTTCAGTTGTTGGATTTTTTCATAATTTCATGTCAAATGATCTAACCTAATTATCCCAAAATCAGGCTGAATGATTTTCCTGGGAATCTTGGCATGTGCATGAAGTAGTTGATGATCGGATGAAGTGACGGTAAGTATGGGAGCGACGGGTTCGAAATTGGAGAAAGCATTGGGCGATCAATTTCCCGAAGGTGAACGTTACTTTGGTCTCGAGAATTTCGGAAATACGTGTTACTGCAACAGCGTTCTTCAGGTTTATTTCTGGCTTATGGAGTTATTATGATTGAATTCCTCTACTTCCAATTCTTGTTCGTATCGTCACTGGAATAATAATGAGATTTTTGTGAGTTTGGAAGTCTGGGGCTTCCCGTTTTTGCTGTCATGTAGGGGCCGTCATTTATTGTTCCACAAAGGAGTCGTATTTAGCCATGCTTGTTCCCATGATTACCAGCTTTATTTTTTGTTGCCGTAAAGGGGAAGATTTTGAAGTTTTGCGGATGTTTTAAATTTTCGGTTATTTGTTCTCTTCACGATTACCACTTCTTAGCCTTTTTAAATCTTTTATAAAAATATTTCGCCTTTGATATGCATCTTCTACGTAATTGTTTCTATTGCATTTTTACTGAAAAATGATCTGTTCTGATCTATTTCCATTTCTCGCTGAAATTAGTTGTATCCGTCTTGCAAATCAGGTACTTTGCATATGAATTATATGGATAAAATCAATATAATAAATGTGACTAAGGTTGGATACATAATTTTTCCTCCGCTCGGCTTGTTTATAATTGCAACATACACATTGAGTAGTCTTCTTAATGCTAATGAGATCTTAAATTTTTGAATTTCTTCTTTTTTCAGGCACTTTATTTCTGCGTTCCATTTCGGGAACAGTTGCTAGAGTACCACTCAACGAACAAGGGTCCAGTCGAAGCAGAAGAAAACCTGTTGACATGCCTAGCAGACTTGTTTTTGCAGGTTACACTTTCTCAAATTTGGAAATGTTTTCAGATAAATGTTTTTTAAAAACATTTATTAAATATTATTTTATTGAGATCCTATTCTAGATTATTTTCTGGCCTCTGCTCTATAGATTAATGTTTTTTTATAAACTGTAGATTGAATTTACTTGCAGATTAGTACACAGAAAAAAAAAACTGGTGTTTTCGCTCCAAAGCGTTTTGTACAGCGCCTGAGGAAGCAAAATGAAATTTTTCGCAGTTACATGCACCAGGTTTGCCAGAAACATTCTTCGTTAATAAATATTATTTGTAAACTGTAATGGGTGGTTACGTGCAGGATGCCCATGAGTTCCTAAATTATTTACTTAATGAGCTTGTTGACATAGTGGAGAAAGAGGCTGGAGCTGCCAAGAGTGATCAAGAAACTTCTCAGTTTATTTCTAATGGACAAAAAAATGGAGTCTCCAATCATCCTCATAAGGAGCCTCTTATTACTTGGGTGCACAAAAGTTTTCAGGTTAGTCTATTTTTGGACATCTTTACAAACTTCCGTGAAGTGTTTCAAAGTGTAGTTGTATTCTCATGTTTGTCGTCTTAGTCGTTATTTTACTTTTATAAAAAAAATACATCGGTCATTTTACTTTTATATCCTTCTTTGTCTATGATTTTTTGTTGTTTGGACGGTTGGCTAATTGGACTGAATGTTTCTCAGGGGATATTGACAAATGAAACAAGATGCTTGTGCTGTGAAACGGTGACTGCAAGAGATGAAACATTTCTCGACTTAAGCCTTGATATTGAACAGAACAGTTCAATTACTAGCTGCCTTAAAAATTTTAGCTCCACTGAAACATTAAATGCCGAAGACAAATTCTTCTGTGATAAATGCTGCAGGTAAATCGTGTTTCAATTGCGAGGTTATTTTTTTCCTTTCTTAAAATGTTAAGTTTATGGAGAAACGGGGATTGTTGTTGAATTTCAGCTTGCAAGAAGCACAAAAGAGAATGAAGATAAAAAGGCCACCCCAAATCCTAGTCATACATCTGAAACGATTCAAGTACATAGAACAATTGGGACGCTATAAGAAGTTATCATATCGAGTTGTATTTCCTCTGGAGCTAAAACTCAGCAACACAGTCGAAGATGCGGATGCTGAGTACTCTTTATTTGCTGTTGTGGTCCATGTCGGAAGCGGCCCTAACCATGGTCACTATGTCAGCCTTGTAAAGAGCCACAACCACTGGTTGTTTTTTGATGACGAAAACGTTGAGATGATTGATGAATCTGCAGTTCAGACATTCTTTGGTTCATCCCAAGAATACTCTAGTAACCCAGATCATGGTTACATCTTACTGTATGAAAGGTGTGTTGCCGGTAGCATCACAACCGTAAGTGTTTCTCCATTATCATCGTAATTTGAGGCTTTCTCATTGTGCTTTTTGACTTTCTCTTCGCTGTTAGTGCATTTCGTTTTCATGGGGATGAGATATATTTCAGTGCCTTACTTGTATAGTGGAGAATGCTGCAGATTACTTTACTCTTGAATAAAAAGGGGGGAAGATGAATTAATGAATGAATGTTGTGACTTTTGTAAATGATGGCTTTGCATATTTTGTCCTTGCAATATGATGTTTCCTTATTATTCTTTGTTTTGATAGGACACTACATCTTCGTCTAAATTTCAGCAAAGTTTAGAAAATATTGGCCAATCAGAGGTGCATGCTCTATACCCCAGGAATTAGGGCTACAATTGAACCGAACCTAAGTGTTTTTTCACGGTTCAAGTTCAGCTGGAAATAAAATAAGTTTGGTTTGATTCGAAAACTCAAAGTAAAGGTAATTTGTGCTTCTTTTTTTACTGATGTCTGGATTTTGACAGCATATATGTCGGAGCTCAAATCCAATTGGTGTTTCTTGAGGATTGTCTTCAACTAAAAAAACAAACTGTTGATTGCATAAGAACCAAATAGAATATGAGTGTATTTTCAAGGTTCGAGTTGTATTAGAAATGGATTAAGTTCAGCTTGAGTTTAAAACTCAAGGTATTGGTTATTCGATGTTATGTTCAATTAAGGTTTGGGATCATACAACACCGATGTCGGATCACAAATCCAAATTTAATAGGGTTTCAAATCCTACAAAAACAAATTATTGGTGATTAAGTCAAGGTATCGGTGATTCGAGGTTCGTGTTTGATATATGGAAGTCGGTGTTGCTCTATAATTTCTTCAACTACAAAAACCAACTCTTGATTGTAGATACTAAATGAATGGAATGATGAAACAAGAATGTGGTTTGAGTTATAATAAGCACCTTAAAACAATGATATCTTCCCATTTGTTAGTTTAGCAGGCGCAGCCTCCTCCTTGCTGCTCATTCTGGTAAGCATTCGAGGTGGGTTTCAAGTTCACATCGACCATATCATCCTGCTTTGTAGACGATAGCGTCTCCATTCCTGGCAATGCAGCTGCGATTTTTCGGAACAGAGGCTGCAAAAGATTGATGTTTTTACAGCACAAAATTCATAGCTTTTTTGCTATACATATCTTACCTTTATATTGAACCCTGCTTTGGCACTAGCTTCTATGAACATTACCCCGAATTCACGAGCCTTAAAATCCCCTTCTTCTATCGAAACTTGCCTTCAAGTTGTACAAATTCAAGCTCTGGTGCAAATAAATGAAGAGAAACTGCAAGTTTTTGTTACCTTTTGTCTACTAGATCAGTTTTATTTCCCACGAGAACGATTATAACATCGCTACCACGCTCTGCTCTTACTTCCTCGATCCATTTTGAACTATTCAAAAATGATTGACGATCTGCAGAGATGATTAATAATCACTTAAAGAAATTGGAGTTGCAGATTGTTGTATCAACTTACTGGCAACATCGTAGACGACGACTGCAACAGAAGAGTCTCTGATATAACTTGGAATAAGACTCCTGAATCTCTCTTGCCCAGCAGTATCCCTGAAATATCATCATCATTTTGTAAGTATTGCTATATTACGACGTCCGTATGAGTAATTTAGGTCAAAATCAACCAAAGTTGCAGGCGAATTGTTCGATCTTCAAGGTACATTGTTTTCGATAAGAAGTCTATGCCGATCGTAGCCTGGATTGAAGAAACATCGAATAAAGCATTTCTATATCCATTATTAACACGCAATTGAGAAGAAATCCAAGAATCGGCCAATCGCAAATGCAAATCGAATCTCCACACCGTACTAATTATGTCCGCGCAATTACCTGATACGTTGTGTCGAATTTATCGTACATGAATCGGGTAATGATGCTGGTTTTTCCGACGGATTGATCGCCGAGAAATACCAGCTTGTACTTGGCTAATGGTGAGATCGCCGCCGCCATTGGATCTAGAAATCTTGAGAGAAGATTGTAGCTAAGGATTGATGCAAATCTGATCGTTTTCTGAAAGAGGAGAATTTGTCAGTTCCATGCAAATAATTTTTATAATATTGCTATCAAAATTTATATTTATTTATTCAAATTTTTAATATTTTTTATTTGCATAACTACTTTAATTATTAATGTATAATGTGTTCTAAAATAATTAAAATTGTCAATATTAACTTCAAATATTTAATTTGAATTATTTTTAAAGAATTAGCAAAATAAATATATGTCTATATTATTTTGTTATCATAATTTAAAATATTTGATCAAATCAATTAATTGAAAGGATAATCGCTTGATTGTATGGCAAGTATTCACGCATTTTTGATTGGATAGTATTTTTTATCACTAAATTTGATATTATCATATGATATAAAACAAGCTAAAACTTAAATTGGTGAAATTTTATGTCGTATAAGTACGTTATTTTTTTCGAACCAAAACAAATGCCTTCTGCAAAACCCTAAATAATTTTGCTTCTCAAAACCGACTTATAAAATGGTTGAATAAAAATATTAAATTATTTTAAATTTATCCAAAAAAATAATAAATGAAGAAAATATTGGTTTGCCAAAAAAAATAAATAAATATGTGACACATGTTCAATATTCAATTTTATGAAAATGGCATGTTTAGAAATTTGTGTACATTTCTCATTTAAATATATTACCTGTCCTTTAATAAACTGATATTATCTTATTGTATAAATATTGTGATTAAATATAAAGATAAAATTTAATAATCAATAACATAAGGATAATCGGTTTATTGGTCATATGATTTTTTATCTCTTCAGTTAACTATTCGATTAAAATGGTTTCGGGCAAGTTACCGAATTTCTATGCTTTAATTCAAACCAATTAATCCATAGAATCATTTAACCAATATAGAAAAAACTCTCGATTTGATTGATTAATTAATTGGTCTATTTCCCACCCCTTAACACGGTTATTTATATCATATTAATTAAAAATATCTTATTTTTCAAATTATAACGTCACTCGTTTCATAATTTTATAATTTCGTGTGGGCCTGACCGACATATGTTTTTTGAAGAAAAAATGGGTGACTCTTCAAAAGCAAATCCACAAATTCGGTGAAAATTTCAGTTCAATAAATGATCCATAATTGAGAATATTAAGTCTAAAATTTATGTATAAATGGAAAAGTTTATAATTTTGTCTTATAATTTATGGTAAATTATTGTGGTGTCATTTTCAATTAGGTTGTCAAAGTAGGGATGAGCATCATAACTCTTCATCCGCCTGCACCCGTAAACCCAACCCGATCCACCCCTAAACCGTCAATTCATAATCTAAAAAAATATGTATAGGTTCAATTTTAAAAACACGATTCTAAGTGGGCGGATGGTGGGTTTTAAAGTGGAACCCGCTCAACCCGTTGTTAGACCCGCTAACACAAAACCCTTATTTTTTCATATCTCGCTCTTATTCTTGCAGCAGCCCCAGTTCCCACCTCCCACCTCCCACCTCCAGGGTCATTTATCATATCTTTGATTTTTCATTGTGAGGCTATTAATGATGACAGAAACTGAAGAAAAAGGGTGAGACAATTGGTAAAATGATTGAAAGTTGTCTATTAGAATGAGGTATAAACAAGTTGTTGACAATTACAGTTGACAATGCGTCTTCTAATGATGCCGCATTGAATTATTTGAAGAAATAAACTAAAGGTTGGAAGACTACTTTATTTGATCATGAATTTTTGCATGTTAGATGTTCTGCACATTCATTGAATCTTGTTGTCAAAGTTGGTTTAAAACAACACAATGAATCCATTCTCAATATCTGGAATGCTGTAAGGTATGTGCGTTAATCTTCTGCTAGACTTCAAGCCTTTAAAAACTATGTAGACATTGAGAAAATTGAATATAAGGGTCTTCTTTGTCAAGATATTGAAACTAGATGGAATTCGACTTACATTATGATAGAAATTGCATTGAAGTTTGAAAAGGTTTTTAATAGACTAAAAGAAGATGATTCAAGTTACAAAAAATATTTCTCTATCAAAGAAAAAAAAGATCATGAAGATGTTGATGGGCCACTTGTAGATGATGATGAAAATAATATTGAGAATGAAAAACTCAAAGATAAGTATATTGGTCCACCAAACGATGGAGATTTGATGGTTGCTAGATCTTTTGTAAAATTTCTAAAGATTTTCTATAATGACATTTTATAATTTTCAGGTTCTTTGAAAGTCACTTCTAATTTGTTCTTCCAATAAATTGTGGCAGTTCATGGTGTTTTGAAGAATATGTCCCGACACCATGATCAAAATATATCTTTCATTTCAACGACAATGGATGATAAATTTTGTAAGTATTGGAAAAGTTTTGATAAGATGAATTGTCTCTTGTATATTGCCACTGTTTTAGATCCTCATTACAAATTGAAATTTGTGAAGTATTGTTTTAATCAAATTTATGAGAATGATGCCTCATTAGCTAGCTACTCATATGGAAGGTCATGAGAAAACAGTATTGACCCGTCTATATGATTATTATGAACAACATCATTGTAGCAAGAATCATGAAGCAAAGACTTTGAATTCTAAGAATGTTGTGGTGGATTATGATTTGGATGAAAATTTGGCTACTAGTTTTTCTTTGGCTTCACAGTTTGTAAAAGAGCTTGAAATGGAACAATGTGATAAGATTATATCTGAACTTGTTAGATATTTGAATGATAATTGTGAGATCTCCAACAATTCATTTGATATATTAAGATGGTGGAGTTCTAACTCATCAACATTTCCTGTTCTTTCTAAATTAGCTTGAGATATTTTGGCAATTCCTGTTTCTACCGTATCATCTGAGTCAGCTTTTAGTACAAGTGGTCGAATTCTTGATCCATATCGAAGTTCACTCAATTCTAAGATGGTGGAGGCTCTTGTCTGTTGCCAAAATTGGTTGCAGCTTGAAGATGATGAATCTGCAACAATTAATGTTTTTGAAGCTATGAATGCAGTATCTTTCAAAGATATAGAGAAGTATGAAGAAATTATAAATGGTAAACTTAAAGTAATTTGATTCAATACACTTATATTATTCTTAATATATTATTGTTTCAATATTTTGTGCAGAAATAGGTGGTGTGGATTCCTTAAATGGCAAGTCCATGGTTATTAAATAAAATATTAGGTAAGCATCACAATTTTTTGAACGGAAGTTTTGTTGTGACTGAAAATATGACAAGTTTGTATTTTGTTGCGATTAGAAATGTGTCTTCAGGATTGTGTCAACTTTATTGAAGTTACAAGTTAAATCACTAATGCATTTTATTACTAAAAATGAAAAATCGATTATCTTTTGTATTGTATTGCACCCGTCATTCGCCCACCTCCCGCCCGCAACCGCACGCGCTCAAACCGTATGGTTTTGCAAAAAAATAACTAGTTTTGGGTTTTCATTTTTACCACCTGCATATGGTGGGTTGGGTGAATCTTTCGATTTTCATCCGTCTAAACCCGCTCGTACTCACATTGAAAAAATGGGTTGTTAGGTGTGGAGATCGATATTGATATCGATCGGTTACACTTAGACGAGGACCGATTGGCAATGTGGTCGATCGGGGCACACATGGAAGACGGGATGGTCGGTATTGGTACCGATCGGTCGAGGACCGAAGTACGCAATACCGAATGTAACAAAAAGGACCGAAGCAATCGGTAGAGGACCGATGGCACGTGACCCGAAGATATGAGATGGAGGCAATCGGTCGAGGACCGAACTGAGATATGGTGGGGCTCATTAGTCAAAGATATCNACTAAATTTGATATTATCATATGATATAAAACAAGCAAAAACTTAAATTGGTGAAATTTTATGTCGTATAAGTACGTTATTTTTTTCGAACCAAAACAAATGCCTTCTGCAAAACCCTAAATAATTTTGCTTCTCAAAAACCGACTTATAAAGTGGTTGAATAAAAATATTAAATTATTTTAAATTTATCCAAAAAAATAATAAATGAAGAAAATATTGGTTTGCCAAAAAAATAAATAAATATGTGACACATGTTCAATATTCAATTTTATGAAAATGACATGTTTAGAAATTTGTGTACTTTTCAATAGGTGCAATTATTTCCTAATATAATTTAAATATATTACCTGTCCTTTAATAAACTAATATTATCTTATTGTATAAATATTGTGATTAAATATAAAGATAAAATTTAATAATCAATAACAATTTTTTCAATGAAAGTGAGTTAGGATAATCGGTTTATTGGTCATATGATTTTTTATCTCTTCAGTTAACTAAACCCGGCTCGATTAAAACGGTTTCGGGCAAGTTACCGAATTTCTATGCTTTAATTCAAACCAATTAATCCATAGAATCATTTAAACAATATAGAAAAAACTCTCGATTTGATTGATTAATTAATTGGTCTATTTCCCACCACACGGTTATTTATATCATATTAATTAAAAATATCTTATTTTTCAAATTATAACGTCACTCGTTTCATAATTTTATAATTTCGTGTGGGCCTGACCGACATATGTTTTTTGTCGGTGACTCTTCAAAAGCAAATCCACAAATTCGGTGAAAATTTCAGTTCAATAAATTATCCATAATTGAGAATATTAAGTCTAAAATTTATGTACTGCCATGAATGAGTTAGCAATCCGGTAATGGATAGAATAAATCCGATATATATATTTATAAAAATAAAATGTATTAAGAATTATTGATTAAACCAATGAAACTGTACCACATTAAAAAGAGTCCCTCATTATCATCCTCCCCGGAGTCTCCATCTTCATCCCGGCGCTCCTCCTCCGGCAACAATCTCCAGCGGCAGATAGGACACGTGGATGCATTCAATAAGAACCACGTCTCAATACATCCTTTGTGGAAACTATGACTGCATTCCGTTCTTCTCAACTTATCACCATCCTCATAAACAGACAAGCAAATACCGCACTCCGGCGGTTCTAATCCGACCTCCTCCACGTAGCTACCGGAGGGAGCTTTCAGATCAATGAAGTTGGGTATATCCGGAGCCGTAATGGACTTTTTCCGGCAACCGTTGATTCTGAAACTGTTGCAAATGAAAGCTGAGAAGTAGATGAAGAAGATGGAGATGCATACCAGGATTTTGATGGAGAAATAGGCCAATAATTGAGAGATACCCGGCATTGCATAATATAAACTGGTAGAACATAAAGACAATTGTCTATTTATTCTTATATCAATTAATATTAAAGTTAGCCTTAAAATAGCAAAAAATACCAGTAATACTAATATATGGAAATATATATATAATTTTAATCAATCTTTTAAATAATACAATCTGGTATACACGCGTATACTGCCAATGAAGTTAGCAGAATTCGAACACTATTATCGTATTAATACTAACATCTAATTAGTAATTTAATTATATATTTTTTATAATTAGATTATTTAATAATTTATTTATAGATAGTTTGCGTTATTTTAGTAAAAATAAAAGTTATCATACTTTTTAAAATATTTTTTTATTTGATTATTTTTTTGAAAATATGAATATAGATATTTTGTTTAATAAATGTATGATTAATGATCACCAAAAGGCACCTTGGGTACTAAAAACTCCAATAAATCCGGTCCTATATCATTTAAAGAAGTGGGTTGCAGTTAGTTTTTAAAATTATTTCACTAGTTTCCAAAATATGTATTATTTATTTAATGTAAATTATTTTCTACCAAATTAAAAGTTTATTTTAATGAATAATAAAGGATAATTATTGGAGTTTTTTGTTAGAATTTTATTTTATGTTAAATGTGTATCATCAAATATCATGATAGTATCTCTACCCATATCGGGTATGAGCCATTGAATCAAATTTTCGGATAGACATAGAGGGTGAGTATAGGTCTGGTCCAATGGGTTATGGGTTGAATCTGTCGAACCCGTCAATCCGTAGTTGTTAGTAAAGTTTCTTGACTTGTCAACGGGTTGATCCGACGGATTAGAAGTTCGGTTCAACCCGTCCACGTGCCTAAGGGCATGCCGCGTTCACATTCCACACGATCCGACCCACTGACACGTCTACACGCGCCAAAATTTATATTTTTGGATAAAATATTATATAATAAAACTTATTTTATGGTTATTTTTAAAATTTTAAATACTTAAAAATCAACAAAATAACTCTTACGAATTTTCATTACAAATTTGATATATATTTTAATTACTAATTATTACATAAATAATTTTAATTATAGATTCTTAAAATATAAAGTTATTTACTTTATAATACATTTTCACAATTTTAAAAGTTGTAATTGTAATTCTTTTAAATAAAGAGCTATATATTATCACATTTCATAGCATAATATAATTTACAATCTTGAATTTACGAGATTGCTATTTTTTATTTATCACATCAATAACATTTCATTATTTATATTCTAAGTTTCATTATTTATAATAAAAACAATTATATATATGTATAATATTTATATTTTAAGCGTATCGGAAACCTGATATATTTACATTTGCTTCGTTGACGTATTCCCATTGACGCATCAACAATTCTGCATTGTTGTAGTTAAACATAATAGATATAATATAAATTTAAAATTTAAATAATAATAATAATAATAATTTTTAATTCTAAAATAAAAAATTTGACCTATATCAATCTGTTGACGTGTATATGATGATGAGTTAATTTTTGTGATCCAACATATACATTTCTTTTTCAACGGATCAATCCACAAGTTAACTCGTTGACCAGCCCATGACCACCCAACCAAAAAATGCCTTATAAATGGACAAAAAACATCTACGGTATACTCGATCATTCTTAAATAATTTTTTAAGATTTAAAATACTAAATAAATAACATTTCTTTTACACTATTTTAAATATTAGAAGATAATCTTTGAGGATTAGATTGATGCATCAAATTACATACTCAGAGATTACGTTGTATATTGTTCAAAGTCGATTGGATTCATATTAATATAAAGTGACAACGAACATATTGGGTGAATGTATGAGTTGAAGAACGTACATGTAGAGTTAATTCTGGGAGACATTTATTGTTGCAGTTTTCATAAGCTCTTTTGTAATTTCTTGCACCAACTCATTGGCTCCATATTCAATACCAAATGATCTTGTTACATCCATGTTTGGGTTGAGCAAGTACCTGTAAATTCATAATGGGAAAGCTATATACAATTCTCGAGTTCAAAAATGAAGAAATCGAAGATCCGTGAAGTTTACATGTTGTGGGAGGATTCTATGAGGTAATCACCTCCTTCTTCATCAACTTTTTTGAAGAATACTCTGTATTCCTGTGCCATTTGCCGAATCGAAGCAACTGGTCCCGTTAGTCCCACAATCCTCGGGTCAAACTCTACAACCCGACAAGTGTTAATGATATAACAAATGAACTCAGTGTTACATATTTATCACAAGCTGAAAAACTGAAACTCTCACTCACCGTTTAGATACGCATGAAGTTGAGAGGGAGTGTCTCTCTGCGGATCGATTGTGACAAACACCGGCAACACCTTGAGTTTTTGTGTTGATTCTGTATTTCAATTTCAGAAAAAGGGNTTTGCGATGAATTGCTTAAGGATCGTGAAGAGTCACTAAATATTCTCGAAGAATTTGATGTTGGAGAATTTTCTTGACGAATTGTTAGATTGTGAGGACATTGACCCAATATTTATAGTCGCGACAAATTTGATATCCACATTTAATTCGCGAGGAATTATCAAAGGGACATAAAATATTAGCGAGGCATTTGCAAGCTTGAGAAATCCAGAGTGGATTTAAATTCGATTCTACAATGTGGAATGGAATGTGAGAAAAATTCTAAGTTTTGTCTAATTTTATCTGTCTTAAAATTTTCGTGAATAATTCGTGAAGGAAGTTCAAAATCGCTACAAATTTGCACTAGACAAGATTTTTGCGATGAATTGCTTAAGGGCCGTGAAGGGTTACTAAATTTTCTGGCAGAATTTGATGCTGGAGAATTTTCTCGATGAATTGTTAGATTGTAAGGACTTTGACCCAATATTTATAGTAGTGATAAATTTGATCTCCACATTTAATTTGAGAGGAATTATCAAAGGGGCATAAAATATTAGCGAGGAATTTGATGTTGGAGATTAAACACGTGTGCGAACAACCTCGATAGATAAAGTAGAAAATTTGAATTAAAGCAAAAGAGAAAACAACGACACAAGAAATATAACGTGGAAACTCGTGATGGGAAAACCATGTGACCGGTGGAAACGATCAAATTCACTATCACTTGAGAAGAATACAACATACACACGAAGAGAAAATTCAGAATACAAAAGTATTGAAGTGTGCAACAATGAACCCTAAGACCCCCTTATATAGATGAGGTGGTTGAGATAATTAAGTTAACTAACAAATATTCCTAATATTTGATCATATCCGCATATATGATTATACATGATCAAATCATATACGTTCATATATATTGATTTGATATAATCTTGTTTCCTTCAATATCCAAGTTTGACCGATCGATAACAATACCGATCTCCACACTTAAAAATCTCCCACTTGGAGATAGATAATCCATCTCCTCTTGATAGTGTTCGCCCACCAACTCACTTGGTGAAACTTACTAGAGTTATGCATAGCTCTAATTTTGCCATAGTGATTCCATTCGTCAGCATATCTACCTGATTTTCAATGCATTTGATCTTCATCAATTGAAGCGTCTTTCTCTTGAACAGATCCCAAATATAGTGATACTTCAACTCAATAAAATACCGGGTTCTTCGCCAAACATATGACACTCTAACTTTCACTAGACAAAGTTCGCTGATCGGTTCCTTTACCGATCTCCATCAGGAAATTCTAGAGCCACACCATCTCCTTTTCTGCTTCGGAAATTGCAACATACTCGGCCTCAGTTGAGGAAAGTGAGACACACTTTTGCAACTTCGACTTCCAACTAACAGCTATACCACGGACATTAAATACATACCTTAATTTACTTTTCCGATCATCCAGATCTCCTTCAAGGTCCGCATCCACGTACCAGGTTAATTCGATCGATCATCTTCTAAAACACAGCTCCCGCCTTGATGTCCCTTTGAGGTATCGTAGAAACCGTAACAATGTTTCCCAATGCTCTTTCCTAGGGTTCTACATGAACCGGCTCATGACTTTCACTCCATGTGCAATGTCATGTCTCGTACATACCATTGCATATATCAAACTCACGACCGCTGAAGAGTAGGGCACGTTCTTCATTTCTTCGGTCTCCTAGTCGGTCATCGGCGCCTGCTCCTTTGAGAGTTTCATGTGTACTCCACAATGTGTTTTAGTCACTTTTAAGTCTCCCACTTGATACCAATCAATCATTTTTTCAATGTATTTTTCCTGAGACAAGGTAAGTGTACTCTTCTGCAAATCTCTCGGATTCTCATTCATTGAATCTACTTTACTGGTCTCAGGTCCTTCATGTCGAATGCTTCGGACAACTCCCGCTTGACTTGTTTTATCTCCTCCTTGTCACCCCCTACGATCAACATGTCATCAATATACAGTAGAAAGATTACCTATTTAATTTTGCCTTCTCGGAGATAACAACAATTGTCTGTCTTGCATCTTTTGAATCCTCGTTCGTTCATTAAGGAATTAAACTTCAGGTACCACTGCCGATGAGCTTGTTTCAATCTATACAAGTTCTTTACCAATTTGCATACTATATTTTTTTTACCATGCGCCTTGAATCCCTCGGGTTGTACCATGTAAATATGTTCCTCCAGGTCACCATGAAGGAAAACAATCTTCACATCCATCTGTTCAAGATGGAGATTCTCCGCAACAACTATACTCAAAATCACACTGATCGTCGCCATCTTGAGCACTTGTGAGAATACCTCGTAATAGTCAATTCCCTTCTTCTGCAAGAATCATTTGATCACTAGTTTCGCCTTGTAACGTTTGTACCCATCTGCCTCCTACTTTACTCTGAAAATCCATCTGTTGAGTAAGGCCTGATGTGCGTCCCTTCGGCATTGCTGTCAAGACTCAAGTCTTATTCTTCGACAAGGACGTCATTTCGTGCTTCATAGCAAGCTCCCATTTTTCATGCTCACGAGACTCAACAGCCTGTGAAGCTTCGACGCGTCAGTTTGCCTTCGCCCCAGCTTCGGAATCGGTCGGAAGCGCTAGACGGGAAGCGAAGCGGTCAAGAAGCGGCTGCATTTTCAAAAAAAGTAGGGTTTTTTTTTCTAATTTTTGAATTCTTCTTCATTCTTGTGTTAAGTCTTTTGACGGCCAAAAAAGACTCTTGTTTTGATTTTTGAATTCTTTTTTAGCAACAAGACAGTGAGATTCGTTCCCAGAAGTGCTATAGGAAGCGCAAGCATAGCACTTTTTGGTTTTGGATCTTCCAAATCATTTCCGCAGGAAATCTGGACCCATTTTTTTCTGATCTTTCGAGAAAAAAGATTCACCCTCTTCATAAAAAAGAGGTAGAAGCAATAAAGATTTCTTTTTCTCAATTGCATTGACCCTGGCCTCTTTAAAGAATTGTTTTTGATCCAATCCGTAGGAATCAATGGAAGAGGCAAATCCCTTATGATACACCA
>RWGZ01001400.1:49939-113990 GCA_009725065.1 Utricularia reniformis
CTTAATCTTATTCTCAACATTAATCACCATGGAGATAATCAAACGATTCCATAATCCGGTTGTCGACATATCGAGGTTCCATCTTGGCGGGACATATACATCTGCCGTTAGTAGGGATTTAAACTCTTCGTCTGTCATTTTCACAAAACCTTTCAAATTAATCCGATCAATGAGTCGAACCAGATATGCCGAAGAATCGGAGGTGAAGCCAAATTTGAAGAAAGGGCATGTAGAGCAGTGAAGCTTCGACGCGTCAGTTTGACTTCGCCCCAGCTTCGGAATCGGTCGGAAGCGCGAGACGGGAAGCGAAGCGGTCAAGAAGCGGCTGCATTTTCAAAAAAAATTGGGCTTTTTTTTTCTGATTTTTGAATTCTTCTTCATTCTTGTGTTAAGTCTGTTGACAGCCAAAAAAGACTCTTGTTCTGATTTTTGAATTCTTTTTTAGCAACAAGACAGTGAGATTCGTTCCCAGAAGTGCTATAGGAATTAGGAAGCGCAAGCATAGCATACTGACTCTTGTTCTTCCTCTTCAACCGACAAAAGCAGTAAGCATTTGGTTATTTGGCTAAAATCTGCTTATTGAAAGGTATTTGAATTGAAAGGTATTAAAATAGGTTCGGGTTTGAATTGAAAGGTATTTATCGAAAATCTGCTATTTGGCTCGTCACTTTCTCACGGTCTTTGTTTGATTATTCTATTCTTCTCGCCTATTTTTGTAAAGTGACGAAGTTTTGGTTCAGTTTCAACTAGATTGTATTTTTAATTTGCTAAGTTTATATGCTATTGTTTTATGAACTCTTACCGATTTTATGAATTCAAGCATCCATAATCCATATATCATACATGTTATCTAATGGTTGTATATGTGTTATTAGTTGATTTGTATTTCGATTAATATGTTTGATTATTTTTAGATGGATAGTGGTGAGGTGGATCAACCTTTTCATCAAGGAAGTTCTTCAAATCAATCATTGAGAAAGAAGCCATTGCCTCCTCTATGGCGTTTGTGACAAAATTAGATGAGAACAAAGAAGGGGTACAATACATTTCACTTGTAATTTTTGCAATAACAAGTATTGTGGTTCTTATTCTAGGGTTAAAGCTCATCTATTGCAAATACCCGTACTTGGAATTGCTTCTTGTGCTAAAGTGACGACAAATGATATAGAAGAAATGTCTTTGTTGCACAATGACTACACAAAGAATTTGGTATCCCGCCCTGTTTTGAGCAAGAGTTCTTCATCTACTTATAATAGTCTATTGGATTCATTGAAAGAAGATAATTCAAAAAAGAGATGTAGTGGTGGACAACCAACCCTAACACAAATGTTCAAACAAAATTTTAGAGACGAACTCGATGCAGAAATAGCGAGAATGTTTTATTCTGGAGGTATTCCTTTCAATCTTGCACGTAACCTTCACTATAAAAGAACATTTGCTTTGTTAGCCGCTGCATGTAAAATTGAAGGTGCGTCCATTCTTTTTTAGCGAATTTGTGATTTTTAAGATCTTTTTAACATATTATTTCTTTAATGATTATTTTAAAAGGTTATAGTCCTCCTTCGTACGATGCACTTCGAGTGATACTTTTAAAAAATGAGAGACGTAGAATTGAGCATACAATGGATAAAAGAAAGAGTTTTTGGCCTTCGAAAGGGGTTATCTGATGGTTGGTCGGATCCTCAAAGAAGACAACTCATTAACTTTATTGCGGTAAATGATGATGGTCCTATGTTTTTGCAAGCAATAAATTGTGAAGGTAAAGTAAAGAATGTTTTATTCATTGCAAAACTTATGGATGATGCTATTGCGAAGATAGGAGTATAATGTGTTGTACAAATAATAACTGATAATGCCAGTGTTTGTAGAGCTGCAGGTTTGATGATTGAAGGGAAGTATCCTCGGGTATTTAAAATGTTATAACTTTCCATTATTATTATTATGTATGTTACATTATATTTTTTGTTTATTTCTTTTTTACAGATCTTTTGGACACCTTGTGTTGTACATACAGTGAATCTCGTTATGAAAAATATATGTCATCCAAAAAACACAGAAGAAAATGTTTTTGCTTATGCTCAATGTGGTTGGATCAACAAGGTTGTAGATTCAATTCTCTTGGTGAAGAATTTCATTGTTAAACATCTAATGAGGTTAGCTATATTTAAGCAATTCTCAAAATTACAGATGTTGCATATTGTAGACACTCGCTTCGCTTCTGCTATTGTTATGATGAAAAGATTCAAGAAAATTGGTTGTTTTCTAAGAGCCATGGTTGTTGACGAGAAGTGGAATTCTTATAGAAATGATGATGTGAATAAGGCGAGAGCAATTAGGGTAAAATTGTTGGATGAAACATTTTGGGAAGAAATTGATTATATAATTGCTTTCACTGAGCCTATTTATGGTATGATCCGATTGTTTGACACTGATAGCCCGAGTCTTCATATGGTTTATCCGATATGGAGNGAAGCCTGTGAGCTTTCTCCCTTGGCCTGAATACATTGTAAGGGTTGGTATCATTAACTGGAGGAGGGGGCTGGAAGATAACCCAAGGACCACATGTAAGCAAACAAAAGTGCATAACATAATTCCAAAAATTTAACAAACAAAAAAACAAGAATTGTAACCAAACAAGAGGTTATCCTGCATAACCTTGTATTAATTATGATCTTGTAAAGAAGTTCACAATCAAATAAATGATATATTAACCTGCAAACGTCGAAGAATAGGTTTTTGCCATCGTTCACGCTGTCAGAAAAAATAAGAGAAAACATTAGACGCACTTCAATCAATTATCTTAAACACTATTTTCCATGAATTAAATATATACAAAATTTCCTAAGCACGTTACGTGAAACAAAAGATATTAAGCAAAACTTCCAATTATAAGTAGAGCACATATTTATAATTGCAGTAGAGCACTTCGCATGCATAAAATTCCAGTCAAACTTCCTGCGCCCCGCATTTGCATTTTATTTAGCATGATGCCAAATGTATTTCAGCATGATCAAATTACTCATACATGATCACCAATAATATTTTCATCACAGTACTTCACAACATACCGATTTGAACATTAACAATGAGTACATCAATGAAAGGCTCAAGAGTTACACATTCACCTGGTTGTACCTTTTCTTTCCAGTAGTTGTATATTGATTGAAAAACTCCATACTGGATGGAAAGGGATTGCAAAGCCTAAGATGATCACAGTGTAATTAGAGACTTTAAGATCAGATTACAAGATTTCTAGAAAAATAAATTAATACCGATGCTTGTGCAGAACCAAACATACCCGATGTGAAAGCCAATGCGTAATTAAAGCCAATACAATCAGTAACTCAAAGACAAACAAATCGACAAATTCGAATCGCCATTCGTAATACAACGAGAAACGAGCGAGAATCTTACCGATTGGAGAACTGTGTAGCGATGGGCAAGTTCTCGTGAAGAGGGTAATCTCCATAACCGAGTTCGGAACTCTTAACGCGATGCNCAATGTAAAGAAACCGCAAGGCAGTGACTTTTAAAGAATAAATCAAAACCCATGAAGCAAGTCGCGCAAAAGGTTTTCACAGCGAAATGGTGATTTGTACGAGAAACAAAAAAACCCTGAATGACATCAAGGTACAAAAAACAGAGACTTGCCTTAAATATTTTGCTTCAAAAGAGTCTTCATTGATGGACTAAGACCAAGTTTCATTGTGAAGAACGGACGGCGAGACGAGAAACATCGTCCTTTGAGGAATTTAGCGCCAAAGGAACCCCAAAAACCGTCATTTCCGCGGAGAAGGGGCGCCCAAGCCCCTCTCCGCGGAACGTATTTTTCCGCGGTGATATCGGTGCCCATGTAACGATGGGCGCCGACGTGGAGGAAAAATCGGCGGACATCATCGTATTTTCATACGGTGTTGTCCGCCGATACAGTGAGTCTAAAAGTACGACAACATAATTTAGAGTGTTCTCCAAAGGACCGGACTCTATCACCGGACAACCGACGACCTCCTTCCCATGCCCCTCTCATACCTCGTCTGCGTCACCTACAAAATCTGTAAAGCGGTCACAATCTATTAAAGGAAACTTCACCCACACTATATATTATCATTACAGTTCTTAATTACACCGTATACACCCACATGAATCATTTCATTTAACCGTTTTCTTATTTCATTCTTCTTTTACCCTTGTCATTCCCATTATACTTTAACTATACTGTTGCCGAGAGTAACATGTTCGGTGCATGTCCCGCCCAAGCCAACCGTTAGCTGTTGGATGACTCGACGGGCCATATGCTTCCCTTCCCTGGGTGGTTACTTAGGCACTACCCATTTTTCCACCCGGATCCGTTCTGCCCTTTTCGTACGTATCTTTTCCTCTTTGGAACTTATCGTTCCCTTCATCAGGCATGCCCTTCCTTTGGCGAATCGTGTACTAGGCACGATGCCGGGTTCGGTCGGACGGTCCATCGTTTCTCACTCCGAGTCTTTATTAACATTTATCTCGTTCATTCGTGTCTTTTCCTTTCCTCTTTATTAACCCAATCCTGTTTCCTAAGTCTGAACCTTCTCTTACTATATTGCGTTCACTCCGCTTACCGTTCGCTTTAGCTTGTTATAATCTTCCCGTGCTTCCCCTGCATTTTGTAACAGGTCTTAGTTATTCGAATTCTGACGTTATTATCTTATTGTTAACTATCTGATTACCGTAGACCCTACGTGTCATTTTCCTCCCATGATCCGACTTCGAGGCGGAACGAAAACACTCGAGCTTAGTATTTCCGCAACAATCCACCTCTGCCTTGAAATTCGTGATAATAATACACTGGGATCGAAATCCGCGACAATTCTACACCGGGGATGAAATCTGCGATAATTTATGCCTTACTGGAAATCCGTGACAATTTTACTCTTCATAATTTCCGCGACAATTTTACCCTTCGTAACTTCCTCGACAATTTTGCCCTTCGTAATTTCCGCGACAATTTTGCCCTTCGTAAATTTCCGCGACAATTTTACCCTTCGAAATTTCCGCGACAATTTTACCCTTCGTAATTTCCGCGACAATTTCCTTCTTCGTGGCAATTTTCAAATTTTCGTGTCTTAATGATGATTAACTCGTTTTTGGGCATCCTCACCCCTATTTATAGACATTCTAACTTTTCTAATTCATACTTTAACCTCTCATTCCTTTGCTTATGACCCCTCTTTTATCTTTTTCTTTACTTTTCTATTTTCGTTTCCTTTTACGTTCTTTCGTTCCCGTATCCCTCGTTATCTCTCGTCTAGACTTTACCGTTACATTCCCTACTATTTGTTTCGTCGTACCTTTTTCTCGGTTATTACATCCTTCCCCACTCATTTTGAGTTTCGTCCCGAAACTCGTGCGTACCAATCTTCCATTAACTTCGGCGCTCTCTGTCTTATTTCTCGTTCCATTTCCCATGTAGCTTCCCTCTCTCCTTGATTGGACCATTGTACTTTCACCATGGGAATTTTGTTTCTGAGCTTTCTTTCCTCTCTGCCTAGGATCCTTACTAGGACTTCCTCGTACGTTAGTTCCGGGGTTATCTCTATGGGTTCCCCCACACATTCTTGAGTCCCTTCAGTCACCCTCCTCCTCAGTTGGGATACATGGAACACGTTGTGTATCCCCCCCATTTCCTCCGGAAGCTTCAGCTGATATGCTAGGTTTCCGATCCTTCGTTCCACCTCATATGGTCCGATATACCGGGGGCTCAGCTTCCCTGTCCTTGTGGTCCTTAGAACCCCCTTCATAGGTGATACCTTTAGGTATGCGTGATCCCCAACTTTTAACTCTAAGGGTCTCCTTTTTGTGTCTGCCAAACTTTTGTATCGGTCATGTGCCGCCTTAATGTTCTTTCGTACCACGGCTACCTTTTCAATGGTGACTTCCACTAATTCTGTCCCCGTGGTCGTTCTCTCTCCCACCTCATCCCAACATAGCGGTGTACGACATTTCCTCCCGTACAATGCCTCATATGGCGCCATGCCAATTCTGCTCTGAAAGCTATTATTGTACGCAAACTCCACTAGCGGTAGGAAATCCTCCCAACCTCCTTTAAACTCCAATACACATGCCCGTAACATATCCTCCATAATTTGGTTGGTTCTCTCGGTCTGACCATCCGTCTGTGGATGATAGGCTGTGCTCATGCATAACTGAGTTCCGAGCGATTTCTGTAAACTTTGCCAAAATCTAGACGTGAATCTCGGGTCCCTGTCTGACACGATATTTACTGGAACTCCATGTAATTTGACTATGTTATCCACATATATTCTGGCTAGTCTATCCACTCCGTACGTTGTCTTGACTGCTAAAAAGTGAGCCGCCTTCGTAAGACGGTCCACCACCACCCATATCGCGTCGTTCTTTCGTGGGCTCTTGGGTAGTCCTACCACAAAGTCCATNCGTAACATATCCTCCATAATTTGGTTGGTTCTCTCGGTCTGACCATCCGTCTGTGGATGATAGGCTGTGCTCATGCATAACTGAGTTCCGAGCGATTTCTGTAAACTTTGCCAAAATCTAGACGTGAATCTCGGGTCCCTGTCTGACACGATATTTACTGGAACTCCATGTAATTTGACTATGTTATCCACATATATTCTGGCTAGCCTGTCCACTCCGTACTTTGTCTTGACTGCTAAAAAGTGAGCCGCCTTCGTAAGACGGTCCACCACCACCCATATCGCGTCGTTCTTTCGTGGGCTCTTGGGTAGTCCTACCACAAAGTCCATGCCGATGCTATCCCATTTCCACTCTGGAATTTCTAAGGGTTGCAGTTCGCCCCCCGGGCGTTGGTGTTCGGCCTTAACTCGTTGGCAGTTTTCGCATTTGGCCACAAAGTTGGCAATCTCGTTTTTCAATCCATTCCACCACCAGTGCGTCTTTAGGTCCCGATACATCTTAGTACTTCCTGGGTGAACTGAGAAAGCTGAACTGTGTGCTTCCGTCATAATCTTCTTTCTTAGCTCTGGCCTGTTTGGTACCCATATACGTTCATTCATTCGGATTAGCCCATCACTTCCTTTACTTATTTCTATTTTATCGGTTTTGTTTCCCTCTTTTCCCGTTACGGGTTTCTCAGGGTCTGATATCTGTGCTTCTAGTACCTCCTCCAGTATCCCCGGTTTCGCGGTAACCGTCTTCCTGCTCAGTGCATCGGCTACCTGGTTTGCCTTTCGGGGGTGGTATTGAATGTTCAGATCATAATCTTTTATCATTTCCAACCATCTCCATTGTCTCACATTAAGCTCTCTCTGAGTGAATAGGTACTTCAAACTCTTGTGGTCGGTGAATATCTCGCATTTCACACCATACAGATAATGTCTCCAAAGCTTTAGTGTGAATTCCACCGCGGCTAATTCCAAATCGTGGGTCGGATAGTTCAACTCGTGTATCTTCAGTTGGCGGGATGCGTATGCTATGACCTTCCCACCCTGCATCAGTACGCACCCGAGTCCTTCCTTCGAGGCGTCGTTGTATACCTTGAAGTCGTGTCCTGGTGTGGTAATACTAGTATTGGTGCAGATGTCAACTACGTTTTGAGACATTCAAAAATCTCTTCACACTTCTCATCCCGCATATACCTTGTTTCTTTTCGGGTCAAATTTGTCAGCGGCATGGCAATGCTTGCAAACCCCTCGATAAATTTTCGGTAGTACCCGGCTAATCCTAAGAAACTCCTCACTTCCCGAGCGTTTGTCAGTCTTGGCCAATTCATCACTGCTTCTATCTTCGTTGGATCTACCGTCACCCCTCTTGCTGATATCACATGTCCTAGAAAAGCTATGCTGTCCATCCAGAATTCACACTTGTTATATTTGGCATACAACTTCTCTTGTCTGAGAGTGTGTAATACTATTCTCAGATGTCGCTCGTGTTCCTCCCGATAGCGAGAGTAAACTAGGATATCGTCAACGAATACCACTACGAACTTGTCTCGGTCATGGAAAAATATCCGATTCATCAAATCCATGAAGTTCGCCGGGGCATTATTCAATCTGAATGGTACTACCGTACATTCGTAATGGCCGTATCTCATTCGAATGGCTGTTTTTGGAATGTCTCCTACCCTCACTCGGACATGATGATACCCTGATCTAAAGTCTATCTTTGAGAACACCTCCGCGCCTTGTAACTGATCAAATAAGTCGTCCATCCTGGGTAGTGGATACTTGTTCTTTATCGTGAACTTGTTTAACTCCCGGTAATCCTAACATAGTCTTAGCTCGCCGCTTTTCTTTCTAACAATAACACCGGTGCTCCCCAAGGGGAGTTGCTTGGCCTAAGAAATCCTTTTTCTAATAGCGACTCAATCTGTTGTTTCAGTTCATGCATCTCTCTGGGTGCCATTCGGTATAGAGCCTTGGAGATGGGTTGTGTTCCGGGGAGCAGTTCTATTTCCATTTCCACTTCTCTCTGGGGTGGTTGACCCGGTAGCTCGTCGGGAAACACGTCATTGTATTCGCAAATTACCGGAACTGCCTCCAATGGTGTCCCTTCCTTCTCAGTGGTGACAAATGCTAGCCAATTCGGCCGATCACTATACTCTCCCTCCTCACCCATAATCGGTTTTCCGACCATGTCCCGTTTCCCTTCTTGCGGCGTACTAAAAGTGATCATACGTTCTCGACATTTCACTTGCGCATCGTACTTCGATAACCAATTCATTCCCAATATAGCATCGAATCCCATGTCCCCCAACTCATTCAAGTCTACCTCTGTCCGCACCGTATCCACTTCCACTGCGCATCCCTTTTAGATTCTGTTTGCCTCCATGGCTTTGGATCCGGGTGTTTTTACTTTGATCTTAGCGTTACTTCCCATTATCCCAAATTTTTTGGCTAACTTCTCCGACACAAACGAATGTGTCGCCCCACTCCACATAATCCGAGACAATTTTCTCTTTCGCGACAATTTTCGAGTTTTTCGGGTTTTTGGCAAATTTTCGTGGCTTAGTGATAATTAACTAATGTTTGGGTCTTCCCACCCCTATTTAAAGACATTTTAACTTCTCTAATTCACTTTTTGACCCCTCCTTTATCTTTTGCTTTACTTTTCTATCTTTTCGTTTCCTTTTTCGTTCTTTCATTCCCGTACCCCTCGTTATTCTTTGTCTAGACTTTACCACTATTTTCCCTAGTATTGTTCCATCATACCTTTTTTCCTGACTATTACACCTACAAAATGGACTATTGACTGGAAAATCCATCATTTTGGCTTAATCATCTGCACATGCGTTTACATGCCGATGGATTGTGTTCATGGATTTCATTCAAATAAATGATATGAGTATCCAAATATTCACTCTATGGTATAAATTTAACTAAATTCTATTACGACTGCGGACTCCTAATTATAATAAAAGCATTCGAAGAAGTGGCCCATGGCAAGGAGTATTCTGAGAATAATGTTTGTCATATAAGGATATCTAATGGCACTGAGATTTGCCTATTTGGTAACTAAGAGGTCTCATTCATGGTAGCTTTGATAGCTTATAACACAATAGTTTGCTTATTGGTGAACGAGCAAATTTATAGATTAAAACATTTTCGAGAGAGATTNGTATTCACAAACTACTGGAACGGACTCCAACGGTGTCTCTTCCTTCTCCGTCGTGACAAATGCTAGCCAGTTCGATCGATCCATATATTCCTCATTTCACTCGTAATCGATTCTCCTACCATGTCCTTTCTCCCCTCTCGGGGCGTACTAAACGTGATCGTACGTTCCCGACATCTCACTTGCGCATCGTACTTAGATAACCAATCCATTCCTAGTATGGCATCGAATCCCATATCCCCTAACTCAATCAAATCTGCCTCTGTTCGCACTGTGTCCACCTCTACCGTGCACCCCTTATAGATTCTATTTGCCTCCATGGCTTCGGATCCCGGTGTTTTTACTTTGATTTTAGCGTTACTCCCCGTTATCCCAAACCGTTTTGCTAACTTCTCCGACACGAACGAATGTGTTGCCCCACAGTCAAATAATACGAAAGCTGTAAAGCCGTTAATAAGTAGTGTACCTGCGACGACGTCCTCCGCCTCCGAGGCCTGTTCCTTGTTCACAGCAAACACTCGAGCATTTCCAGTAATCCTTTCCCTTACCCTGTTTTCGGTTACCCCGGTTTCGATCCTCCTTCTCTTCGGGCAGTCTTTGGCAAAGTGTCCTTCCTGGCCACAGTTGAAGCAACTGTTAGTTCCTGCGCGACATTCTCCAAAATGGTTCTTTCTGCATTTGGCGCACGCAAGCCTGATCGGTAGTCCTTGTTCCGATCCGAAACTTTCTGCAGTGATCTTTCCTTTCCACTCTCCCCGTCCCTGAACTTCGTTCCTTGCAGATTTTCTTGTGCGTTCCTTATCCATTCTTCGTAACCCTCCATCAACTCGGACTGCCGCAGGCACCAAACTAGAAAATTCCTCATCGTCGCGGCCATACATAGTCAGTTTCTCTTTTTCATTCAGCCCTTCCGTGAAACGGTGCATCTATTCTTGTTCACTCCCCATGATTTCGGGGGCGTACCTGCCTAGCTCAATGAATTCTTGCATGTACTCCATAACGGGGCGGTTTCCTTGAGTCAATCTGTCAAATTCGGCCCTCTTATCTTTCTTAAGTCCTTTCGGCACGTAGTAATCCAAGAATGCATTCTTAAACTTTGCCCAAGAGATAGGCCTATCCTTCAGTAATGCGGCCGACACACTCCCCCACCATCGGGCGGTACTACCATCGAACCATAGTGGGGCCAATCCTGCCCTTAGCTCCTCTGGGGCTTCGATCAGTTCGAACTTCTCCTCAAGGCGGATAATCCACGCTTCCGCATCCCCCATCTTATCCCCCGTGAAGCTGTTCATCCCAGCCTTCTTTAATGCCTCGTTGTAGTACATCCTACCCTTTTCGGGCCTTGCCACTAGTTCCATTCGCACGGAGTTTCCCCTCTCCGTCTGTCCCTGTCTTATTGCGGTAACAAGGGAACTTGCCATGGTCTGGAACAGGTCCCTGAGACTTTCCTGGCTAAACGTGAGAGGCATTGATGAATCCGCAACCGGAGTCTCTGCCGCCGGTGCTTGTTCTGATGCGTTGCTATCCTCCTCTCGGTTTCCATGCGCTCTCGTTCTAGGCGCCAATCCTACATTAAACTCTATTTATATCTTACGCCTATTCATGTCATACGTTACATTCTATGCCCATCCCTTCCTATGGTCGGTTGTCCTCCTACGAGTTTCCTAGACTCTTCTACGTAGGATCGCACCGTTACCGGTTTAGTAACGATGTTACGCTCCAATACCATTTGTAACGACCCTAATATGGGCCTATTTGTTTTGATATAACATGATAATTAAAAACAGAAACATCCGAATGCAAATTTAAAACATAGTTCGAAACATGATAGTACGACAGCATAATTTAGAGTATTCTCCAAAGGACCGGACTCTATCACCGGACAACCGACGACCTCCTTCCCATGTCCCTATCATACCTCGTCTGCGTCACCTACAAAATCTGTAAAGCGGTCACAATTTATTAAAGGAAACTTCACACACATTACACATTATCTTTTCACTTCTTAGTTACACCGTACACGCACAAGTGAATCATTCCACTTAACCGTTTTCTTATTTACCTCTTCTTTTACCCTTATCATTCTCATCATACATTAACTTTTCTATTGCCGAGATTAACATGCTCGGTGCATGTCCCGCCCAAGCCAACCGTTAGCTGTTGGATGACTCGACGGCCATATGCTTCCCTTCCCCGGGTGGGTACTTAGGCGCTACCCCTTTTTCCACCCGGATCCGTTCTTCCCTCTTCGTACGTATCTTTTCCTCTTTGGAANCGTAGGGTACACCGGATTTTGGTCGATCAAGGAAGTTCTTGCAATATAATCTCAAAGGGAGTGATCGACTCCATGGGTATCAACGTGGCTGACTTACAGACTGTAACAATGACACTATGGTCTCTTGACCAACGATCGGTCACCCTTCTTGGAAAAATAATTTTGCCGACCACGATAGGATGGGGGTAAAAATCTCGGTCGGAAGTGTTGGAGTATGTATCCATGGACATTGATATGACATACAACATAATCTTGGGACGACCGGAGCTCATTGCGTTTGAAACTGTACCCTCGATAGTTCATTTAAAGCACAAATTTCCAACCGCAGTTGGGATAGTAACCGTGAGTGTCGATCAACCTACCGCTCGTATGTGCTATGTCTCCGCTTGTCGATCCAGGGTGCATGCTATTAAAGATTTACGAGAGCCTAAAAGAGCTATGGAGCCGGCTGGGTTTAAAGTTGTGCAGCTTATTCCTGAAGATATGGAGAAGATCACTCGAATCGGTTTGGACCTTACTCCTCCATTTGAAAATGAGTTGATTAAATTGTTGCAGGATAATGTGGAGATCTTTGTTTGGAGTCTAAAGGATTTGCAAGGGATAGACAGAGCAGTGATGGAGCATCATATTAATACTCATCCTAACTCTCGACCGGTGAGACAAAAATTGCGTCGTTTATCACCACAGATTGTACAGATTATTGGGCAGAAAACTGCAAAATTGGTGGCCTTCGGGTACGTAAAGGAAATCAAATATTCCGAGTGGGTGGTCAATCCAGTAGTGGTGCCGAAAGTAGAGGGAAAATGGCGAATGTGTGTCGACTACAAGGGGTTGAATAAATTATGTGAATCCAACCCCTACCCCCTTCCACACATAGACAAGCTGGTTGACGATGTTTCTGGGAGCACAATGATGAGTACCATGGATGCATACTTCGGATATCACCAAATTTTTCTTGCTAAGGAGGATCAGAAAAAGTTTTCGTTTGTAACGCCAAGTTGCGTCTTATGCTATACTGCAATGCCGTTCGGGTTGAAGAACTGTAACGATCCTAATTTGGGCCTAGTTGTTTTGTTAAAACATGATAATTAAAATGGAAACATTCGAATGCAAATTTAAAACATAGTTCGAAACATGAAAGTATGACAGCATAATTTAGAGTATTCTCCAAAGGGACCGGACTCTATCACCGGACAACCGACGACCTCCTTCCCCCATCCCTATCATATCTCGTCTGCGTAACCTACAAAATCTGTAAAGCGGTCACAATCTATTAAAGGAAACTTCACACACACTACGCATTATCTTTTCACTTCTTAGTTACATCGTACACGCACACGTGAATCATTCCACTTAACCGTTTTCTTATTTCCCTCTTTTTTTACCCTTATCATTTCCATCATTCATTAACTTTACTGTTGCCGAGATTAACATGCTCGGTGCATGTCCCGCCCAAGCCAACCGTTAGCTGTTGGATGACTCGACGGGCCATATACTTCCCTTCCCCGGGTGGGTACTTTGGCGCTACCCCTTTTTCCACCCGGATCCGTTCTGCCCTCTTCGTACGTATCTTTTCCTCTTTGGAACTTATCGTTCCCTTCATCAGGCATGCCCTTCCTTTGGCGAATCGTGTACTAGGCACGATGCCTGGTTCGGTCGGACGGTCCATCCTTCCTCACCCCGAGTCTTATTATCTTTTATCTCATTCATTCGTATCCTTCTTCCTTCTTTATTAACCCAATCACATTCCCTAGGTCTGAACCTTCCCTTACTATATTGTGTTCACTCCGCTTACCGTTTGCTTTTGCTTGCTATGATCTTTCCGTGCTTCCCTGCATTTCGTAATAGGTCTTAGTTACTCGAATTACGACGTTGTTATCTTATTGTTAACTATGTGATTATCGTAGACCCCACGTGTCCTTTTCCTCCCCTGATCCGATGTCGAGATGTAACGAAAACACTTAAACTTAGTATTTCCGCGATAATCTACTTCTTCCTCAAAATCCGCGACAATTCTATACCGGAATCACAAATCCGCGATAATCTAACCTTCGGTCCGAGTTCCGCGATAATATTGCACTTGCCACGTTTTTCGCGATAATATTACACTAGGCCCAACTTTCCGCGATAATTTGCTCAACACGTTTTATTTGCGACAATTTGCTCTTCGATCCGAATTTTCGCGATAATATTACACTGTCCAACTTCCCGCGACAATTTTCTCTTCACAAAAATCCGCGACAATATTTCATTACGCAAAATCCGCAATAATAAATGCCTGCAGGAAATCCTCGATAATTTCCTTCTTCGAGGGAATTTTCGAATTTTCGTGTCTTAATGATAATTAACTCGTTCTTGGGCCTCCCCACCCCTATTTATAGACATCCTAACTTTTCTAATTCACACTTTAACCCCTCCTTCTTTTGCTTTTGACCACTCTTTTATCTTTTTCTTTACTTTTCTATTTTTTTCGTTTCCTTTTATATTCTTTCGTTCCCGTATCACTCGTTATCCGTCGACTAGACTTTACCGCTACATTCCCTACCATTTGTTTCATCGTACCTTTTTCTCGGCTATTACATCCTTCCCCACTCATTTTGAGTTTTGTCCCGATACTCGTGCGTACCAATCTTCCATTAACTCCGGCGCTCTCTGTCTAATTTCTCGTTCCGTTTCCCATGTAGCTTCCCTCTCTCCCTGATTGGATCATTGTACTTTCACCATGGGGATTTGTTTGTTTCTGAGCCTTCTTTCCTCTCTGCCTAGGATCTTTACTGGGACTTCCTCGTACGTTAGTTCCGGGGTTATCTCTATGGGTTCCCCCACACATTCTTGGATCCCTTCAGTCACCTTCCTCCTCAGTTGGGATACATGGAACACGTTGTGTATCTCCCCCATTTCCTCCGGAAGCTTCAGCTGATACGCTAGGTTTCCGATCCTTCGTTCCACCTCATATGGTCCGATATACCAGGGGCTCAGCTTCCCTGTCCTTGTGGTCCTTAGCACCCCCTTCATAGGTGATACCTTTAGGTATGCGTGATCCCCAACTTTTAACTCTAAGGGTCTCCTTTTTGTGTCTGCCCAACTTTTGTATCGGTCATGTGCCGCCTTAATGTTCTTTCGTACCACGTCTACCTTTTCAATGGTGACTTCCACTAATTCTGTCCCCGTGGTCGTTCTCTCTCCCACCTCATCCCAACAATAGCGGTGTATGACACTTCCTCCCGTACAATGCCTCATATGGCGCCATACCAATGCTGCTCTGAAAGCTGTTATTGTACGCAAATTCCAGTAGCGGTAGGAAATCCTCCCAACCTCCCTTAAACTCCAGTACACATGCCCGTAACAGATCCTCCATAATTTGGTCGGTTCTCTCGGTCTGACCATCCGTCTGTGGATGATAGGTTGTGCTCATGCATAACTGAGTTCCGAGCGATTTCTGTAAGCTTTGCCAAAATCTAGACGTGAATCTCGGGTCCCTGTCTGACACGATATTTACTGGAACTCCATGTAATTTGACTATGTTATCCACATATATTCTGGCTAGCCTGTCCACTCCGTACGTTGTCTTGACTGCTAAAAAGTGAGCCGCCTTCGTAAGACGGTCCACCACCACCCATATCGCGTCGTTCTTTCGTGGGCTCTTGGGTAGTTCTACCACAAAGTCCATGCCGATGCTATCCCATTTCCACTCTGGAATTTCTAAGGGTTGTAGTTCGCCCCCCCGGGCGTTGGTGTTCGGCCATAATTCGTTGGCAGTTTTCGCATTTCGCCACAAAGTTGGCAATTTCGTTTTCATTCCATTCCACCACCAGTGCGTCTTTAGGTCTCGATACATCTTAGTACTTCCTGGGTGAACTGAGAAAGCTGAACTGTGTGATTCGGTCATAATCTTCTTTCTTAACTCTGGCCTGTTTGGTACCCATATACGTTCATTCATTCGGATTAGCCCATCGCTTCCTTTGCTTATTTCTAATTTATCGGTCCTGTATCCCCCTTTTCGCGTTACGGGTTTCTCAGGGTCTGATATCTATGCTTCTAGTACCTCCTCCAGTATCCCTGGCTTCGCGGTAATCGTCCCTAACATGACTGTGGTCGATTCTACCACTTCCAGTTACAGGATCTCCATTTCCCTTATCAATGTGTTGGCTAGCGCGCCATGAGTCTTCCTACTCAGTGCATCGGCTACCTGGTTTGCCTTTCCGGGGTGGTATTGAATGTCCAGATCATAATCTTTTATCAGTTCCAACCATCTCCGTTGCCTCATATTAAGCTTCTTTTGAGTGAATAGGTACTTCAAACTCTTGTGGTCGGTGAATATCTCGCACTTCACACCGTACAGGTAATGTCTCCAAATCTTGAGTGCGAATACCACCGCGGCTAATTCCAAATCATGTGTCGGGTAGTTTAACTCGTGTATCTTCAATTGACGAGATGCATATGCTATAACTTTCCCCCCTTGCAGCAGTACACACCCGAGTCCTTCTTTCGATGCATCGCTGTATACCGTGAAATCCTGCCCTGGTGTGGGTAATACTAGTATTGGAGCAGATGTCAATTTCGTTTTGAGACATTCAAAACTCTCTTCGCATTTCTCATCCCACGTATACCTCGTTTCTTTTCGGGTCAAATTTGTCAACGGTTTAGCAATCCTTGCGAACCCTTCGATGAATTTATGATAGTACCCGGCTAATCCTAAGAAACTCCTTACTTACCGAGCATTTGTCGGTCTTGGCCAATTCGTAACTGTTTCTATCTTTGTTGGGTCTACCGTCACCCCCCCTGCTGATATCACGTGGCCTAGGAAAGCTATGATGTCCATCCAGAATTCACNATAAGGTTGCAGATAGCCTTAGTTTGATGAGGAGAAGGAAGACAGTCGATTGTGATGCATTTTCCGCAAGAATTCGAAGAGGAGATTTTTAAGAAACTTTCGGTTAAAACATTGGTAAGATTTAAGTGTGTTTGCAAGTCATGGCGTTCATTAATCGAAAGCAAGTATTTCATCAAACTATATCAAGAGTTTGGATATCGAGTTGCTACCTCAACCGCCGTCATCGCAATATTTTCTGATGAATACATGAAAATTTATTCTCTTCAATCTTTTTTCAATAGAGAAGAATATATGAATGATCATGAGGTTAGTTTCCCTCTCCCTGACATACCCGGTATTAAATACCTTGATGTTTGGTGTTGCAACAATATCGTTTGCATCAAAATTGATTCATATAACTTTTATCTATGGAATCCCACCATTAGAGAAGTTAAGAAACTACCGCCAATGACAAAAACCTCATATCGCCGGCTAAAATCCGAATTCGGGTTCGGTTATGATGATTCTACAATGGATTATAAGATAGTTGTGCTGATAGGAAATATACAACAAGAAGTAGTAAAAAATACTACTAAAATATATAGTTTGAAATCTAATACATGGAAACAATTTGATGATGGCTTGCCATATTTTGACAATGTCATTTCATTGAGGTTCTTGAATGGAAAACTATATTGGTTTGTAATGTTTGACGGGATTTATTACTTAACGAGATTTGATATATCAAGTGAAGTATACGAAATATTTGGGTTTCATATATGAATCTAATTAGAGAGTGTTCGTTTTATGGAGTTGGTGATAAGTGTTATAGTTTAATAACTAGATATGAGAATCATTCAAATTTAGAGTGGATTAATCATTGGATTATATTTGAGTATCTTAGAGGAAGGATTATGGCTACCTTTTGTGTAAGTGGCGTAAATGCAAGAATGCATAGTATATTATTTTACACTGAAAGTGAACTAATGCAAGAATATGGTTGCTTCATGAATGCAAATTTCTCTATTGGTAGTTTATTCCGACTCAATAATTGATGTTTGTAGTGTAATTTTAATTTAGAATATTTTATATTTATTTTTTCGGATATGAAACATTTTTATCATTTTGTGTTAAGAGTTTTTCATATTGTTATCATTTTACGTAAATTTTTTACATTCTACCAATACGAATGTTTTTGTAATTTCACAAACATTACATTTTTAAAAATGACCATTCAGGGCTTTAATTGAATGATCTTGTTGTATGAACAATTATTATGACAAATAGTTCAATGTTACGGTCGAATTGTTCAAAACGTTAACATTTTTTTAAACGTTCGGACCGAACATTTATAAAACTGAATGTAATTGTATAAAACCGGTATTATTTTTGTTTTTAACATTTTTTTGAAATGTAAAAATAATTGATTCTTCAATTAAAATAATTGATTGGTTAGATTTCTTTTTTTATTTTTATTTTTTCAGTTATACATTTTATGTAATTAAGAGAATCTTTGAGAATGTGATTCACATATTTTTGTAAAAACTAAATATTCTATTAGCACTCATATTTAGCGTTCTATTTGACTTAAGCATTAGGGTTACATACTTTGAAAATTTATATAAAAAACACTTCATAACCACTTGGGAAATCCATTTTTTTCTCATTGTGTGGCTTCTATGAATCTCGTTATCCATCCCGCGGTGTTTGAACAACATATTTTAGTTCAAGTAAGATGAATTTAGATGTACAACCAAATAAAGTATGCCACTTTATTATTCGGTTTACATCCAATTTGGATGGATGAACCAAAAATCTCTTCTTTTGGTCGAACAAGTCGGATCGGTCCAAACCTGTTTTTAAAAACTACATATATTTACAATATTAATATATTATCTAACAATAAAAATAAATTTAAAACCATAATTTTATTCATTAATTTAATTTTAAATGAGTTTAAAATATTATTTTTTCTCCATTTGATTAAATAGTGGACAAATAAAGGCTCATTAGATCAAAATTATGGCCTAATAGACCCAATTCTAGTTGGTCGAGTCGGTTTTGATCGCTTTTTAGCATTTAGACCGAAATCGAATGGGTTTTTTGTTGACATGTTTTCGACCATTTGAACGGAACGGATCGGATCGGTTTGATCTAAATAATGTGCTCATCTTAAAACCGGTTTGATCCTGATCTAAATGCTAAAACCGATTCAACCAACTATAATTAGGCTATAATTTTAACCTAATGGACCTTTATTTTGTCTAATATTTAATCAAATAGAGTAAAAATAAATTTTTAACACATTTATAATTAAATTAATGAAAAAAATTAAATTTATTTTATTATTAAATAATATATTAATATTGTAAATATTGATATTTTTGAAAAACCAGTTTGAACCGATCTGACCATCCGATTAGACCAATAGATGAGATTTCCGGTTGATCCATCGAACTAGTAAACTATGGTACTATTGGAATTAGTTTAATTTGAATGTATCTTAGTTGGAATAAGTCACCATGATTTTAGGAAAGTTGTTGAACGTGTGCAACAATATACAATCATGGTTAGTACTTTGATTAAATCTTATGTAAGGCCTTATAAAGCATACAATTCTATTGAATAAAGTAGTCATTTATCTTGCCAAAAACCAACAATTGGCTTCGACATCAGGGTCTTCGAAAATGACTCATAAAGCGTTGAATGGGGATTTTTTTTCAGCCATCCATTCCATGATTCGATAGATATTATGATCATTGGAGCATGCTCATGGAAAATTTCCTACGCTCCAAAGAATACTGGGATCTGATCGAGATTGGATTCACTCCATCAAGTAATGTCGTCAATGAAACTGGGCAGAAACAGCAAGAAGACATGAGGCTAAGAGACTTATAGGTGAAGAATTATCTCTTTCAGATTATTGATCGCACTGTTCTTGATACCATCCTCAATAAGAATGCGAGGGTGAAAAGAGCTCTTTTACATTCTCTTAGGAAGGAATATTAGACGTTGGAAATGTATTCAGATGAAAGTATCAACGGTTACTTCTCCCGAGTCATGGCCGTGGCTAGCAAATTGCATGCAAACGGGGAAGATTTCAATGATACCAAGGTAGTAGAAAAGATACTTCGTTCATTAACTGAGGCGTTCAATTTTATTGTTTGTGCCATTGAAGAATCCAAGGATATTGATAAGCTAAGCGTTGATGAACTCCAGAGTTCACTTTTGGTACATGAACACAAAATTCAGCGACCAATAAAGGAGGAACAAACTCTAATTATGTCCCAGGGTCGCTGCAGAGGTCGGGGTAGAGGAGGATACGGGCAAGGTCGAGGTCGATGACGTATAAATAAGGAACTAATTGAGTGTTATAAGTGTCATAAACTCGATCATTATCGCTACGAGTGCCCTGAAAATGAAGCCAACTTTGTTGAAACAAATGAAGACATATTGCTTATGACATATGCATAAATGACTTGGACTAATAAAGCAGGGGCATGGTTTCTTGATTCTAGATGCTCGAATCATATGTGGCACTCGTTCTCTATTTGAAGATTTAGATGAAAATTTCAAGAACTCAGTTAAACTCGGAAATGACTCAAAGCTCAAAGTATTGGGCAATGGAAGTGTAATTCTTATGTATGAAGGACTGCGATATGCAATTTCAGATGTGTATTGGATTCCCGATCTCAAAAACAATTTGCTGAGCCTTGGACAACTGCAAGAAAAAAAAGGATGAACATTCTGATTTCTAAAGGTAAATGCTAGATATTTCACTCGGATAAAGGCTTGATTCTCCAGACCTTAATGAGTCTGAATAGAATGTTAATTTTGACTCCACAACCGAACTCCTCATCTTCAAAGCAGAATGATTCACAATGCTAAAATATCATGACAGGCCTTACAAAACTTTGGCACAATCGGTATGGATATCTCAATCATAGTGGCTTATGTGCTCCGGCAAAGAAACAAATGGTTAAAGGCTTGCCCCAACTTTCAGATACAATTGAAATGTGTATTCATTGTCTCCAGGGAAAACAACATCGAAACTTCATACCCAAAAAAGTAAATGGAGGGCATCAGAACGTCTTGAACTCATTCACGCAGATATTTGTGGTCCTATTTCACCCATATCAAATAATGAAAAGAGATATTTTTTTATATTCATTGACGATTACAGTAGGAAGATTTATGTATTCTTTCTGTCAGAAAATCTGAAACATATTTATCCTTCAAACATTTCAAGGTGAAAGTAGAAAAGGAAACTGACCTATTTTTAAAGGGACTTCGTACTGACAGAGACAGAGAATTTATATCCGATGAATTTTCCAGATTTTGCGAAGATAATGGTATAAATCAACAACTTACTGTATCCTATACACCCCAACAAAACGGTGTAGCAGAAAGGAAAAACAGAACCATCATGAATATGGTAAGATAAATGATTTCACATGCAAACATACCAAAGATATTTTGGCCGGAAGCAGTAAGCTGGAGTGTATTTTTGCTTAATCGAAGTCCCACACGAGCCATTCGAAATCTCACCCAGAAGAAACCTGGAGTGGCTCAAAACTATCGGTTGAACGCATCAGAGTCTTCGGATGCACTGCATATGCACATGTTCCAGAGGTACGTCGCTCAAAACCTGATAATCGAAGCATTGCTTGTATTTTCTTGGGTATTAGTGCAGAATCAAAAGGCTATAGGTTGTTCGATCCACACAAAAAACTAATATTGATCAATCGAGATGTGGTATTCAACGAGGACCTTATGTGGAATTGGGAAGAAACTCATGGAAATATTACTGACGTATTGGAATTTGGTGAGTATGAACAAGAGAATTGTCGGGGCTTTAAGATAGTGAGACAGATGGTGTTGAAATTGAGGAAGGTAGTTCAGAAAATCAACCAGAAAATGACATAGAATAAGATGATAATGAAATTCAAGGCAGCGTCTCGGAAAGTCCTCAAAATCTCGATGGTAGGGAAATAGAAAATAATGGAAGAATCATCGGAATCGGGAAGTGTTCAACAAAACGACCTCAGTAGATGCAAGATTTCATTACCGAGGATGATGAAACATATTTAACTCAAACATTTGAAGATCCTGTGACTTTTGAAGAAGCAGTAAAACACGAGATATGGAGGATTGCGATGGATAAAGAAATTAAGGCTATTGAAAGAAATTGCACTTGGACTCTAACAGAACTTCCTGTCGGTGCGAAGAAAATCGGTTTTAAATGGGTATAAAAGATCAAGTATAATGAGAATAGAGAGATAGACAAATACAAAGCACGACTGGTGGCCAATGAATACTCCCAACAACATTACATTGATTACACTGAAGTATACGCACATGTTGCAAGAATGGATACAATTAGGATTATATTGGCAATTGCTGCATATTATGATTGGACAATCTGGCAACTTGATGTTAAATATGCATTCTTGTATGGTGAACTTAGTGAAGATGTCTATGTAGAACAACCAAATGGTTATCAAATAGATGACATCAAACATCTAATCTACAAACTTCGAAAGACCTTATATGGACTAAAACAAGCATCTAGAGCTTGGTTCACACGTCTTGAAACTCATTTTGAAACACAAGGATTTCAGCGTTGCATTGGAGAACAAACCTTGTTCATCAAAGGTAACCATGGTAAGCGATTGATTGTTAATGTGTATGTGGATGACTTGTTGTTTACATAGGATGGTGAGGTTATGATGATTGCCTTCAAACAAACCATGCTAAAAGAATTTGATATGACTAACTTAGGAAAGATGAAATATTTTATTGGTATTGAAGTTTTGCAACTACTAGATGAAATGTTTATATGCAAAAAGAAGTATGCTTTCGAGATACTTCAAAGGTTCGGAACATTTAACAAGTCGGTTGGAACCCCAATGATTTTTGGAAATCAAATCACCAAGGATGTGAATGGCCTTCTAGTTGATGAAACCTTGTACAAGCAACTCATTGGTAGTCTTATGTACTTAACATCTACAAGACCCTATTTGGCATTCGCTGTAGCACGTATTAGTAGATATATGACATCACCAACAAACATATATCTTCAAGCTGCCAAAAGAGTGTTGCGTTACATACAAGGAGATCCAGATGATATGAAAAGTACTTCTGGATATGTTTTCTTATTGAACTGCCAACAATTCAGTATTTTCTACAAGAGAGAAATAAATATAAGTTTGTCAACATATACCGATAGTGATTATGCAGGAGATCCAGATGATAGGAAAAGTACTTCTGGATATGTTTTCTTATTGAGCTCTGCCGCTGTATCATGGTGCTCTAAGAAACAACCAATTGTGATATTGTCAAGTACATATGAGGAATTTGTTGCAGCTGCTCCATGTGTATGCCAATGTATATGGATGAGAAGAATTCTAGATGACTTGGGAGTCTCTCAACTTGATTCTTTGAAGGTAAATTGTGACAACAACTCTACTATAAAGATCTCTAAAAATCCAATGTTACATGGCAAAGCATACATATTGATGTTCGTTATCACTTTTTGAGAAATCTCACCAAAGAATGAAGTTTGAAGCTCATACAGTGTGGAAGCCAGGATTAAATTGCGGATATCATGACAAAAGTGTTAAATTTTAAAACATTTCAGAGATTACGAGAAATGTTTGGAGTATGCACATCACCTGTTTAAACTAAACTTCCTAAAGTTTAATTTAGGAGAGGAAATGTTGGAATTAGTTTAATTTAAATGTGTTTTAGTTGGAATAAATCACCATGATTTTAGGAAAGTTGTTGAACGTATGCAACAATATCCAATCATGGTTAGTACTTTGATTAAATCTTATGTAATACCTTATAAAGTAATATAATTATATTGAATAAAGTAATCATTTTTCTTGTCAAAAACCAACATGTACTACTTAATATTATTAAAAATTAAAATAATTTTAGTATGTTTGGATATGGCTTTAAATAACATCACGTACATTGTTCAATTTAATGTGGCCGGGGGAAGTCGGTATCTTGTCTCTCTGTCTGGATGGATACATAGCGTGGCAATGGAGCGGGTCATTTTTGAGTGGGATTGGGTGAAAGAAAACGTAGTGCATTTACTTGTAGGCCACGTGGAATAATAAAATTATAATTTAAATGCACACGTCACCCACGTGGTAGGCCGACAATGGCACGTGAATAGATAGGCTGCAGTTACGTTTCGTTGGTCGTTACAACTTACAATACTAGACAATACAATCTGCACCCACACCAATTAATTTACTACACATGGTTTGCTGTCCTAGTGGCTTTGCCACTCCACTCTCCTTATTTTTTCTATTATTATTATTATTGTACACAATATTTACATAGAATTACACCCAAATTAAATAATGCAAATGCGATTTTTAGTATGCAAAGCAAACTATTTAAAACTGATATGGAGTCAATGATAGCGGTTTTTGTTGAGTCATTTTTTAGAACTTATATATTATTTATTGTATTATTCAAATTGTGGATATATAATCATTAAGTCTTTTTTAGGTTAAAAGTTTGAATACAAATTAATGGTCTATTTTAAATATTAACAGGTAGAATCAAATTTGAACGATTTCCAATTTTCGGGGTCAAATATACAAATATCAAACATAGATGACATCCTTCTACAACATTAAATTTTAAGTTCAATATAAACAATTCTAATAACTTCCAATGTTATTTTTTGTAATTTAGTACATTACTTTTATTTTAAAGTTTAGGATTTCGTACAATCTTCACTCAAAACATTTACCACAAACTCATCAGATTCATTTATCAAATATGAAGATAACTAATATGAATAATGTTTATAATTGATCTCCAAACTTTATAATAGTATAAAGATAATGTCCTAAAGTTTGTAAATTACATATAAAACCCCTAAGTTGATATAATGTGTACCGTTAGCTCTCACCTTTTAAATGTTATAAACATTATACCCTCAAAATTTGAGAATTGCATTGTTGTTCTTGAACTTCCAAAACCATTTATATTTGACTTTTATACTCGTTAATATTTTAAATATCTCCATAGTTTATATTTGATTCATTAACCTTGAAAAGATGTAATGATTATGTCTCCGAACTTTAATTTTTTTAAAAATAACGCATAAATTATCAAAACCACCAATACGAAAAAAGACGCAAACCGCTATTATTCACTCGAGGGTCATTCTTGAACGGTTTTGAAACTTCGGGGGCTTCTCATGCAATTTACAAATATTGGGANACTGGTTTTGCCAAAATTCGCAAACTTTGGGGACCGGTTTTGCGTACATGAAAACTTTGGGGACTGGTTTTGCCAAAATTAGAAACTTTGGGGACCAAAATTGCCAAAAATTACAAACTTTGGGGACCAAAACTGCCTTCCACCCGTAAAGTATTAGATGATTATTTGTTGGTTGTTATTGATTATATTATTGAAGTTACAGATCCAATTTATGAGATGATTATGGTATGTGATACATATAAACTTTCTCTTCATTTGATTTATAGCATGTGAGATTCTATGATGAATGGGGTGAAATCATGTATTTTCAAACATAAGCATGAGATTAGAAGAACAAATGGTGAATCACAATTTTGGAACATTATTAGTGATATGTATTTTCAAACATGAGCATGAGATTAGAGGAACAAATAGTGAATCACAATTTTAGAATCTTATTAGCGATATTTTGAACTTCAGAATGACCAAAATTATTACTAATTTACATGATGTTGCTCATTCTCTAAATCTAACGTAATTTAGTATTATACATACATTTTTTATTAGAACTTACTTAATGAAGTATTGGTTTATTTTAGGTGCACAACTAAAGAATGGAAAGAAGAACATCCAACTTTACAAAGATATGATTTTGATCTTCTCATTGTAAAGAAGAGACAAGAGTTCATAGAGCGTTATTTTTCGGATGATGACACCAAAACACAGGTAAAACAAGAGCTTTGTAAATTTTTGGGATGTTATGAGGAGTTTGGTGATCGAGTATCGATGACAGAGACATCTAGATTAACTTCGGTAGACTGGTGGTATGCTCATGAAATTACTACTCCTAATCTTTTGCGTTTAACTTTGAGATTACTTGGTCATGTATCTTCATCATCTTCGTGTGAGAGAAACTGAAGCACATACAATTTCATCAATTCAACTAGACGGAACAAGTTGACTTCAAATCGTGCCGAGAACCTTGTTTACATACATAACAATCTTCGTCTTCTTTCGAGAAAGACACCAAAATACATAGATGGTGAATCTAAAATGTAGGATGTTGTAGGTGATGGTTTCGAAACTTTAAGTGATGTTGGTATTTTGGAGATTGCAAATTTATCACTTGACGAGCCGAACATTGAGAAAGTTATATATGGTGATGATAAATGATCTATGATGTAATCTTATTTTGTCAAAATTAACGTTCTAGTTTGTTTAAATTATGACTTTTAATGAATGATGTTTGTTGTGTTTTAGAAAATCTAATTCCATATTAATAGCCGTGTCGGAAATCCAACTCTTCAAAATACAACAAGTCTAGTCGAAAAGAGTTGAATTTACGTGTCCATGCTACACTATGTACAGCTTGCTTCCGAATTCGTTTTCACAATATCCTATAAACACTTGAATATGGGTATGTGAGTCCAACTACTTCTATGTTTCTTCAAACATTGATCTTAATCGTCTTGCACATGAACATTATTAAATGATGCTTTTTTTACTTTCTTTGGAACCAAAGTTGTTTTTCCTAACTCTTAAACTCGATTTATGCATGCTATAGTTTCTTTTATTGGTATCAACAGTCACCAGATTCTAACCAAATTATCAATTAGAATACCGAATTTGAATTTCATGTTCTTGTAGTGACAATTTATGCAGAAAATCAGATAGAACACACATGAATTTTACGTGGAAAATGTCAAAAAACTGGAAAAAAACTATGGTACTGAGAATGAAACATCTCAAGCAATGCACTATCGAAATATTCGAGGTTACACAAAACAACAAGGACAAAATGGTAGCAAGAGAACAATATAAAAAAGGGCTAATGTAGCTAGAAATTTAGTGCTTAAAGTTTAAGTTTAAGCCAAATTTATAGAATATCAAAGTATGTATCATCTTTTTTCATTTATTTATTTCCATTCATTATTCCTTATGAGATCTATTAAAATAGGGAATATTGCCCCTTGACGTGCACATATCATAATGATACACAGTTTCCTTAAAACTCGTAGACTTGTTGAATACGTCGGAACCACTCTAAATGCACCAAGATTGATCATATCCAGAGCAACTTGTAGGACCGGCCAATCATGGGGACTGCTTCACCAATTGCATATGGCCCAAACCACTTGATTTTGGCTTGGATCAAATCTTGGGCCAAACTCATTCCCAGATACCCAGTTCACTGGTCCCTTTCACTAGCCCCTTGGTTATTGTCAAACTAGAACAATTATGATCGAAATTTAACCATGAAGACCATGTACCTTTATATGTACCCCATGCTGGAATATTATCTTGAATGATGACTGCTCTAGGACTTGAGTCGATCTTCATCATTTCCATAGCAAGGAAACTCTTATTAGACCTAGTCATGGTATGGGCCCAAAACCGAATTGTTCTTAAATATGATTCGGTGAGTGAACTGGAAAATTTAACTGGTCACCGAACCGTTGTCGAATCGTTGTCAAACCGTTATCGAACATGTGTTGAAAATGTTATTAATTTTTCTATTTTTATTAAAAAATATATTTTAAATTTTTTTAAAATAAAATTCTAAAAAATGATATTTTTATTATTTTTTTAAAAAAATTTCCGACCCATCAACCCGCCCACCCAATGGATCGGGTGACGGGCCATCTGCCCAACCCAGACGAATTGGCTGGGTTTGAAAACACGGGATCCAGAGTTGTAGCTTACAATGATAGGAAAGGGTGGAGTGAGTATTTCCTCATGAAAGAAAGGATGAACATCCTTTTTTACTTTCTTTATATGATGATTCGCAGGAATTGAAAACTTGGTCCAGAGTTGTTCAACGTCTATGTCAGAGTAAGAAGGATATGTCTATTTGCGAGGATATATTAGGATTACCTTTGAAATTAAGGGGGGTTGAAATCAATAAACACAAAATCATAAGAAAGCAGTGTATCTCAAGAGTGGTGATTGAATAGGAAAATTGTGGAAGAATAAGCCACATTTTATTCCTCTCTTTTGATTGATATATGCATAGCTGGTGGATGACCAAGGATATACATCATTGGAGGCACAATGATTAGTATCTCATTGAACCACATAAATCTCATAAGAGAACAATTTTTATCATTGGACTAACCCATAGATTTTGGGTCCATACCATGACTAGATTTAATAAGAATTTCCTTGCTATGGAAATGATGAAGATCGACTCAAGTCCTAGAGCAGTCATCATTCAAGATAATATTCCAACATGGGGTACATAAAGGTACATGGTCTTCATGGTTAAATTTCGGTCATAATTGTTCTAGTTTGACGATAACCAAGGGGCTAGTGAAAGGGACCAGTGAACTAGGTATCTAGGAATGAGTTCGGCTCAAGATTTGATCCAAGCCAAAATCAAGTGGTTTGGGCCAAGTCAAAATTTCTGATATTATATGCAATTGGTGAAGCGGTCTCCATGATTGGCCGGTCCTACAGGTTGCTCTGGATAGGATCAATCTTGGTGCATTTAGAGTGGTTCCGACGTATTCAACAAGCCTACGAGTTTTAAGGAAACTGTGTATCATTATGATAAGTGCACGTCAAGAGGCAATATTCCCTATTTTAATGGATCTCATAAGGAATAATGAATGGAAATAAATAAATGAAAAAAGATGATACATACTTTGATATTCTATAAATATTGTTTTTTTTTCTAATACAAGCGAGTTTGGTTTAAATTTAAACTTTAAGCACTGAATTTCTAGTTACATTAGCCCTTTTTTATATTGTTCTCTTGCTACCATTTTATCCTTGTTGTTTTGTGTAACCTCGAATATTTTGATAGTGCATTGCTTGAGATGTTTCATTCTCAATACCATAGTTTTTTTCCCGTTTTTAGACATTTTCCACGTAAAATTCATGTGTGTTCTATCTGATTTTCTGCATAAATTGTCACTACAAGAACATGAAATTCAAATTCGGTATTCTAATTGATAATTTGGTTAGAATCTGGTGACTGTTGATACCAATAAAAGAAACTATATCATGCATAAATTGAGTTTAAGAGTTAGGAAAAACAACTTTGGTTCCAAAGAAAGTAAAAAAAGCATCATTTAATAGTGTTCGTCTGCAAGATGATTAAGATCATTGTTTGAAGAAACATAGAAGTAGTTGGACTCACATACACATATTCAAGTGTTTATAGGATATTGTGAAAACGAATTCGGAAACCAGTGTTTTCAAATCCAGCCAGTTCGTCTGGGCTGGGCAGATGGCCCATCAGCTGGTCCATTGGGCGGGCGGGTTGATGGGTAGGAAATTTTTTTAAAAAAATAATAAAAATATCATTTTTATAATTTTATTTTAAAAAAAATTAAAATATATTTTTTAATAAAAATAAAAAATTTAATAACATTTTCAACACATGTTCGATAACGGTTTGACAACGATTCGACAACGGTTCAGTGTCTCGTTAAAATTTCCGGTTCACCGACCGAATCGTATTTAAGAACAATGGTGCTCCCCGTTCATCCTTTTATGGCATAATTTATCCTAGCAATATGTTGCCCGTTTACACCATATTTCATGGGGCTACTTAAACATAGTAGCTTTCATAAATTATCTCATACAACGAGGCATTAAACCAACTTTAGATATTTTATTTGCCTTTCATATGGTGGGATCCTGAAGAGGAAAAATAATTTTAGTGACCAAGAGGTTGTCCAATGCTTGATTGGATCCCTATGGCGTGGTTATCCACGCCATATGAGAACTTGTAGGCAAATTCGTATTAGCATCATTGGAATGATCCATCTTCTCTATTTTTCCAAGAAAAAGGTTTTCACTCTTGCAACGACATAAAAAACTTTCAATGGGTATTACTCAAATTGTCCCCACGGAATCCCAAATTGTTATGCTTTTGTTTTAGGATTACCAATAATCATATTGTGTTGAGTAATTACTAACCAAGTAACCAAATTTTATATTTTGTTGTTCTTAAGATAACTTAAACTAGAATAGTCGATAAATATTTATGTGAAAAATTTCAAAATAAGGGGAAAAACCACGGTACCGAGAGAGAAAATTTTCGGCAAATGTACTATAATAGCATCTATAGCCAAGAGAATTAAGTGGCAAGAAAGGATTAACAAAGGAAATCTAAAAGCTCGAGATCAAGAAGATGAACGAGAGTCTTTTCCCTTTGTTACAATCACATATTTATAGATCTCTCCTATATTTGAAGTGTCTTTTACTTGTTCACTTTTCGTCACCACTGATAACTTTCAGATCCTTAAAAATCGGTAACCTTCGCCTTGACTGTGCACATACCATTATGACATTCTGTTTCCGTAAGACTCATGTACCCCGTTGATCATGTTTCAAGCCAGATCACATCATGTTTAAGACTCATCCATCTTATGTGAAACATATCTGTATTGGGTTGCGCCGTGTATTGGCCCAACATTGTTCATATTTGGTCAAACCAAATTGTGGGATGTGTTCATTTAATTGTATCCGATACAGGTGTCCCGTTCAACTACGATCAATGTTTTTAATGGGTTTCCAAACAATCCAATATTTATTTTTGAAAATAGAAGTGGATGTTCGAAAAATATAATGCATCATGGGAGAACGACATCAATATAAGCCTCAAGAAAAACCCAAACAAGGCATTAGCGAAGAAAAAAGTAAAAATTAAAAGTATCCAGGTTCACAGTATAATACATTTGAATAAAAATACTAGATAACAAAAATTATACATATAAGTTTAATGTATTATTATTAATATAATAAAAAATAATTATGATAAAATTTTAAAAGTATATTTGTTATGATGTTCATGAATATATTTAACTGATTGAATTATAATATATAATGTAAAAATGATATTAAATATCATTTCTATCTAACAAACTTCATATTGCATAAAATGATCATTATATATTTGATCGGTTGAATGATTATTTACTTTAGTAGTATAGATGAATATTTTAAATACAAATGGTGAAATATATCTTTTTACAATTGGAAAAATGATTCAATATGAATATATTTACTTATACTGATTTGTTTAATAAAAAACTAGAGCAGATTAGTCATTCTTCAATGCCTTTGACATCACCATATTTCCTCATATAATGTGCTAATTATGAGGGTTTGAATATGATATAACAAGTGGGCAAGGTGAGTATCATATCAACACATCGGGTCATATCGAGTGCGATTGTAATAACAACAACAACAATGAATAGTTGGTTGGGAGATAACATGGCCACTTGACATAGGCATTGTGAGAACAAAAAAATGAACAAAAGTCACATTATCTGGACCAGGCTAACTTTATAGCCTCCATGTGACTGGTTGATTCCATCTTAAAAGTTGTTTTTTTATTGCATCTGTTAGGCGTCAAAATCATATGCAAATCTGACTATCTCTCTTTATGGATTATAAAAGTTCTTAAATTTATGGATCATATCCACAACTTACGAATTTGTAAGAATGATACATAAAGTTTTCAATATCGTTTATTTTTTTCCATTAACACTCTAGCACCCGTTTTTTCATTAAGTTGACAAACATTTTTTCATTAACATGAGCGATCATCAAATTCACAAAGTACGCAAATAAGGTCCGTTTGAAAAATTATACAAAATTGACTCTTGATGTTCGAGAATTGTGCATAAAATATAAAATATTAACGAAGTTGTTAGAGTGTCAATGATAAACGGTATTGAAAACTTGAAGTATCTTACGTGCATTTAATTGAAGTTGGAGAACTACAAAAACATATTTTTATTCATAAATTATATAATATTTATAATTTCATAACTTGAAGGGTATACACTTTACACAATACTGAGTTGTGGAATGTACCTCTTAACAAATATATGCCAAGTTTGTATTATTAGCTTTTGTATTGTTTCTATATACAACTGAACCTTTAAAGACTAGAGGCTCCTGCGAAAACCTAAGGCTAAAATATAACAATCCTGAGGACAGGACTATTGTGATGAATAACTATGATACAACACTGCTAAACCTGTGTTCAATGGATAGATTTGAATCAGGTCGAGGTTGCACAAAGAGTGTATGTATGTATGATGTGAATGTTAACACTGAGTGCCTGGGTAACAAACAAGTGCTCCAGCACCAGTAGTCAATGAGCCAACCAGTTGAGATGATTTTGCACCCAAGCTCGAAGCTCTTGCATAGCTTGATGAAGCTCCAGCTCCAGATGCAATAAAATAAGCTCCATTAAGCATTAAATCACCATCTGATCTCCAATTCCAACTCTTCCATTCTTCACCCGAATCAGCTCTTCTTGTTACCTAATACAAAACCCTAATTCAGCATCATAATAACTCAATAAACACCAAATTTAATGACTTACTTCTTTAGTGAAAGGATTGAACGGGGCAAGAAATCTATTCCCTTGACTGTTGATCGTAGGTTCTGCACTCCCACCAACTGCGTACATTTCCCAGTGCGTATAATCATTATTCACAACATGAAAGTACCCGTGTCTACATCTCGGCATTCGCTGCATTAGATTCTCACCGAAATGATTGAATGCTATAGTTGCTTGCATTAGCTTATCCTTTACATAAGAATCACTATGTCCCAATAACATAACTTCATTGTGGTTCGTGAAATAGTTATTAGATATCGTTAAAGCCGTTGATCCCATTACGGCATCAACAAGCCCATCAGCAGATTTTGAAAGTGAGTTATGATCAACCCAAACATGACTTGATCCAAATATTGAGATTGCATCTCCATCAGCTATAGTTCTCCAACCATAATGAGAAGGTGAGCTTCTAACCATGGCGTTACCAGTTGGTATACAGTCATGAACATGTAGTCCATGTATGATAACGTGAGTTATGAACTGTATAGTTATACACGCACCGTACGCTATATGTACATTTGATCCACGACCATCAATGGTTTTGAAGCTGTTCATTATCAGTTCTTGTTTAAGTGTAATAACCATGTCACGTTCGAATATGATCCAGAGGGGCTCTTCTTGTATAACAGCATGGCGAAGAGTTCCTGGTCGAGGGGTAACTGGGTCGTCGTCGCTTGGATCAGTGACGACGTAGAACTGACCATCACGTCCACCGATGGCGTTACGTCCAAAACCAATTCCACAGTCAGCTAGCTGTTTTCGGTTGTCATGCCAGTTAGGATCACACCTCCAGCAATCGTCAATTGGGTTCCCTGTTCCGCATGAAAAGTAACCCAGATTTCTTCTCTGGGTACCATTTCTCTTTGCACTGCATATCGAAACAGAGCATTAAACACTTGAACTAAGATCAATGAGGGAAAATGATACTCACGTTTCGATTTGCACCATCTTTGCGATCCTATCTGAATCTTCAGCCTTTACGCCATTGGAACCACTGAAGAAAAAAAAAACCAATGAGAAAATCAATGGTGAAAGACCGAAGTTGATATCTGGAAAAAGGAGCATTTTTAATACCCAAAATTTGTAGTTTGTGTAGCGAGAGAAAGAGGAAGAAGAAGCGAGAGGAGGAGAGTAAAAGACAACCCCGTCATTGTTTTGGTTCTTATCCTCTTTGTTGTTCTGTACTCACTCTATTGTATCCTTTGTGAGTTTGGTGTATATATAGGTAGAGGGGAGGGATGAGAATGAGGATGATAGAGATATTGGGAAGCAAAGAGGGACAAATGGGAATCGACGAGGAAGCTCCACGACCGACCAAGTGATATGATTCTGCTCCCTACTTTACATGGAGAAAGATGCTCTGTTCCTTATCTACCACCAAATATCCAATTCTCCTCTTAATTTGTTATTTATTACTCCTTGGCCTTACCCCCCTAAATAAATAAATGCACCTTCAGGTATTTAAAATGAGTAGCACGATAAATTTGATTTTATAGTTTTATGATCTTGATAATTTTGATTCCTAAAGTTTTATAATTGTGATAATTTTAATAAGATTTCAAACCAATTTCTTATTCTTTCTAAGTTTTGATAATTTCAATATTCAAATTTTAGTTTGTATGATATATTTGATATTCAAAGTTTTTCAATTTCTGAAAATATGGTACTCGGCTAAAATCAAATTTTGATAATTGATTTTGTCACTTTGAGATCTGATTTGACAAATAACTTTGCAAAATAAATAAATCAAAACTAAAAATTAGGGATTAAATATATCATTACAAATTATAAAAACCAAGTTTGCGAAAAGTTTGGAAACTGAATGTGTTATTTTTTGTTTGATCTAAACACATGTTTTGTAATTAGTTATACTTATCCATGAAATTTGTCATTAAATTTGAGTAAACTAAAATTCATGAGTTATACTGGATGAATATTTTGAGAAATAAGTGTAAAATGACAAAACTCATTCCATCAATAATCATGGTTATATTATTTATATGTTTGATTTCAATAAAAAAATGAAGCATGTGAGTTTAAATTTTGGAAATTTGAAGAATCAAAGTCATTATTATTTTCCTTTTGGTAATATGATTATTAATTTTTATTTTTAACTATTCACATTATATATAAGTAAGATTTTAATTTTGGATAAATTTTGGATTTTAGGTTGAAACCAAAAATATAAATTTTTTGGGAAATTATAGAAATTTCAGAAAATACTGATCTTACAATTTTGATTATTTAAAATTAATATTTATTATAAAATTTAGTTCGAGTTCAATATTCAAAATATCATTATTCAATGTCTTAAAATTTAATAAATCTAACTTTGTATTTTAGAATGTTAAAATAAGAAATAAACTCAATTGGCGGAAAATTCACAAAATTTAAGAAAATTCACCAGAAATGATTTTTTTATTTCACTGAAATTTTGAAATTTCACCAAAATATGAAATTTAAAACACTATACTCAAGGGAGGTGCAAACTAACTCAATCAATTATACTAGTTAGAGAAAATTACTATATTGACATCTAATATTTAAAATAATGTAAAGACAATGTCCCAATATTTGTAAATTGCATGAGAAGCCCCCGAAGTTTCAAAACCGTTCAAGAATGACCCTCGAGTGAATAATAGCGGTTTGCGTCTTTTTTCGTATTGGTGGTTTTGATAATTTATGCGTTATTTTTAAAAAAATTAAAGTTCGGAGACATAATCATTACATCTTTTCAAGGTTAATGAATCAAATATAAACTATGGAGATATTTAAAATATTAACGAGTATAAAAGTCAAATATAAATGGTTTTGGAAGTTCAAGGACAACAATGCAATTCTCAAATTTTGAGGGTATAGTGTTTATAACATTTAAAAGGTGGCAGCTAACGGCACACATTATATCAACTTAGAGGTTTTATATGTAATTTACAAACTTTAGGACATTGTCTTTATACTATTATAAAGTTTGGGGATCAATTACAAATATTACTCATATTAGTTATCTTCATATTTCATAAATGAATCTGATGAGTTTGTGGTAAATGTTTTGAGTGAAGATTGTACGAAACCCTAAACTTTAAAATAAAAATAATGTACTAAATTACAAAAAATAACATTGGAAGTTATTATAATTGTTTATATTGAACTTAAAATTTAATGTTGTAGAAGGATGTCATCTATGTTTGATATTTGTATATTTGACCCCGAAAATTGGAAATCGTTCAAATTTGATTCTACCTATTAATATTTAAAATAGACCATTAATTTGTATTCAAACTTTTAACCTAAAAAAGATTTAATGATTATATATCCACAATTTGAATAATACAATAATAATATATAAGTTCTAAAAAATGACTCAACAAAAACCGCTATTATTGACTCTTTGCTTTGCATACTAAAAATCGCATTTGTATTATTTAATTTGGGTGTAATTCTATGTAAATATTGTGTACAATAATAATAATAATAATAATATTAGAAAAAATAAGGAGAGTGGAGTGGCAAAGCCACTAGGACAGCAAACCATGTGTAGTAAATTAATTGGTGTGGGTGCAGATTGTATTGTCTAGTTGTAAGTTGTAACGACCAACGAAACGTAACTGCAGCCTATCTATTCACGTGCCATTGTCGGCCTACCACGTGGGTGACGTGTGCAATTAAATTATAATTTTATTATTCCACGTGGCCTACAAGTAAATGCACTACGTTTTCTTTCACCCAATCCCACTCAAAAATGACCCGCTCCATTGCCACGCTATGTATCCATCCAGACAGAGAGACAAGATACCGACTTCCCCCGGCCACATTAAATTGAACAATGTACGTGATGTTATTTTAAAGCCATATCCAAACATATTAAAATTATTTCAATTTTTAATAATATTAAATAGTACATGTTGGTTTTTGACAAGAAAAATGATTACTTTATTTAATATAATTGTATTACTTTATAAGGTATTACATAAGACTTAATCAAAGTACTAACCATGACTGAATATTGTTGTACACGTTCAACAACTTTCCTAAAATCATGGTGATTTATTCCAACTAAGACACATTCAAATTAAACTAATTCCAACATTTCCTCTCCTAAACTAAACTTCAGGAAGTTTAGTTTAAACAGGTGATGTGCATATTCCAAGCATTTTCCGTAATCTCTGAAATGTTTCAAAATTTAACGCTTTTGTTATGATATCCGCAATTTAATCCTTGCTTCCACACTGTATGAGCTTCAAACTTCCTTCTTTGGTGAAATTTCTCAAAAAGTGATAACGAACATCAATATATATGCTTTGCCCATGTAACATTGGATTTTTAGAGATCTTTATAGTAGAGTTATTGTCACAATTTACCTTCAAAGAATCAAGTTGAGAGACTCCAAGTCATCTAGAATTCTTCTCATCTATATGCCTTGGCATACACATGCAGCTGCTGCAACAAATTCCGCATATGTACTTGACAATATCACAATTGGTTGTTTCTTAGAGCACCATGATACAGCGACAGAGCTCAATAAGAAAACATATCCATAAATACTTTTCCTATCATCTGGATCTCCTGCATAATCATTATCGGTATATGTTGACAAACTTATATTTATTTCTTTCTTGTAGAAAATACTGAATTGTTGGCAGCTCAATAAGAAAACATATCCAGAAGTACTTTTCCTATCATCTGGATCTCCTTGTATGTAACGCAACACTCTTTTGGTAGATTGAAGATGCATGTTTGTTGGTGATGTCATATATCTGCTAATACGTGCTACAGCGAATGCCAAATAGAGTCTTGTAGATGTTAAGTACATAAGACTACCAATGAGTTGCTTGTACAAGGTTTCATCAACTAGAAGGCCATTCACATCCTTGGTGATTTGATTTCCAAAAATCATTGGGGTTCCAACCGACTTGTTAAATGTTCCGAACCTTTGAAGTATCTCGAAAGTATACTTCTTTTTGCATATAAACATTTCATCTAGTAGTTGCAAAACTTCAATACCAAGAAAATATTTCATCTTTCCTAAGTCAGTCATATCAAATTCTTTTAGCATGGTTTGTTTGAAGACAATCATCATAACCTCATCATCCTATGTAAACAACAAGTCATCCACATACACACTAACAATCAATCGCTTACCATGGTTACGTTTCATGAACAAGGTTTGTTCTCCAATGCAACGCTGAAATCCTTGTGTTTCAAAATGAGTTTCAAGACGTGTGAACCAAGTTGTAGGTGCTTGTTTTAGTCCATATAGGGTCTTTCGAAGTTTGTAGATTAGATGTTTGATGTCATCTATTTGATAACCATTTGGTTGTTCGACATAGACATCTTCGCTAAGTTCACCATGCAAGAATGCAGATTTAACATTAAGTTGCCAGATTGTCTAACCATAATATGCAGCAATTGCCAATATAATCCTAATTGTATCTATTCTTGCAACATGTGCGTATACTTCAGTGTAATCAATGCAATCTTGTTGGGAGTATCATTTGACCACCAGTAGTGCTTTGTATTTGTCTATCTCTCTATTCTCATTATACTTGATCGTTTATACCCATTTCAAACCGATTTTATTCGCACCGACGGGAAGTTCTGTTAGAGTCCAAGTGCAATTTCTTTCAATAGCCTTAATTTCTTTATCCATCGCAATCCTCCATATCGTGTTTTACCGCTTCTTCAAAAGTCACAGGATCTTCAAATGTTTGAGTTAAATATGCTTCATCATCCTCGGTAATGAAATCTTGCGTCCACTGAGGTCGTTTTGTTGAACACTTCCCGATTCCGATTATTCTTCCATTATTTTCTATTTCCCTACCATCGAGATTTTGAGGACTTTCCGAGACGCTGCCTTGAATTTCATTATCATCTTCTTCTATGTCATTTTCTGGTTGATTTTCTGAACTACCTTCCTCAATTTCAGCACCATCTGTCTCAATTTCTTAAAGACTATGACAATTCTCTTGTTCATACTCACCAAATTTCAATACGTCAGTAATATTTCCATGAGTTTCTTCCCAATTCCACATAAGGTCCTCGTTGAATACCACATCTTGATTGATCAATATTTGTTTTTTGTGTGGATCGAACAACCTATAGCCTTTTGATTCTGCACTAATACCCAAGAAAATACAAGCAATGCTTCGATTATCAGGTTTTGAGCGACGTACCTCTGGAACATGTGCATATGCAATGCATCCGAAGACTCTGATGTGTTCAACCGATAGTTTTGAGCCACTCCAGGTTTCTTCTGGGTGAGATTTCGAATGGCTCGTGTGGGACTTCGGTTAAGCAAAAATACACTCCAGCTTAATGCTTCCGGCAAAAATATCTTTGGTATGTTTGCATGTGAAATCATTTATCTTACCATATTCATGATGGTTCTGTTTTTCCTTTCTACTACGCCGTTTTGTTGGGGTGTATAGGCTATAGTAAGTTGTCGATTTATACCATTATCTTCGCAAAATCTGGAAAATTCATCGGATATAAATTCTCTGCCTCTGTCAGTACGAAGTCCCTTTAAAAATAGGTCAGTTTCCTTTTCTACTTTCACCTTGAAATGTTTGAAGGATAAATATGCTTCAGATTTTCTGACAGAAAGAATACATAAATCTTCCTACTGTAATCGTCAATGAATATAAAAAAATATCTCTTTCGTTATTTGATATGGGTGATATAGGACCACAAATATCTGCATGAATGAGTTCAAGACGTTCTGATGCCCTCCATTTACTTTTTTTCCTGGAGACAATGAATACATATTTCAATTGTATCTGAAAGTTGGGGCAAGCCTTTAACCATTTGTTTCTTTGCCGGAGTACATAAGCCACTATGATTGAGATATCCATACCGATTGTGCCAAAGTTTTGTAAGGTCTGTCATGATATTTTAGCATTGTGAATCATTCTGCGTTGAAGATGAGGAGTTCGGTTGTGGAGTCAAAATTAACATTCTATTCAGACTCATTAAGGTCTGGAGAATCAAGCATTTATCCGGGTGAAATATCTAGCATTTACCTTTAGAAATCAGAATGTTCATCCCTTTTTTCTTGCAGTTGTCCAAGGTTCAGCAAATTGTTTTTGAGATCGGGAATCCAATACACATTTGAAATTGCATATCGCAGTCCTTCATACATAAGAATTACACTTCCATTGCCCAATACTTTGAGCTTTGAGTCATTTCCGAGTTTAACTGAGTTCTTGAAATTTTCATCTAAATCTTCAAATAGAGAACGAGTGCCATATATGATTCAAGCATCTAGAATCAAGAAACCATGCCCCTGCTTTATTAGTCCAAGTCATTTATGCATATGTCATAAGCAATATGTCTTCATTTGTTTCAACAAAGTTGGCTTCATTTTCAGGGCACTCGTAGCGATAATGATCGAGTTTATGACACTTATAACACTCAATTAGTTCCTTATTTATACGTCATCGACCTCGACCTTGCCCGTATCCTCCTCTACCCCGACCTCTGCAGCGACCCTGGAACACAATTAGAGTTTGTTCCTCCTTTATTGGTCGCTGAATTTTGTGTTCATGTACCAAAAGTGAACTCTGGAGTTCATCAACGCTTAGCTTATCAATATCCTTGGATTCTTCAATGGCACAAACAATAAAATTGAACGCCTCAGTTAATGAACGAAGTATCTTTTCTACTATCTTGGTATCATTGAAATCTTCCCTGTTTGCACGCAATTTGCTAGCCATGGCCATGACTCGGGAGAAGTAATCGTTGATACTTTCATCTGAATACATTTCCAACGTCTCATATTCCTTCCTAAGAGAATGTAAAAGAGCTCTTTTTACCCTCGCATTCTTATTGAGGATGGTATCAAGAACACTGCGATCAATAATCTGGAAGAGATAATTCTTCACCTATAAGTCTCTTAGCCTCATGTCTTCTTGCTGTTTCTGCCCAGTTTCATTGACGACATTACTTGATGGAGTGAATCCAATCTCGATCAGATCCCAGTATTCTTTGGAGCGTAGGAAATTTTCCATGAGCATGCTCCAATGATCATAATATCTATCGAATCGTGGAATGGATGGCTGAAAAAAAATCACCATTCAATGCTTTATGAGTCATTTTCGAAGACCCTGATGTCGAAGTCAATTGTTGGTTTTTGACCAGATAAATGATTACTTTATTCAATAGAATTGTATGGCTTTATAAGGCCTTACATAAGATTTAATCAAAGTACTAACCATGATTGTATATTGTTGCACACGTTCAACAACTTTCTTAAAATCATGGTGACTTATTCCAACTAAGATACATTCAAATTAAACTAATTCCAATAGTACCATAGTTTACTAGTTCGATGGATCAACCGGAAATCTTATCTATTGGTCTAATCGGATGGTCAGATCGGTTAAAACTGGTTTTTCAAAAATATCAATATTTACAATATTAATATATTATTTAATAATAAAATAAATTTAAATTTTTTTCATTAATTTAATTATAAATAAGTTAAAAATTTATTTTTACTCTATTTGATTAAATATTAGACAAAACAAAGGTTCATTAGGTTAAAATTATAGCCCAATTATAGTTGGTTGAACTGGTTTTAGCATTTAGATCGGGATCAAACCGGTTTTAAGATGAGCACATTATTTAGATCGAACCGATCCGATCCGTTCCATTCAAATGGTCGAAAACATGTCAACAAAAAACCCATTCGATTTTGGTATAAATGCTAAAAAGCGATCAAAACCGACTCGACCAACTAGAATTGGGTCTATTGGGCCATAATTTTGATCTAATGAACCTATATTTGTCCACTATTTAATCAAATAGAGGAAAAATAATATTTTAAACTAATTTAAAATTAAATTAATGAATAAAATTATGGTTTTAAATTTATTTTTATTGTTAGATAATATATTAATATTGTAAATATATGTAGTTTTTAAAAACAGGTTTGGATCGATCCGACTTATTCGACCAAAAGAAGAGATTTTTGATTCATCCATCCAAATTGGATGTAAACGGAATAATAAAGTGGCATACTTTATTTGGTTGTACATCTGAATTCATCTTACTTGAACCAAAATATGTTGTTCAAACACCGCGGGATGGATACCGAGATTCATAGAAGCCACACAATGAGAAAAAATGGATTTCCCAAGTGGTTATGAAGTGTTTTTTATATAAATTTTCAAAGTATGTAACCCTAATGCTTAAGTCAAATAGAACGCTAAATATGAGTGCTAATAGAATATTTAGTTTTTACAAAAATATGTGAATCACATTCTCAAAGATTCTCTTAATTACATAAAATGTATAACTGAAAAAATCGAAAATAAATAAGAAATCTAACAAATCAATTATTTTAATTGAAGAATCAATTATTTTTACATTTCAAAAAATGTTAAAAACAAAAATAATACCGGTTTTATACAATTACATTCAGTTTTATAAATGTTCGGTCCGAACGTTTAAAAAAATGTTAACGTTTTGAACAATTCGACCGTAACATTGAACTATTTGTCATAATAATTGTTCATACACCAAGATCATTCAATTAAAGCCCTGAATGGTCATTTTTAAAAATGTAATGCATTTTCACAAAATATTCATTCAATTACAAAAACATTCGTATTGGTAGAATGTAAAAAATTTACGTAAAATGATAACAATATGAAAAACTCTTAACACAAAATGATAAAAATGTTTCATATCCGAAAAAATAAATATAAAATATTCTAAATTAAAATTACACTACAAACATCAATTAGTAAGTCGGAATAAACTACCAATAGAGAAATTTGCATTCATGAAGCAACCATATTCTTGCATTATTCACTTACAGTGTAAAATAATATACTATGCATTCTTGCATTCACGCCACTTACACAAAAGGTAGCCATAATCCTTCCTCTAAGATACTCAAATATAATCCATGCCACATTATGGTAAATCCACTCTAAATTTGAATTATTCTCATATCTAGATATTAAACTATAACACTTATCAACAACTCCATAAAACGAACACTCTCTAATTAGATCCATATCTGAAAACCCAAATATTTCATATACTTCACTTGATATATCAAATCTCGTTAAGTAATAAATCCCGTCAAACATTACAAACCAATATAATTTTCCATTCAAGAACCTCAATGAAATGACATTGTCAAAATATGGCAAGCCATCATCAAATTGTTTCCATGTATTAGATTTCAAACTATATATTTTAGTAGTATTTTTTACGACTTCTTGTTGTATATTTCCTATCGGCACAACTATCTTATAATCCATTGTAGAATCATCATAACCGAACCCGAATTTGGATTTTAGCCGGCGATATGAGGTTTTTGTCATTGGTGGTAGTTTCTTAACTTCTCTAATGGTGGGATTCCATAGATAAAAGTTATATGAATCAATTTTGATGCAAACGATATTGTTGCAACACCAAACATCAAGGTATTTAATACCGGGTATGTCAGGGAGAGGGAAACTAACCTCATGATCATTCATATATTCTTCTCTATTGAAAAAAGATTGAAGAGAATAAATTTTCATGTATTCATCAGAAAATATTGCGATGACGGCGGTTGAGGTAGCAACTCGATATCCAAACTCTTGATATAGTTTGATGAAATACTTGCTTTCGATTAATGAACGCCATGACTTGCAAACACACTTAAATCTTACCAATGTTTTAACCGAAAGTTTCTTAAAAATCTCCTCTTCGAATTCTTGCGGAAAATGCATCACAATCGACTGTCTTCCTTCTCCTCATCAAACTAAGGCTATCTGCAACCTTATTCGTACCCAAAATCATTTCCACCGTATAAATCTCTCTACACATGATCATTCTCTCACATCCACATCATATTCTCTTTCTACTTCTAAAAATTCTCACTCATCCACATCATTTTTTTATTTCTATTTCATCTACATCATCTCATCTCTCCAAATTTAATTTTATCTTTATATCTCATCAATTTTATTTATTATTTCTAGTAATGCGAGAAATATTGATCATTCTAATTATTTCAATGATCTTGTCATTTAATTATTATTTATTAATTTGTATTATTCTTTATTTTCGTTTCGATTGTATTCGCATTTAAAATTTTGATTGGTATCGGTATTTTTTTCGTACCGCCCGATACCGGATATTAGGGTCGATTTCCGGGTTTTTCAGGTCTAACCCAAAAAAACTAATTAAATATTAATTTTTTAAAAATAAAATTTGGATATCAGTCGATACACCGATCGTACCACTCATATTGATCCGAACCGATACGTGATTCCGAACCGATATAATTATTGAATCTTAAATAAAATTATTAATTTAATTATCAAATAAATACAATTAATATTTAATACATATTTATTAAATAAATTAATAAAAAATAAAATAAAAATTGTGATTTCCGCTGACAAGGGGCGCCCAAGCCCTTCTCCACGGAGTGTATTTCCGCGGAGGAAATTCAGCGCCCATGTAACCATGGGCGTTGACATGACCATGTATACGGTGGATAAATCTGTATTTCCGCCCAGGTTTCTCTGCCGTTGCAGCAAGTCTAAGAAATACTATGAAGACGATTGTGGTGTAGAAGTTTAAACAAATTTGAATAGTCCTCGTGCAGTCCTATTCAAATATTCTGAATAAATATCGTGTCAAATATAAGAGAATTTATGTATATATATGATTATATGATAATTAAATACATATCCTTTATAAATATATATGTAGATATTCATGGAGTAAAACTTTAGTTATCCACAAATATTCTTGCAAAAAGTGTCGTGTTTAGATGTGCAAAATTATTATATTATGTAATATATTATTATATTATATTTTATAACAATATAATAGATATTCATGAAGTAAATATTTAGCTATGTGAGTATCAAATTTAAATTTAGAAATATTATTTTATAATTTTTATAGGAAAATAATCCCAATAATAGAAACATTAACCTAATTGTAACTTACATCTAATAATATTTAGACGTTTGGAAATAAGTTTTCCTATTTTGTAGTTATTATTTAGAGAAATATTCATGTGTTAGTTATCTACCAAAACGTATCAAATTTTTGTTTGGGAAGATATTACTTACAATTTTCGAAATTCGTTACAATATGAACAGAATCTCAGACTAAATTCGAAATTTTCAAAGATATTAAGACATGAAATATTATCTTTTTTATGAATATCAATGTAGTTTAATATTAGTCAGTATTTAAAAGTATATTCCTCATGATCATGCAAATTTAATCGTATTATTCATTGTCTCTTTGTTTTTATAATATAATCAAATATTTGAAACACAAAATAAATATATTTGAGGTTGAAATAAATAAATATTCAAATTTTACTAAATTGTTTTTTACCAGTTAGCCGGTTTGGCACTAAATTCAAGCCAATTGGTTTCCGAATTTATTTCAACAAAAAAACATCATTACTCTATTATATTTATATAAATATTCATCTTTTTTATGCCAAAAGAATTATTTCCTTTATCTTTTAGGATTCTAAGTATTAATTTTGTTACACAAAACATACCAATCTCAATATTTTGTATGAAATATGTTAAATACATTATTTCTTCCATCTTATAATGTGAAAATTTCCTGAATATTATGATAATTAACGAAGTTCACTAATTCGATTCTATTATATAGGTTGTTATTGTTATTATAATTACCTTCTATATTTTAATTTAAAGTAAAATAATATATATATATATATATATTAAAAATTAATTGAAGTGGGGCGCTTCATTTTTGGTCAACCCACGACCCGTCTCGGTTGGCTGCAGTGAAGCTTGGGCTGAATTTGTGCATAGTCCAAATAAAAGTAGTGATTTCATATAAATGTTGCAAATATATATGAGAAAAATACATAATCAAACTCTAACTTACCAGCGGTATAAATGGAGTGTTTCCATAGTTACGAAATTGCATGATTGATCGTTTAAGTTACCAAAACCATTTAAATATGGCATTTGTAATGTTCATAGATATTTTCCGTTTAGGGTTACCGTTAAAAAGAAATTACATAATCAACCCATCAACTTACAAATAGTGTAAACGTTGTGCTCCGTAGTTCCAAAATTTCATGAGTGAACCTCTAAGATACCCAAACCGTTTAAATATGACCCTTGTACTGTTCATAGATGATTTCCATTTAATTTTTCATGTTTTTTATTTATGGTTGACATTAAATTAAATGCTATGGTTCGATATAACGGTGCTGACATGGACCCTTCTACTCTCATTTCTCCATAGCTTCTCCATCGTCATATGATTCACTTATTTGCTAGTGCATTTGAAGGGAACACTTCAATTGGGAACCACGAGAAACTCAGCCCACACGAAGAATTCAGCCCAAAGATGCGACCCAACCCAAACTAGGCCAGAAACAAGTATCATTATTTCAATTATAATTCAATGACTTTTGGCATCTCCGAAAAGTAATTATAACAGTTTTACGCCGACCATGAAGATGTCTCTGAAATAACCCACTAAGGATTTCTATCCCATTGGGATCACACAAGCGATGGATCTCACTACTGATAACAAAAGTCATCAAATGATATATGTGATTGAAGAAATATACGCAAAACACATTTTGTGCCCGAAATCCATAGGTCGCGAACTTTGAGGGTCATTAATACGTCCTCTCAAAATTTAGATGTTAAACTTGCAAGTTATAATTACATCGAAGGTCCTATAGGCAACTTGTAGAAAAATTTAGGGCTAAATAGTAATATTTTGAAAATTGAAGTATCAAAATATCATCATTTTATAAGTTGAAATATCATACACAAACTTAAATGGTATTCTTACAAGGGTCAATCTTAAACGACTATGTTTGCATATATTTTATCGAATAATGTATCTAATATCTATTTTCGAATCTATGAGGTATTGACTTTACAGAACATATAAGTTGGGCTAATATAAATGTTGTGAAAGCAACGGTTATAAAGAACGCCCATCATTTCTATTGCAGCTAAACGACTTAAACCCATTAAGGCAACCAGTCTCTATGTTTCATTTAAAGACAGCCAACCAAAGTAAACGTAGTCCAACAAAGAAGATGCAGTGTCAAGCAGCAAGGCCCAGTTTGAGTAAGGGGCAAAGTGAAAATGTGATTTGCCAATAATCATATTCAACAACCAAGACATGAAACAAGAGAATTATTTATGGTAGTAATTCAAGTATCCACTTATCAAAAAAACATTCAAGTATGTTTGCAAATCATTGTTGTAAATTTAATCTAATCTTGAAATTTTAACGAACCTAAAGTACTTTATGTAAAATAAAAGCATAAAAACACACAGATTTAGAGTGGTATCCGATCACGTTATCTTAGTTTCCGTAAAATTACTTTCAATTATGTTAGTAAATAATGACATTTTTAATTGATAACACGATTCACGATACCCTCGAAGATGTTTAAAGGCGAGATGTCATAACCAAAATTGTCGTGATTTCAAGCGTGTGTATCAAGGGTAAGAATGTATAGTACCCGCGATAAATCAAATATAATAAAAAATTAATAGTGCTTTTAAAATTATTAGTTCAACAACATTTTTAAGAATATAAATCTACATTATAGCAGTGATTTCGTCTTTTAATATTTGAATGAAAGTCAAATTTCATTATTTTAATAAATATTATTGAATTATTTTAATTTATAAAATTGTTACTAATAAATATTTTTATTACTACAGATTATACATTTTATTATATTAATATTTTTAATATAATAAATTATTTATATATGCTTGAGTATATTTGTATATTATAATATGAAAACGACTATAAATCAACTAATGTAGAGTTTTTGGGTGACCATAATATCTTAGATCGACACATCTTCACAAAATAATACGATTGATATCTATAACTTTTAGTGGACAACTTCAACCGTCAACTAAAGTGGATCGGAATTGGATGAACCATTATTAATAGTTATTCTAATAATATATTTGCTTAGTTACCTTGCATTTAAAAATGAATATAATTGTTAAATAAGAATTCAAATACAAAATTATTGTAAACTACATTCTTATAAACAAATTATCTACATAATTGTTTAAAAATTAGATAATTGTCTACTAGATAATAAATTCTTACATAACAATAAAAATAAAAATGTCTCATGTGTCTATTAAATGATGAAGTTATTTATGTCAAACAATTATATCAATGAAAATAATTTAGTAATAATGAACAAATACAAATATTAAAAAATAAAATCGCTATTATTATAATAAGTTAAAAACTATCAATGTTATTAATATATATTTTTTAAAGAACTGTTATAGAATAACCAATTGTTAACTCTAAATGTTAAGAGAATCAAAAAATTCTTATAAAGATTTATTCTCAACTCTCCATTAAATATAAGGAAAGATATTATTTTATTTTAATTTTTACCTCTTGGTACCCCACAATTAGAATGTTGTTGGATGCCGCAACAATATTTTTTGCATGAGTGTTAGATTTGATGTAGGATCTTCAAAAATCTTGTATTCGGTCATATCTCAAATGATTTATTTAAATATGTTGGATGGTTAATGTAATGTTATTCATGAATCATTTTCACATTTTGAATCCCATGTTGAATCTTCTGGCTGCTCCAGTATTTTTAGTAATAAAATTCTACTTACAATCTTGAATGCAATAAATACAAAATTGATCAAATTAAATTAAGTAAAAAGAAACCTAAGAAATTATCACATTAAATACATTATCAAGAAATCAAAATTGATGTAAGCCAAAGAACACTTTCTATTATTTGGGACTTAGGGTTAGTTTTTGGAGGTTACATCGGGGATGGGGTTACACCTACCAGTCGCTAGGGGGAGGCCGGCGACTGCTGAGGTTATGGCTCCAGTGGGATCAATGTTTTCATACCGATTCGGCGTACAGTTTCAGTCCGGATCAGTATGACCGGTATAATGCCGGTACGACCGGTATACCGGTATTATTATTTTTTTATTTTCCGGGTCGACCTGGAAACCCGGTACCGCCAGGTATTCTCCATACTGACCGGTATGAAAACATGTAGTGGGAAGCTATTGGGATGGGGAAAGCCGTGTTGCAAACTACAATGGTTACGGTTGCAACTGGTTGGGGATGTTAGATTTGATGTTGTCATTGGGTCTCCTAGAGATTTAATGTATTGGATGTTATTAGAGTTTTACGCATCATATTGAAAAAATTCTTCTAGTCGTTACTTTTGTTTTGTAGTTCATCTTTTCCATTTTCAAGATCATCCTAATCATTTTTATGTTTTTCTTTTATGGTATTGAATCGGTAGATCAAATATTGGTTTTATCGTTCTTATTTTGAATATGGGTGGAGAATCCTATATTGTTGGATAAATCCATCTTATATCTCATTTTTTGACTCATTTTGTAATATACCTTACTTTCCAACTTGTAGTTGAGAAATCTGATTTCTCAATTATAAGTTGCGAAATCTGTGCAAAATCTGTCTAGTGTCATATTCATTTATTTATAACTCAACTTCCCTACTGTGTTTTTCATTTTTTTCTTGTTCTTAGCAGAATTGCATTGTGACATCTCTCACTCTGTCTCTGAACTATAGTCCGAAAGAATCCAACACTCCACTACAGTTAAGTATTCCTTTAAGAGATTTGATGAATTTGTTGTTTTCTCCTTCGGCGATGACAGGTTCATTGCTTGGATTCAATAATTTCTCTGAACTAAAAGTTCTTCAAAATGCGCTTCATATTCTTGATTTTTACGGAAAAGGATTTGTGTTTTTCTTGATCGTTTTTACTTCTTCTTTGTATTGAATTTTGTGCTTATCATCTTCTATAATGTGAATTTGTGTTGGTTTTCTGCAGGATTATGGTTTTAGCTCAACTGTTGAAATAACCGTGAAGGGGTTAAGGTAAAATGAGATCTTTTGCATATATCTATGTGTCTTCGACGGACTAATTAAATTAAAATAAATTTAATTTAACTTCTTTTTTTATTATTGTATATAGATTTTTTTAATTTAATTTTGTTCGACGGGATTAGTTTTATTTAAAAAAAATGCATACTAATTATTCTGTTTAAAAAAGTGACAAATTTTTGGAAAATGAAAATTAATTATTATTAAAATTTTGAAATTTGAAACTTTTTAATATAATTTTAGCTGAAATATGTAAATGTGTTTTTAAATTTGTATTAATTTTAAAAATAAGTGATACATATTCAAAATTGAAAATAAATAATATATCTTATAAATTTGTGAAAATTTGGAATTATTTAATGCCTTCCTTACGAAAAAAATAATTTAATATTAAATTTCGAATTATATAATATTAAAACTTTGAATTAGAAATTATATGACTGATTGATAATTAGTTTTAGAAAATTGAACATTAATTAATTAGTTTTCAATTTCAATTCATTAATAGTTAGATTTCAAAATTTGAAATTAAGATATATGTGGTTTTTTTAAAATGTACAATCTTTAAATACTTGCTTTCCAAAATTAATATTAAATAGTAATAATGAATAACTTTATAATAATCTTATTTATTTATTTATATACATTAAATTAACTAATAAATATTTTTTTGATATTTGAATTAAATTATTACTAAATTATCGAAAATTTAATTAATGAATATTAAATTTTTGAAATTAAAAACAAATTGATGTTTCGAAAAAAATAAATTTCATATTTGAAATATGGTTTTTTAGGTATACTTGATGACGAATACATGACAATCAGACAGAAGTGTTTTGATATTACAGAATGAGCATTGTTCGAGTCAAATTTTACGAGGGCTAAATTTGGAGGACAAATTGGATTTCAAAAACTCATTTAAGCATATTGGAAACTTAAAAATCTCACCGAAAGTTGGAAGAATTATTAATAGCTTGAGTTTTTATGGAGTGTTGAAGATCGCTCGTATTCGACTAGATCAACATCTGCTGACTGCCTTGATCGATCGTTGGAGGCCAGAGACACACACTTTCTTTTTTTGTAGCAGAAGAGATTTGCTTTTTTTAGTTTGTAATTTTTTATTCAAAATAACAATAATATTTTGTAATTTGTTTTGGAGGCCACTGTTACTCTTCAAGATGTTTCTGTTATATGAGGTATTCATATAAAGGGAGTACCTATTATTAGGAGAAGGACAATACGGACGCCTCTCAGTTGGTCACAATTCATTTCTGATCGCTTCGATTGGATCCCCAACGTTCGGGATGATTTTAAGGGAAAATGTTTTAGGATTGCTTCGTTCGGTGATTATTTAGTTAACAAGGGCAATTTAATCACATACGACTACCCATATGAGGATTTGAACATGTATGTAGTGTTATACTAGTCAATTGAAGTGTTTTAATATTTTTTTTACTTGCTTATTGTTATGTAGATACGATCGGAGAATTTGTGTAATGTTACTTTGTTGTGTATTGTTCCCCGATAACAAATGGATACATCAAAGCTTATGTTGCTCGACCTACTTGCCAACAACTAAGAAGTCATGCAATTGAGCTGGAGGTCCACTGTTTTGTCATATCTTTATAGAAATCTATGCCAATGATGTATGATCGGAAGAAACTGCCTAGGCGGCCCAGTGCGCCTATTGATGGTAAAGATTAATTTACTTTAAACTATTTTTAAATTATAATGTTATATTTTTCCACCTGATTCAGATATGGGCGTATAGTCGCATTTATCGGATTATGTTTTCATTACTGGGGATTTATTTAGAGATGATGCTTATGATCCTGAGTCACATGTTTTACGATTGATGGTATTTTTTCAATGTTCCATATAAGTTTGTGTATATATTAAGTGAAATAAATTGTTTCTAATGTTTCCATATGCTAAGGTTTGTTAGGAGAATGGTGAAGACACGTGCACCAACAAACAAGTTGACAGTATGTCGAGATGCATTGAACTTAATGTCTAGGAATGGAGTATGGTTTCATATAATTTTAATTAATATTTTTCACTAACAATGTATGCGATGTATAGTTTATTTGGTCACCGTACGATGCGGTGCCTAGGATCCCGATAGAGGACGCATGTCGGGCGCTTTGGCAATTCAAGGGTCCTATTATGTTTTTTGGTGTTGTGTAACCGAATAATGTGCATAGGGTGACACGGCAGTTTGATCTTCCCTTGTCCATACCGTCTAATGAAGAATGTAGTTTCCATGAGACACATTCCATTGCGGGAATCAGGGGAAGACAGTGATGAAATCCATTCGGTTAGTGTTGGTACTTAGGTAAATCGATTTAACCTGATTTATCAGTATACACAACTGGATGTGACGGAGTACGAGTACCACACATGGTACTCACATGTTGCTGTCCTATACTTGGGTACTGCTAGACCAAGCAATTTCGAATGCTGGATAGGAGGAGTGGCCCAACCGATTGCGTATGAGGTACGTTTTCTTAATGTATTAATGATGATTTAACTAATTTACTGAAATGTTCCAAATTTTTAGGCCTCTCGTCTAAGTCAAGCTTCTAGTGGAGCTCCAGACGAGATCATGTGGACGCAGTACACCCAAGACTCCAACATCATGTATGGGTACCTACACTACAATCGATTTAACCCGTACCCTAGGAATTTTGAGCGCTCGGTGCCCTTACCTGAGTATCGCCCAGCGTCAAGTGGAGGTTTCCCGATGGCAACACAATACTCTTCCATATACCATGGAGGAGATCCACTTCATAGTCAAACCGAACCATCATTTGTACAGAGTCAGAGCTTCACCCCGCAGCCTCCTTTTCAGCCGCCTGGTTGGGGTTGGTAACCTTTCCAGCCTAGCAAGATGTCTCAAATGTTTCGCCCATCCTTTGCCGGAATGTCACCTGTAGGGCGACTGTTCGATAGTGCTGAGCCATGCAGGACAGAGGATGTAATCACTCGCTTGGGAGATGGGATCAGCTCGAAGACCTCGTCGAGGTCGTCGGGCCCCTAGGCCTCGTCACTGTGGAACTGGGGGAAATTTTGATGTATCTCGTGGTTGACTATCGAGTATTATTTAGCTTTCAGTATTATTTAGAAACACTACAAAATTTAAATCGTAAATATAAATAAAACAAACTTGATGTTGTTTAAACCATCTAAATAAAATTACTAATAGATTAGTATAATCACCCCCTAAGTAGCTAATCATCCATTTTTCCTGGAATCCTCGTCGACCGTGGTCTCCCTAACATACTTTTTTCTCAACTGACATCGTGATATAAAATCCACCATGGATCCTCTCACTATCTATCGGGGCCCAAATCATTAAGATGGTTGTGTGAATATTGGTGTCGTAACAGGTCTAACGTCACCTCTCACACAATCAAACTATCTTCGGTTATTCCATGCATGTGGGTAAAGAAAAGAGCATGAGAACAAGGCAATCGATGAGTCAACCACATGCCACACGTGCATGTCTTGTTTGCAATGTCCACCGTCTGCCTGAACTTTTTTCCTTTCTTGGCGCTTGATAGAAATAACTTCCCACATAGTTGGTATTTGTCCCAATAATGCTCGTAATGATGTCGCCACTTAGATTGTTGTATGTTGTGTCATGTTCGAGTTCGCTGGGTAAATACCCAGTAGTTAAGAAACGTAAACAATATTTAGCATATTTTTAAAATATATCGATAAGCCAAATATCAAAATTTACCTCTAGGTTCTTAGTCATATTAGCTATGTCAGCACGTCTACTTACAAATGTTTTCTGTAAAAGATAGAATGTAGACTCAACAATGCTGCATAATGGGTATCGACGAATCACCTTTAGAACTTTGTTGTATGACTCTATTTTGTTCGTCGTCATTATACCATACATACTTCCAAATTTGGGTACTTCACTGTTGAATTTGACTCATCCACCTTTCAAATTTACAAAACACCGGTGTTACGTCAGCTCGATAAGTAACATCCTTAATTTCTTCATTTTTGATGGTTTTGTTGAGATTCGAAACCAAATGCCTCAAACACCATATGTGTTGCAATCGACCAGTTTGAAAGGCTTTCGTTCTATCAACGACTTCAAGTATTCCTTTATGACGGTCAGTAATAATACAACAACAGCTCCTTGGATAATACCACAATCTATAAATGTCTTCGCTTTCCTCGGGAACTAATGAAATGCAATAAGAACAATATGACCTCCCTTATCCTTAGTAACTACAACAAGAAGTTTGTGTTTGTACCTATTTAATAATTGTATATCAATTATATAAAATAATAGATTTTCTTAATATTAAAGGAATACTACCTTCCATATAAATGAGTGGCGTCAACTAAAATCACAAGATGACAATGTCTATAGGCTTCGATAGCAATAACGAAGGCCCAAAATACCCTCTTGATGATCTTATGATTATCGTCCAGATTAGTATCATAAACATCCCACACGACAATTATCAATGGAATACGATTCTGCAACCTACTCATATGTTTGGGTAATTTTTTCATCGAGGATTCCCATGACTCATGAATCAGTTCGAATGTACGCTGGACACTGTGTCATGCCTTGTCATACTTCACAGAAAAATCATATTTTGCTTTTATGAGTTCCCTGCTCGACTTCACATGAGTATCTATAACATTGAGTAAACATTAAAGATAGGTTACTTTATGAGAAATAAAATTATATATTCAAAAAAACTCACAACATTCTCCCAAATGAAGGGTATGATATCCATTGCTATAAAACTAATTGACATTTTCTTGTGATACACTCCAATTTTGTCTGTGTTGCATGTATGCGGACGATAAGTGTTATCAACTTGTCAAACATGATCAACCTTACCTTCATGTTTTCGAAATTTGATCAATCGAAAACGTGATCTTAATATTAAAGGAATACAACAATGCGTGCGATAAGTGAACTATTTTTTTTAAATAGTTCACTTAAAAAAATAAAAGTTACGAGATAACGAAACCAAAAATGACATATATCAATAGCTAGTAAATTACGGTTCTATCAATATACAAAATAACATTACCTTTACAAATTTACGATTTCAAAAATCGAATTTATGTAAACCGATATGACTGGAATTAGATCAAGAAAAAGGAAGTTAACAACAACAACATTGTCGGATGAGGCAACCAAAGTATATTGGAAAAAAGAGTAGAAACTAGAGTTACACCAAATTTGCATGACCAACTATGCAAAATAGGACACCAAATTATGATGAATCGAGAAATTCGCAAAACACTAGAAATTGTAAATCTGATGTGAAACCATGAATTACAACTACATTTTATAGCTAGATTTCTCTGCACAACCAATGATGAACGAAGCATATCTGTCTCATTTCCTTTACAACTACGTTATAGCTGTTTTACTGAATGATTGTTAGATTTCTCAACTGCCAGCTGAGAAATATGTCAATTGAGAGATTTTGCACAGATTTCGCAACTTGTAATTGAGAAATCAGATTTATCAACTACAAGTTGGGAAGTAACGTAGATTACAAAATGAGTGAAAAAATAGAGTATAAGATGGATTTACCCCTATATTATTTAACATTTTCGGACATATCCTACAATCGATACTTCTAGATTGAAAGCTACAAAATTTCTTTATGGGGTTAGGCTTGGCAACTGTATTGAAGTTGTAACAACTCACCACGTGATTCCCCAACTTGATAAATGATTCTTGAATCTTGATAGGGTTGGACGCACGTCCGTGCGTTATCCGGGTTTGATTCGCGTCCGACACTGATTCTTTAGCCAGAAAGTCGTGTAAGTTTAGCTCACTACTTCTTTTCAACCTTTCAGAGGTGTGTCCATGTCCTCTAGGCATTTCTGGTTCTTCTAAAAGGGTAGAAATGGTGTAGTTGCCGCATTTCTAGTTCTTGTAAAATGAGATGAAATGATGTTGTGATGCGTTACTTGTTCTTGTAAAATTGGAAGAATGTCCTAGCATGTGTTAACGTCCACCACTACCCAAAACCAGAAAAATTTAACACTAAACTTGTTGCAACACTATAGGGGCCTAAATTAAACGGATATATAATTTGGAAGGTCATTGAAACAATTACATAACTAAGAGGGCACGTTCCACTCGTAAGTTGGGGGTTAAGGATTTAATTTTCTATTTTATTATATATGAGTAAAATGACAAGTAGCCATGAAAATCTATAGGTAAATGAGATTATAATAAATTATTATCCTTATTGTTGGATTCAAATGAGACGAGGAAGTTGTGAATACCACAGATGACAATGAGAAGATATTTCAACATTTGTTATAAGAATACATGATAAAATTTGCGATACGACACGATTCGTCATTCAGAGTACGCTATTTTTAGATATTCTTGGTAGATTCATTAAGGATTCGTAAATTTATTATAATAATAATTATTATTGTTATATAACTTAAACTTTTTTATAAGTAAACATAATCATAAGATATAATAAACTATACTTTAATAACTAAAAAATTAAAAACAATAAGATATCTTAAAAATTTTATAATAAAATTTAAAAGACAAAAGTAATTTCCAATTTAAAATCACAAAAATTAATTACTAGTTAGAAGAATGATGTAGATTTGCAATTTCTAACCATTGTTCTCAAATCCAACCAAGTTCGTCTGGGTTTGGCGGTTGACCCGTCACCCAACGCATTGGGTGGACAGATTGATGGGTCGGAATTTTTTTTAAAAAAATAATATTTTTTTATAATTTTATTTTAAAAATATGAAAAATATATTTTTTAATAAAAATAAATAAATTTAATAACATTTTCAATATCGGTTTGATAACGGTTCAGCGATTCATTAAAATTTCATGTTCACGGACCAAATCGTATTTAAGAACAATGTTTCTAACAGGATAAATTGATTTAACTGAACGTAAGATTTAACAAAAGTATAATTATAACAATATTTTCTAATTATTTTTCTTTAAACTATGCGGGGTCGATTACATATTTAGAAGAAGGATCACAAATCAGGTCAAAAATAAATTATTTTAAATTTATTATAGGTTAGAAGCTTTTTCACTGCAGTACATTAGTCTTCATATGACCATGTCTCCAATCCGATGCTCAATTAAAGGCCGGATTTTTTCATCCTAATTTAATAAGAGAAAATTAAGAGGGTGGACTCGGATATTTTAATTAGTGTAAATGTAATGTTTCAAAATTTGTAAATTTTATACAAAGTTTTAGAAGTTTCAAAATTCTTCAAGAATGATACTCGAGTAAATAATATCGGTTTTCGACATTTTTCGTGTAAATGATTTTGATAATTTATATGTTATTTTTAAAATTTTCATAAATTTGAAGACATAATCATTATATCTTTCAAGATTAATGAGTCAAATACAAATTATAGATACATTTAAAGTATTAACAAATATTATGATCAAATATAAACGATTTAAGAATTTCGAATGTGAACTAGACAATTCATTACTTTGAGAGCATGACATTACAATTTTAAAAAATTGACAATCAATAACACGCATTATAAAGAGCTTTGCAAACAATTTAAATGACAACCCATTACAATGCTACTTACAAACATCACTCAATTTAATAATTAGACATAGCTTTTCGTTGAAAGAAGAAGGAAGAACAATGGGCTGTAATAACATACAAGATGATGAATATGAAACTAGGAAAAAGACTGAACCACAGAAGAGGTAGTAACCAAACTGGAGAGAAGCCCAACAGCAAGAGCACTGTTATACGTTGTCGGTTCATTTTGCATAGAGTTGTTTCTCGTGTCGACAAACGAGCCATTGAGAAATGGACCACCGACAACTGCTCCCATAGCAATATTTGGGTTTGGCTCAGTGGATGTGAGCCATGTGAACCCATCTTTACACCCTGTGGTCGCGCTCACTGGTACCGATGCTCCTCTATGATGAATACTTTGTGGGTAATTTTCTCCATACCCAACAACATAACTCATTTTCATGGGGTTTTTCCCCAACACGTAATCAGCCTAAGCAATCAATCAACTTAGAATACAAAAAGAGAATGGAAATAAGTACACTTAACCTGTGAGAAGGCAAAATTTCTGAGGTCTTTTGGTCTGAAAATCCTGCCATCACATGATATCTTGGGGGTTTGAGAAGTAAGCATATAATCACTGTATATAGAAGCTAAGAAAGCTGAAGCTATAGGATGTTGCAAAGAGTTCCATTGGCTTATCCATGTTAACCCATCTGCATATCAAAGTTTAATTCCTCATTCCTCATTACTCATCACAATCCACAAGCCATTATTTGTTCTTACCCTTAGTTCTGCTTCGGGTCGCGGTCGGTGATGCAGGTAAAAGACCACACATCACTGCATCTGCTGACTGTTTGTACTTGAGGAGGGTATTGGAGTTTGAAACTCCTTTTGAGCCAAAGAAGCTTACTCTAGACAGAAGAACCTGCGATGGTGAAGAATCAGAGTAGCCGTATGTGATCACTCTAACTTATAGAAGAAAGTTTTGTTACCTGAACTCCTGCTAATTTATTGTCCCAGCTAAACCAAGTAGGATTTCCCCAATTAGCAAATTCTTCACCGTTTTTTCCCATGACATATTGAAAATAAGAATCATCTTTTGTTGCGTGAAAGAGCCAAGTAGCTGCCCACAAGAGCTCATCACCATAGCCAGTAGAGTTATAATAAGTTTGAACATCAGGAATGCTGTTGCTGTAGTATCCTCTATAGCCATCTGCAAATGAAAATAACTCTCTAGCATGCTTCAAAAGAGAAGCGGAGTATGCAGAATCAGTTGTACGAAAGACCAAAGAGGCTGCTGCTAGAGCAGCAGATGTTTCAGCAGCTACATCTGATCCAGGAGCAGAGGTATTTACTTGTGTAAGAGGCCTTGCTTCTGTCATTTTTTCAGGTCTTTCCCAACAACTATGATCAGATTTAGGATCTCCCACCTGTAAAATATGAACTAAAGTAAGAAATATTGCTCAAAAGCGTTTAAAACAGAGAGTACTTACTTGAATATACAAGACATTTTCAGAAGGATGAGCATTGATGAGATAGTCTGTGATCCATCTAAGTGAGTTTTGGGCAGGTTCTAATTGATCTACAGCTTTCATTTGATCCCCATATTCAAGGATTGTCCATGACAATACTGTTGCTGTAAAAGCCATCGGAAACCCAAATTTCATATGATCCCCTGCATCATACATTCCTTTCGAAAGATCCAATTTTGCCTCTTTCCCATCGTTCAGAGCAGAATCTCCTCTCCAGGATATTTGATTATTCTCCAATTTTCCAGCTGCAACAGAAGAATTTTACACAGTTTTGTTAACATACACTAAAGAATAAGCAAAAATGAAGGGAGAGGGATTCACGGACTAAATGCAACTTACATTTTTGAATGTCGAAAAACTGCATTGCGATTTTTAGTGCATCAGCGTATTTCTGGGTAATGGCGCCGGGAGGCCCGGGAACGGGAGCAGCTGCTGGCTCTGAGTTATGCATCTTGTGCTTCACAACGAAGAAAACTGCAAATCCAATTGCAGCCAAAACAACTAAAACCAAAAACCAACCACACCACCCCCCGCCGCTCTTCTTCTCCTCCATTCTACAAGAAAACCAACCTCGCTGATTCGGAGTGGACTCGATGTAAATTAGCAAACAAGATCTGACTTTCCACTTTCCAACCAAGTTCTTCAATTTTTTCAGCAATCTTTAACAACCCACATTTCTCGATCCGCTTCTAATAACACAGAAACTTGCAATGCTGAGCAAAAAACTCGACAATTTGTTAGAGAAAATAGAAAAAGAAGGAATCTTGGGAGGTCTCAAAGGAATCCTCGATGGTCAAGTGCAGCAAATGACTTAAGAGAGACCGACAGACCGTAATCCATCAAGCACCGACAACAGACGGCCGTTAATCGCTCTAGATCCACTCCTCCTTTGTCCAAATAAAAAAATTAGTGGAATAACGGTCGTTACCTTCATAGATAGATTCGCCATTTTTGGTGGGCATTCGCTTTTAATATTGGTGAACCGAGTAGGTATGAGGCGCTCGATGATCTCAATCATCGACGTACAGGCCTGGCAGATGTACAAGGAAATTGATATAATTCTCATTAGTTTACGTTAACTAAATGACATCATTCACAATTGATTCCCCCTATAAGGGAAAACACAAGGCCTATGTCGTATTATTATAATGGTGTTTTGATTGTACATTATATTAAAATTATAGACTTTCATACAAATTACGACGAAAGAGTGGGAACGAACAAGATTAAGAGAAATGAATCATATATTTAAAAGACTTCAACAAATCATTATGTTATTAAATTTCACTCTTATAAACCTAATCAATCTTACCAATGTGGGACAAATTTCAACAATCTACCTCAAATCCAATCATAAAGTTTTGATTTGAAATAATTGAACCAGTTACGATATTATGTTGAAATTATAGAGTCTTGTCGAAATAACAACGGATGAGTATGGACGAACGAGATTAAATGGAGAAACTTGCACATTTAAAAGACATCGCTCATCTGTTATAATTTCGACTAAACTCTATAATTTCAACACACTACAACACGGGCAACAAATATAAGCCTTAGTTAGGGGTATTGAGGTTCTAAATCAATCCATGTTACCTGATTTTTTTGTATTTTGAACCATCTCTAACAATTGCCCACGGAGAGGAGAGAAGTATAGGCTTGCCTCCATGTAGACTTAGCTGCATTTCTGGATTGCCCCAAGCCCTCTCCACGTTATGTAACCTTCTCATCACCCAACCCTAATCATATGCCATACAACATTCTCCAAAACCCAAATCCTTAAACAAGAAAGATTTGTTCATAGACCTGGTCGTGGTGGTGGCTGTGAACTTCGTTTTGTTTAATTGGGCTTCTTATTAGGCCTGGCCTTAATTTGTTTCTTGGGCTGTAATGGCCTGTTACTTTCACCCAATCAATGATCAAGGGTCCCCCTTCTTTTCCAGGATTAACTTAACAATAACGAACCAATGCGCCCTTTTTATAATTATGGTCATGCAATTAGGGGTGAAAACTAGCCGAACTGGTTCACAAATCTCTCCAACCGAGCCGATTAAGGTTCGAGTTCGAATTCCTAGTGAACCGAACATCAAACCTCAAAATTTCTAATGTATTAAGCCGAACCGGTTCGTAAGCTAATAATATTAAAATATTTATATATATTAATAATATAATATTTAATTTATATTATATTTATTAAAAATATATTATTTTTAATTAATTCGAACTCGAACCGAACCCGAACCTCGAAATCATAGATTTTTTTATTTTCGAACATGAACCGAACCTTGTATATTTCGAGCCGAACCCAAACCTTAAAAAAACATTAAAGTTCGGTTCGATTCGTTTTCACCCCTACATGCAACTACCAAATTTATCCTCAACCCCATTTATTTAAATTCCTATTACATTTTCCATAATACCTAGAAACCAAATAAATGTAACATTTTAGACTCTCTTTTCGATAAAAAAATATAAATATTTTTAGACTCTCGAAAATAACATTTATTTTAGACTCTCGAAAATAAATATAAATATAATTTTGTTTGATTTTACTATATAATTTGAGTTACTTGTTATTTCAAAGTATGTATTTTTAATCATCTCATATATTTCTTTAATTGACTTGTTTGATATTAGTACTATTTTTTAATATGTAATGATATATATTTTTATATAAAATTACGATTGTGATATATTAATTTAAATAAATATTCTTAAAAATACAAAATAATATATCTTTTATTTAATTATTTTTTACCGCATTACTGGATATCTTTAATCTTATCATAGTTCAGTACAATTCAAATTTTTAATAGTGTTTTAAATTAATTTGTCGAAAAGGTAGCTTCACCGTAATGGACGTGGCCCTTACCGCATACAATAACCTCTAGGAAGGCGGAGGAGTTCAAACGGTTTGTCCCAAATATTTGGTCCCACCATTATATTTTCATTTTTCACTCTTGGAAGGGGCTTACAGATAGCCGTTGTCCGTTCGTCGGCGCCCTTGTCTGATATTTAACCGATCGCTTATTGATATATCGTCGCATTTATGCGCTGCGCTTGGCGAACGAACGGCTGTTCACTTTTATAGTTTTAGAATCACACCATTATCCTATCGCATTACTACAACTTTCACTTTTTTGGTGTTGTTTGCCACATTGCTCAGGAATCCGAGGTGATGTTACGCTTTCGCTTTTTGCTTCTTCCATATCAGTCGACGCATTTTCTGCATATGTTTCGGTTATTGTAGTCGCTTTGAATTGAAGTTTAAGACGCTGCTACCGTGTTCACATCACACTTTTGCTTTTCTTTTTCTTCTTCATCGTCTTAATTATCAAGTAGGCAAATAGTCATTGCGATCCAAGAATCTTATCATTTGTTTTTTTATAGTTTCTTTAAATTGATCGTGATTTAGTATATAGGCCTCGTGACAAGGAATTTTTTACTGGGAATGACCTTCCTTGTTTTCAAATGTGATGTGACCAAAGCATGGTAGTGTGATTACGAATAGAGGAGTGCCGATCTAGCGAGAATGGAAGGCTCGAGACCACCCCACTCTTTAGTTATACTGTTCTTTCATCTTGGTTTTGTTGAGATTGAAGAAGTCATTTGACTCTAAGAAGCAGTTTTCGTGCTGGTTTTATTTCATTGAGTGCACTAAGTTATTTTCGGGTCATTATTTCTTTGAAGAAAGAAGTTAACATTTTTTTATTTATATTGTGACAGTCTACAAAATGATGGGATCATTCATCACTCGAGGACTCTTGTAAGCCTCAATGCCGCTTCCCGCTGCTACATAATTTACTTAGGGCGCTGTTTTTATTGTTTTGTTGCAGATTGATATTTGGTTATGGTTTCCCTGCCTACGAATGCTATAAATGTGTTGAGATGAATAAGCCTGATATTCATAAACTTCGATTTTGGTGCCAGTACTGGTGTGCTTCATCTCATACACAATGTATTTTCTTTTTAGATGCCTGAATTTCATCTGTTAGCATCAATGACCATTTTTTGGTTTCAGGATTCTCGTAGCTGGATTAACTCTCTGTGAACGGATCAGTGATGTTTTCATTGGCTGGTATTGATTTGTTGTTTTATTTTCCTTTTTTCACACAGAGCTTACATCCATTTTTCTAAACTGAAGGATTCCATTGTATAGTGAAGCCAAATTGGTCTTTGTTATATACTTGTGGTTGCCTCAAACAAAGGTATGTACTCTTTCACTCTATTTTTTTCTACTTGAGCTTGCTTGTTAAGTTTATGAACAGAATGTATGATAAATTGGTTCCAGGGGACTACATATGTTTACGACTCCTTCTTTAGGCCATATTTGGCAAAGCATGAGACAGAAATTGATCGTAATTTGTTAGAAATTAGGACCAGAGCCAGAGATATTGCAATGTCATACTCGCAAAAGGCTGCAAGTTACATTCAGACAAGATTTTTTGATATTTTTCTGTACATTGCTTCACAATCATCACTTAAAAGATCTGATCAGGTATATTAGATTAGACACAGTCATCTTCTCAGATCTGTTTCAATTGAACTTGATCATGGCATCTCTCTAATATATACATGTCTTTTTCTTTTATGTTCCAGCCACAAAATCAAGCCACTAGGGTTGAGAAGACGCCTGCTGCAGCTTCGGAACAAGATGAACAAAATTCTTCTCAATCTTCTAACACATCTTCAGAAAACCATGAACAAACCAAAGAAAAAACTCTGTCTCTAGAAAAGCCAGAAGCTGCTCATACTCTGGCTATGGTGCCTTCTCCTGTGCCCCCAAGTAAACCAAATGCTGCGGAACAAGCTCCTGCACAGAGCAGCAATAATTTGGATTGTCAAGAAGTGACAGTAAAGAATACCGAGTGTGCTTCAAATGGAAGCAATGGAAAGAGTGAAATGACCCTTCTTGACGCTTTAATGGGGGAATCTGGAAGGGTGACTAGAGCAAGAACAAGAAAACTTCAGGCAGCATCGACTAGGTAAGTTTCACTTACGTTTAGTGAAGTCTATAAAAGATGCACTGATAGTGGAATACTGATTCTTTTGACTTCCCTGACACAAATTGTAATGACCAAATCTTTCTATTAGTATTTTTTTTTTCATTTCTATATAATTCATCTACATGTCTTTAGATACTTTTTTATAATATGCATTAGCCAGTAGGTATGGATGGACAGACATTTTTGTCTTGGTGGCCTGGGAATCTCTTCTACTTGCTACATTACTTGCTTTCTAACTCCACTTATTCTATTACTATACAAATGTTACACCTTAATCGTCTTGTGGTATCAGAATTCAATGGAAAAATGTACAAATGTCATTCGATATAATGTAACTAGGGCACACCATGAAACTCCGATAGATCCAAATATTTGAAGTATCCGAATTGATTTTTTGGATATCCGAAATGTAAATATTTAATTGGATCGAGTCGGATATGGTTTTTGGAAACTCCTATCCGATCTAATACTTATTATTATATTATATTATATTAGAATTCTTATTTTACATAAATAACCTATATGCAAAACCATCAAATAATCAATATCGGATATTGATTTTTAAAATTCATATGTTTTCTAGTAAATTAGATATTTTTTCATATATTCTATATTGTCATTAAAATGTAATTAATTTCACAATTGGTTTTATTTTTCTATGTTTTGATTACAAACATATAAGTTAATTGTGTTTATTTTTTGAAGATTAGTGTAATTTGAAAAAAAATCATTCATTGTGTATATATTTTTGTTTTAATTCAATTATTGTATTGAATTCAAGTTTTACTTT
>RWGZ01001400.1:115667-128661 GCA_009725065.1 Utricularia reniformis
GCTAGGCGAGTGTAATCCACGTCCTGTAACCGCCTCTGACAAGTTTGTTAGAGGTTGTTTTCGCAGGATGTAAAACGAGGCTGGGACCGAGGCGTGGTCTGCGTGATCGGGCCCAAAGCATGATAAATATGATAGGGCCCGAAGCGTGGAACGCGTGAGCCTGTAACCGTTTTGTAACCGTTCGGACCGAACCCCGGAGCCAGCTGGCAGATAACGCTTTTATTTACTAAGGTTATCTTCGGTCCTTTGTGTTGAACCTCGGGCCGCTCTTCCTGAAGGTTTAAGTGGGCTATAAGAGTTCGTTTTGATTATTTAAGTCGGCCCAACTGTTATTAGGCCTCACCCATTACAGGGTACCCGGTCCTAGAGTTCTCATCAGGTACCAAATACCAAATCAAATTAAATATTGAAATAATGAATATCAAATTATCATCAAAATCTAATACCGATTTCAATCCAATATTTTTTCGGTATTTCGTTATTGGTACCAAAATACCAAAATTAATGCACCTAAAAAAATAATCAAGAACATCTCATGTATGTCTTAAATCAAGTACATAGAAAAATATCTTAAAAAGACATGTTTTAAATCAAGTACATTGTTGTATTCATATAATAAACCAATCTTCAATTTTACAAGTTTATATTCCAATATAAATGTAGAATGTTATGAAAGTTTTGAAATCAAATACGAAAATAATTATTATAAAATAAATGAGAAATTAATAGTTTATTCATGTGAAATCTAAATTTGCATTCTCAAACTTATCTTGCTCGTATTAATCTTCATCAATATCATAAGAATTTAGTCTACGAAGCCAATCTTTAGTGCATATAAATATCTCCAAAATTTTCGAACTCAAAAACTTATATAAGAATCAATGACTCGTCTATCTATTAGATATCAAAATATTAAACAAATATAATATCGTACCACCAAAATAATCATTAAATAAAAATACTTTGAAATATCTTCAAATAATAATTGAAGATTCATAAGAATTTTTTTAAAAAAATATTTCCAATTCCAATGACTTCCCATATCAAAATTGGATATTAATAATTGAATAAACAATGATTCAATTAAAATTTTAAAATTAATAAATATTATATAGATTAATTTGGTAATTCAGTATATACCGAATTTTTATTTTTTTTACCAAATACCAAACCAAATTTCATAATTTCATAAAAATAAATATCAAATCGAATATCAAATACCGAATACCAAATACTGAAATAACAAAATTTTGGTATGGTATTCGATATTCCAAAATTTTTGTTCACTCATACTAATTGGACCAGTTTTCATCGAAATCCACTTCAATGCACGGTATTGATCTATATGATATCAATTTATTGACCATTATCAATAATTATTTGTATTATGAATTATCGAATATAATTTCTTCTAAATTGGATTAGTTTTGCCATTGTGTGCAAAATTATTGGACTAATTTTGTAATACGTATTTTTCTGGATTGATTTTGGCAAAGTTCATTGATTTTGGAGAAATTGTCAAATTTAATAATATTTGGACCAATTTTATCAAATATACCAAAAGTTTTGGATTATTTTTGGCAATACATATTTTTTGTACTAATTTATCATTCTCATTAAAATTGCAATTTAATGTTAGTTTTTTTAATTATGTCTAACATATTCACTAAAAATGGAGACTTTGGGTTGATTGTTTTTCATCATTCACTTCTACGAGTTTTAGACAATCCGAGTTGTATTTTTCTCTCAATATTAAATTTGATTATTACATCGATCATATGATTTTATTCATTTTGTGTTATTTATCATTATTATTATCATATTTCTCTAATTATCGCGATTGTTCTCATATTTTAACAATAATATTAGGGCATATGTACACATTTGATCTCTTAGCGTTTTCATGTAAATCAATACATTTTATATAAGTAAATACTTGAAATAATAAATATTTCGAAATCATTTTATAATGTAACAAAGTTTTATTTTAATTAAATCAAACACCATAACCTTTTGAACATAACAAATAGTAATATTATTTAAATGCAAGTCGGCCCATTTACTCACATATAATTAAATGATGAGTAAATGCAATTATTGATCCCAAAAAAAGAGATGAATAATATATACAAGTCANCTTGAATTTTAAATAAAATATATTAAAAATAAAAAATAAATGAGTATTAAAATTTGTAGATGGTTCGGTTCAAGTTAAGAACAATAAATATTTCTCTAATTTATTTTACAGTAGCATTTGGCTTCATTTTTCGATTCGTAATAAAAACTCAAAACACATTTTATCATAATAATTTCAAATTACGATCCAATAATATTAACATTTTTAATAAATCTACAATATTCTTTTTTATTACTAATTTTATGTTCTTCATTGCTTAAATATAATGGATATAATAACAAATTTTAAATACACATTTATTAAAATAAAAAAAAAACATTTATATCTTTTTTAAATAATCTATCACATCAATCCATCACTATGATATCTCTTATACAAAAATTTATCAGTGTTAGTTTATCAAACTATTTAAATTTATTAAATAGTTTGACAATAATAATCTCCTTAAATGCTAATCAATCCATTTCATTAATTAATATAATTTGTAAAACTAATCTTTCATTATTGAAATCAATAATTAGTAATAATTAATGCTTTAACTTTTGGAAAAAAACATTTTCAACCATTGGAGGATGTTTATTAATTAATGATTAATGTAAATAATTTGAAAAACTGTTATTTATTGTTCACTTTGTCTCTACACATCATGGTAATAATTTTCTCATTTATCTTATATTAAGGGCGTATATATGTAAAATGAGAATTTATTATTAAATTAAAATATGTATAGTGTTGTATGTAAATATTGAAAGAAAATTCATTTTCAACATAATATATATATATATATATATATATATATTCATTAATTGTAAATATAAAATTATAATTCTAGATATAGAAAAATAAACATAATGTAAAAAACAATAATAGTTTTTTTTTAAAAAAATAATATAAAATAAACAAATATTGAAGACAATCTCCATAACACAACAAATGAAAACACAAACTCTAAATTAGAGAAAAAACTCACTATTGTGAAAATGAAAAAAAACTAGATTTTGAAAATCATTATATATGCAAATTTATGAAGGAGAATGCATCATGCATATTAAGAATCAATTATACATTTGATTCTATGTCATATTAAAAAGGGCGACGCGCAAATTTGGTTCTAGTAGTTTCCTATTTTGACAATTTTGGTCATCCTATTTTGACAATTTTGGCAGATTAAATCTCTTAACTTTATTTGTGGCAAAATTAGTCCTTTTACTTTACTACATTTGGCAAATTATGTCCTCCAAGTTTTATGTATATGACAAATTTGGTCTCCGAAGTTTGTAATTTGTAATTTTTCATTTTTATATAATACGGAGACTAATTTTGCCACTACGATCAAACTACAATGATTGGTTTTGTTCGATTTCATTTGGAAAACTAAATATGAAATTTGAGGGCCGATTTTGCCAAATGTCCAAAATTCAAGGACTGAAAATGCCAAAATAAACTTGGATGACTAAATTTGTCAAAATTATCAAACTACGATAACCAAAAATGTCATTTTCTCTATTAAAAAGATTATTATTTATAATTTATCAAAATTTAAAATACATAATCTTCAGGTAAAAAAACAAAGTATACATTATAATATACATTATTTGTATTTATAACTCTTTTGGATAAAATGACATACCAATTTTTATGTAGAAATCTCAAAAAAATAGGAAAAAAACATGGTGCCGGAAGAGATCCTCGGCAGGGGCACTATAGTGATGATATACAAAGAACATAGAATCAATGTTACAAGCATTATCTATTTTTACAAAAATTTACGAATCAGATTCTCTCGAATTCATGATTCTCTCCCGATTCTCGAATCGGATTTTTTTTTAACAGATTTTTTTAGAAGACAAAATTGAAAAAAATCAAAAAACAAATAAGAAATATAAATTATTATATCATAAATTTGCTAAATTATGTAATTATTATCGATTTTTAATTATTTTATTAATTTTAAATTTTAACCAATTTTTAGTTTTTATTTTGATGATAAATTATTTATTATATCTTATATTTATAATTTAAAAATGATTAAAATATATTTTATTAATAATTATGATTATTTTTACTTATAAAAAATTATAAATTATATAACTAAAATAATTATTATAAATATAAAATTAACGAATCCTTAACGAATCTTCCCAAATTCTCTAAAAATTGCACACTACGAATCGCAAATCGTGTCGTGTCACGAATCGTGTTACGTATCGTGGTAACATTGGTTATTACTAAAGCATGATCGTAAAAGAACGTTGACTTTAAGCTACGATTTACATATTATAGTCCATCACATTTTGTGCTAGGTGTTATTTTGTTATTGAAATTTAAAAGTATTGAATTAGATTGATATCACTTTAAACGTTAACTTTTCATCAAATGTTTATTTACACTTACTTAAATTTGGATAAATTTTATTTTTAATAGTTTTCTAAATTTTTAATTTACATTATTATTTTCAATATACTACAAATGATTTATATCAACTTGATATAATTGTTATTAAAATTATACCAATCATCAGCATCCTTTTTTATACACTTTAGTATAGGTTATCGTGGGCCCCACATTTTAAATGCAATTAAGATGGTTCGGGCGATAGAAAATGCGGTAAGGTATGGTCAGATCATCAAATCGTAATTTTTTTATGGTACATAAAATGTAAGCTTAATTGTGATGTGATAATCGTTAAAAAATCATGATTTTATCACCGCGGTTAAAATCAGCTATTTCATTTTGGAAATTATTAATTTACTTTTAATTCTATTAATTATAATATAATTATATGTATTATTTTATATATATATGATGAGAACTCTAGGACCAGACACCCTGTAACGGATGAGACTCAATTAGGATTGGACCAATCTGTACAGTGGAAGCAAACTTGTGCAGCCCATTTACACATTTAACGAAAAACTGCCCGATATTCCACGAGAGGACCGAAGATAACTTTGGCGAAATAAAGCGTTTTCTGGTAACTAGCTTCGTGGTTCGGTCTAAGCGGTTACAAACCCACGCTTTCCACCCTTCGGGCCTTCACACGTTTACCACGCCTCGGGCCCGATCATGCAGACCACGCCTCAGTTCCAACCTCGCTTTACATCGCGCGACAACAACTTCTAACAAACTTGTCAGAGGCGGTTACAAAGCGTGGTTTACACACGTCATTATCTCTATAAATACAGAGCGCGACGACGGAAATAGCAGGACCTTTTGGACGTGTAAGAACATGTTGTTACCCTGCCGGAGTTCTTACTGCTTTCTTTTCCTTGTCATTTTCATTAAACATCTGTTGTATTTTGTATGAATTGTTTGATTAGTGAACAGGCTAGGAGCGTAATTCGCTCTTAGTCAAGTGGTTTTCATCCCAATTCCTGGGTTTCCACTATAAATCGATGTGTCCCTTTTACTTGTTTCTAGCGTTAATCGTTTTCCCCATAAAAAACAAATCAAAACCGAGTTCGTTTGCTGACGAATCGGGTGACTGTTGGTACCCCTTTAAAAGGGACCATGACAATATATATATATATATATATATATATATTTGTACTTTTACATAAATAATGTCATAATATTACAATTTAACCAAACATATATAAACATTCACGATTATCATATTTCATAACAGTTCACCATATCTTTAACACACCTCAATTTTAAAAAGATGAATCAAACAAATCAAATGTAATTAAAGCTCGCTTGAAAGAAGTGTGTTTTACCGTTCATGTCATATCAAATTATAGACATGTATAGGATTAAAAAATACTTAAATAATGTAAATATAGACTATAGAGTAAAAACTGTACTTGACAATAGTTTTCCAATAATTTTATTTTAAATCACTCCCAATAAGTTCAGTAATATTTTACTATTTTACTATTTTATGGAGTTACAACTACACACTTAGGGTGTGTTCTGCATAAATTATATAATGTATAATCAGAATTTATAATTAGAATGCAGAATCAAAATATATAATTAGAATCTGCGTAGTATTATGTGTAAACATATAATGAATTATAAAATGTAAAAGCGTTCTGCAAAAATATTGTAATTGAAATGTAGAATTTTAATTGAGTTACATTATACAAAATAATTATTTATCTTTCTTATAAATTTGAAATTATAATTCTAAATTAAAATAATATTTTTAATTACAAAATAAATTAATAATATTTTTTTATTTAAAAATAAAAAGAAAACAAAAATATTGAATAAGATATTGTCGAATAAGAAACTCAACAAGTGATAATATAAATACAAAATTTTAGAAAAAAAAAGAATTCATTATGATACAAACGATGAAAATTTGATTCGGAAAAAAATGTATATATATGAAAAATATAGTTAATAATGTAAGACGATGCATCAAAATTTGTTAATTGCATAAAAGTCTCGAAGTTGATATAATGTGTGATTTTGGCTTCCATGTTTCAAAATTGCGTTGTTGATCCCCGAACTTCCATAAACGTTTATATTAAATCATAATACTTATTAATTTTTTAAACGTCTCAATAGTTTATATTGATCAATTAACATTGAAAAAAAATGAAATGAACATGTTTCTAAACTTTGAAAATTTTAAAAATAATGCATAAATTATCAAAACCACTTATACGAAAAATCACTACTATTTACTCGAGAGTCATTTTTAAATGGTTTTGAAACTTCAAGAGGTTCTCATGCAAATTACAAACTTTGGGGACATCACTTTTACATTATCTTAAACATTGGGGTCAATGTCATAATTTTCTCGTAAAAAATAATGAGTAGAATGTATAATCCATTTTCATAATCAAGTCTGAATTTGATTCTTTTTCAATAATTTGTGCAGAACACACCATGTCCATCTCTTCTCATAATTCATAATTCGTGTAGAACAGATTGTATCATAACAGACACTTAGCCGTTATCTCCGCTAGAGCTTTCCATCGTACGTCCGCCGTCTTCTCCGTTTGGATCACGGCACCCGCGTTAGTTGTACTGTCTAAGTGAGGAGGCCTTATAAAACTTACATAGAAAGGATTATCGGATGTCCTGCACCGGATTTGGTATGACAGTTTGTATTCATGGGAACATGCGTGTGTTCGGAATTCTAGAATTTGCATTACGGGTGTGCATTGCGAAAATCATTTCATTTTTTAGATGACCACTATCAAACGGTTGCCCGAGGCCGTTCACCGCCCCTTGCGGTCTGGAGTGGTGATAACCGATTTGGCGAGGATCGTGGAGGAATTGGTCTGCAACAGCCTTGATTCTGCTGCTACAAAGGTAATGCTACCTGAAACTGCTTTAGTAGCTATTCGTATTGGGATTATGCTTCCCATCTGNTTGATATATAATATATCATAAAATAATATGAAATATAATTTTTAAGTTATATACAATTATTTATAAATAAGGACAAAAAAGTCATTTTATGATATCACGATCACTGCACCACTACTTCAAAACAGTTTTTTTAAATCACGATCCGTTCACCTCACCGCACAATACAATAATCTCATATCACCGTTGTTTATCAAACGATGTTCCAAACGTATCAATTTATAAATATTTCGAATGGTTGATGTCTCTTTTATTCACCCATTATTTGTCGCATTCGTTAGCTATTAGATCAACTAAAAATAAAAATAATAAATATTGAAATGATGGAGTATGATAGAAGATAATCGGAAACCTACCCCACTGGCTGCCTTACATATCTTAGACGCGGAATTTACATATCTTGGCACACTGAAAGGGCTGGAAACCCCATGTGACGTGCACGTGACACCGCGTGTTCTTATCGGTCACCCCGACCATATAAAAACTTAGTCAGTAACAAGATAACGATAACCCAAACCCCAATGGACGAGATTGAGAATTTCGATCCTTCTTTCAGGAGTAAAATCAAGCAATCCATTTGCTGCTTTCACCGTCAACGCCTCCATTCTTCACACGAAACTAAAACCTTATCCGATATCAGAAGCAAATGCCGCACAATCCTCGGCAAACATAGGAAAAACACATCGGCTGATTTCAGGTACGATCCATTGACTTACGCGCTTAATTTTGAGGACGGCTTGGATGATGATGATTATTGGCCGTTGAGGAATTTTACTTCGCGTTTGCCGCAGTCTCCGCCGTTCGCCGCTGTTGTTATGGATTCCAATTGATTACAAAGCATTTATTCCACAACTCGAGATAAATTTAGGAAAGTTTAATACCATGATCCTTCACTTCATCCAAGAGCCAAGAAGAAGAAAAGACGCAGCCCCCTAAATATTTTTTTATTGAAATATACCAAGGAAAAGTAGCCCACTTGCCCAAAATTTGGGGTCTGCTCGGTTGGGTTAATTACCAAAAATATAATACATATATATATACTTATTGAGATTTTATTTTAATAAAATACATTACTATTTATTACAAAAATAATTGATATAACAAGTATAATAGGTAAAGTAATACTAGACTTAATAGTGAATTTGGATTAGTAGTAGTACATAGCTCAATTTGAACAAAATATTATTTAGTACACAGCTCATAGTAGTAGTACATAGCTCAATTATTTAGTACAATTTATTATTTAAATTCACTAATTATATATCAATTTGACAGATGCGATGACCATTGTCTTTCATCACTTGTAAATTCATCATTGTTTTCCGCGGTCACACGAATACAATTATTAATGATGTTTGGTTAAAATATAATACAATTACGGTACGTTTAATGCACCGAGCGGTGAACAGTCGTTCCAAACAACACCATTGACTCGTCAAGCTCAAATATTCTTTAGTATTTTTCATGGTAGTCATACTAGTGGTATACCGCTCGATATACCGATTATACTGATAAATATCAATCATGAACGGTACACTAATATTCCGATCTATCACTGATATACCACCGATATATAAAAAAAATCATTTATATCGATCATGACATGTGAATGATATCAATCTATTTAACTTCCTTGGTATTTTTCGAATCGAACTCAAATCTCATGAGATAATTTAACTAATTCGGTCAATTAATTTAAGTACTTAGTTGGACTGCAATTTATTAGTTGTGACTGACGTTTGAGTTTATCAAGAAGAGTTCTTTGTTACCAAAATACGGTAAAAGTGAATGAATCATGTTTGCGATGCATGTAAAATATAAATATACGATATTTATTATTTACAATTGTTTTTCATTATAAATAATAAAAATTTAAATATAAACAATACAAACTTAGAATATATGCAATTGTTTATCATTGAAAGAAACAAATATTCATTTTAGTTTAAATATTTATTTGTTTTCTTTTCTAAATACTAATCTGTTAAATAATTAATTGTTTAATTATATTAAGTTACTTTTATAATGATAATATTTTATCGTATTTTTATATTTTTCAAAAAATTATATGTTTACATTGAACTCATGGATTGAACTTTGAACTCTTTAAACAGATACAACTCATCGAGTCCATTCAACTACTAACTATTCTTGGAAATATTTTAGAAAATTGCAATTTGACCCAAATGTAAATAATAAGGTTATATGGGGTAAAATAGGAAATAACTTATAGATTTTGCCACTACGTGCAGTTAGTTTCGCCGTTTATTCTTCTGTCATTTTTCTCTTCTTCACCACCGCCCCACCATCTCTCCCCAAAAAACCCTACTCGAATCTGGCTATTTTGTCTTTTTCCCTCTTGATGCAGATATGAGGAGCCATGCACGTTTCTCGGAGCTGATCATCCTCTATCTCCAAATTTGAAGGTAGAATAAAGTCGAAGAGTCTAATGCAACGCTTCTTGTATCCATCTGCTGCGGCGCCTTCTTCGCCTCTCTTTTGTTACCTTTTTTCTCTCTCTTTGTCTAGTCTCCTTCTGTGCTTTCACACTTTCATGCAGTTTTCAATGCTATGTTTGAATCCGTGATTATATGCGTCGTGTTTGTATTTCATTCATGGAAATAGATTTAGTCGTTTTTGACATTTTTCCTGGAACAAGATTTCTTTGCCGATACTTTTGTGTTTATGGTTTGGTTAACTCTCTGCGTTTGCTTCTGTATTATTTAAGAACGTCGAAGTAGAAATTTCGGCTGTGGCTCTTTTATCGGCGTCGTGTTTAAAGCAATGTCGGGAAAATTTCCCTTCTGGATGCTTACATGTTGAAGAAAGAATCCCTTTAATCTTTCATCCAAGACCCTATCTCCTCCTACAGTTTTTTTCCTTTTTGTGTGTAAACTTGACTCGTAACTTGTTCTTTTTAAGTCAAAAGCCAAGGGTGCTATCTCGCCTCCGTCCGTCTCTTCAGTTTTTTATGTTTCTGAGTAGTTCATTTCCTATGTGCTTTTGTGATAACAAAGCTGGCAAGTCCTGTCAATGATTTAGTCAATAGAAAATCATACCCACTGCCTAAAGCTGAAATCAGTTTTTATCCTTGCAGTTCCATTTATGGCGGCGATTTGCTAGCTCTCTCCAGTGGGTTTAGTTTGAATTTGGCCTGGTTCCTGAAAATCCGCCGTAGCAAAACACGAAGAGATACCGGATTTCGTTGAGAGTAGCAGAGGTGTTCGTTCTTTCAGTAAACTATGGGTGGCCAATCATTTTCATCACGGCGGAAAATCGCTGTATGTACGGCGGTGTTCGCTGCCACATTCTTACTGCTATCTATCGGAGTATATACAGGTCAGTGCGTTTACTGTATACTGGGTTTGTGGGTCGTGATTTATATCGTTATTTTAATGATCGGTTGTTGATGTAATGCTCCTTTGATTATTTGTCATCTTTTCCAGCGACAGCAGCATAATTCTTATACCAATAATGCTGTTCTTCTTCATTGTCCTCTTGTGCCCATCCCTTCTTTATTCAATTAATCAATTATTCGCTACTATTATTTGTAAAATAGTTCCATGTTCTCTTCAAGAATGGTAATAAGTTCTTTCACCTCTTCAGGAATTGAACGTAGCCCAGTTTCAACACAAAACAGCACTCTTTTGCTTACACACAGGAAGCTACTGACTCAAGGTAAATAGCACTTGTGAGTAATTTTGACTGATTATTCATCTTTCTGATGCTGATTACTAGAAAGAATTACCTTTTGTGTTCAATTTAGAATAGAAATAGTGGATGCTAATTGGATTCATCCATGAAAATGTTTGAAAAGAACCAATCTTGTGAACCTCTAGCACATACCCATTTCGGATCTCTAACAACTTTACCTGATCACAACAGTGAGATGTAGACTATGTGCACACACACACAAACACACAGCCTGCTGTTAATTTGCTTTTTGAGTTGTCTTTTGCATGTTCAAATTGCGACATATACTGCTTATTCTGACCACTGTGCGCACCTGCGGACGCTTCAGCCTTTTCCACCCTCTTTTTCTCCCTCTTGTCGGTTATATTTAGATACTGCAAATTCTCAGCTTTCACCCATTAGCCTATCACTTTTCTCTCTATAAACTATTCTTTCATTTGTAGTTGTTGCTGCATTAAGTTTGCGTGCACTTTTGCACTTTTGATTTACATAATGCAAAACTAGCTTCATTCCTCCATTAATGCTTTCAGCAGTCACCCTTTTTGCCCCGTAGTGATTCTCCGCTTCTTTTTTGTGGGTTAAAGAGAATCAGAACGAATCGAGACCCATTACTCTTTACTTGCTAATTCTTTTGTTGTAATTGCAGAGATGGAGCCAAACAGAATATGGAGCGACAAATGTTCGAAATCTGACATCGTGATAAGTCAAGGATCAACGGCGCCGCTACCTAACGGGATACCAACGTACACCGTTGAGATTATGAACGTGTGCACGTCCGGGTGCGACGTCGGCGGAATTCACCTGAGCTGCGGCTGGTTCAGCTCAGCGAGGTTAGTTAATCCACATGTTTTCAAGCGACTCCGATTCAACGACTGCCTCGTAAACGACGGAAAACCCCTGGTTAACGGAAGAACATTGTCTTTCCAGTACGCTAACACGTACCGTTACAATATGGACGTCGCCGCCGTTAACTGCTAACAGATCCCATCCCCCGTCAGTATTATATTATTGCATTACAGGGTTTTACTCAGTAACACGAGAAATGGGAAGAGGTTGAGGATGTGGGGAATTCTTTTGTTTTTCGATTTTCTCCAGTTTTGAATTTTTATGGAATTTGTAAATGACGTGGCGGTTCCATCTTTGGTGTCATTGATAACTCGTTTAAAAATGTTAATATAAAAAAATAAAATTAATATAATATCATGGACTTATGAGAGCCAACAATACATATTTTTATTATATTATGCATTGTTTCCATATAAATAATCTAAATTTTTAAGTTTGATTTTTTCAAATCAAATTTCTAACGAATTTGCAAGACATAATATTATGATTTAATCTCGAATTATATATTTTTTGTTTTGAAACCAAACATAATATAATAAAGTTTTAAGTTAAAATAAAAGTCAAAGAAAGACAGAATTGTAATTACGACTCACTTTACAGATATTTATTGTCCGTTTACAATTTACATAAAAAAAAATTGACGCACATTCTGCTTATGCACTCATAATACAATTATCCATAGCCAGCACCAATACTCTGTAACTTAACCTCTTAAAATAACAAGAAAACTGGCTACTCTCAAACAACCAAAAAATCTGCATTATATTGTGTTAAAATTTAAATTTTCTAGAATTGAGTCATTTTCATTTGAAAATTATACTCGAATATTACATATAGAAGGAGTGGATCACACTGCAAACGATTTGAACAAATCATTTACCATACTACAAATTCTCTCTTATAAACCAATTCAAACAACTTCCCAGTTATTTAAACACATTGCACAAACTCACACCAAAACCGAACTTCCCCATCACCAGTTACATTAAC
>RWGZ01001401.1:2523-128606 GCA_009725065.1 Utricularia reniformis
ATATACCACATGTAGAAATATCAGCGCTCATTCCTTGTCCTTCGAATTTCTCAAATCCCTTGAAATTCAAATTAGTATTAGTCTAAAATTTTCCATTCTTATTCCAAGAGTCTCTTTTTTTGATTAATTTGGTTTTTATTCATAATGCAGCCACCAAGTTCATTAAATGTTGATTTCATTAGCCATCATCAATCTAATCCTCCCTTGTAATCTAGCATTGAACTTATGCATTTTATCCTCTTCCATAGCCATTACATTTGGAACATGTCTTCGTAATTCTTGAAACTTGTCCAAGTATTGCATAACTGTTAATTGCCCCACATCCTCTAGTTTTCCACAACTAAAATATTGGATTCCAACTTTTGTTAGTGTCTTATTGTAGTCCCTGATTTTCAAAGTTATGTTTTTGTTTCAGTTACCAATTGAGGTATCACAAGAAGTTCTACTTTCTTATACCTTGTTGCATTCACAATACTAGCTTGGTCATCTTATGCAAATCTCCACTCATTGTATTCATCATTTCACTCATCTCATGTATCTTTGGTTGATTCTGATTTCCTTCTAACTTAGCTACCTACAGTTCTTGTCCAACATTCTCATATTGTGTATTGCTTTGTCTAGAAGACATAATCCTATTCCATACAAAGCATATAACAATAATTTGTAGGTTAGAAAAAAATAGCTTTCTTAAGTACTGGTAGTCAATATAATGTTATATCTACCCAATGTAATTCCTATAAATCAATTGTCATTCTAAAACATAGCTCTGATACCAACTTTGTCGTACCCCGCAATTATACCATATAAATAAAAAGGTGTATGACACGCCGCAATTGCATAAAGATGAATAGTAAATCATCTTCACCGGATCAAACTTTCACCTACACCTTTCCCAAGAAAATTGTTATGTTGGGCAGAATCCCCTTGTCATCGTGGTCGTTTTGATACTAAGAACGATGAATTCGGAGATCGGTTCAAATTCTCGCAAAGACTACACTACTTCTACCAAAACATCACTAATAGCTAAGATTTGACATTGTCCGCGTCCTTTTTGACAAAACATCGCGACCGTCAAGTTAAAAAGAACTTTGCGAAAAATTAAACAAAAGATATCGAATTTTAGGAAAACTTTTTAAAAAAATGTAGTATAAAAACTTTTGTTTTTCGATACCAAATGTCGTGATTCTCATAAACGCTTATCGCGGATTGTTCTTTTTCACATTATGTTTCGTGATTCCGGTATGTCCTCTGGTCAGTCAAATTCCTCTGGTTCTTCCTCAGGGTGTACTTTCACTTCGGGAAGTTGTAGTTCGTCTGGTTCATCTTCATCCTCTTCCTTCGTCCCCCGTCATTAAAACTTGTATCATTAATTTTTTCGACCACCTTCATGAGTCTGAAAGAACTCTCGGTTCCCGCCCCTTGCGTTTATGGATTTGAGGTCTTTCTATTTGCCTTACCGGATGTTGCCTCGGAAATGGAAGTGTGTCGTTGAGTGATTTAAATTTCCTCTCCATTGCGTTATCTATCAGTCTCGGTTATCTGAGAGGATTTTGTGTCTATCGATCGGTACACATGACTTTCTCTCGAATATTTAAAGAATGAGCTTCGACCACATGCCTTTCTCTCGAATATTTAGAGAATGAGCTTCGACTTCCTCTTCGTCCATTTATTGTCACTCTTTAGAATTACCTGAGGATTTATCTTTCCAAATGAATCATAACTCTGTCTCTTATTACGTGACATTTATTGTTTTCATGTAGGTCAATCATTAGACTCCCCCTGTCTCCAATTTTTTTAGGTCTTTAGCTTCATACTACGGCCCTTTATGGGAGCCAAGGTTGTGTGTTCTTCCACCTTAGCCATTAGAAGAGTCCTTTTGCTTTTTCAAGTCTTCATTCCAATCACGATTGGAAGAAGCATTACTTTTATGTATCCAACGAGGATACAACCGATCTTTCGTCTCTCAGTCTTCCCTCATGTTTTATTGATTAGGATCGGAGCATGTTCCAGTAATATTGTCTCACCATTCCTAGGTCTCTCAACCCTAAATCTTTGGGTGAGAAACTAGTGGCATGCGTCGGGCAGGATGGCGAGGACTAGACTTCGAAGACTTTATTTCACGCGACGGTTCTGGTTGCTTCTGGTCTTCTACCACAACCTTCTCATTTTCCTACGGAAATGTTAGGAATTCCTGTATATGCGTTGTTTTAAGGTATTTCTGATTTCGATTTTCATAATGGTTTCTGTTGACACTGTTTTAAATTTTGCAAATACTCTAAAGGCTTTTGATGCTCCTTTTGCGGCTGATCGTCAGCTTACAGCCTTTCTAGCATTAAGGGCTGCTGACAGTGAGGTATTGCTTGAGATGGAGCCTGGGGACCGCAATTGCACCATTGATAGTGATTTGAACTTGGATGCTGAAATGAACCCTCCAAGGTTCGCAGCTAGGCCCGAGTCCCATGTACCTTCCATGCCATCCCCCAGGGGATGATCAACTAAATTTGGTTGTGCCCAACACTCCATGACAAGGCTTACCTTCCCCTGGTTCCGGAAGGTGTTCATTTTGAGGTGAGAGTTGATAGCCTCATGCGGGAATTATATGAAGACACTTATACTAAAGGTGAAGAGGGGAGATATTAGAGGACCATGATAGGAGTCCACTAAAGGTGCGAACTCCTTTGGATGAGAGGGTCCCATTAGATGACATATGTTGTAAGGGAAAGAGTCCCGCTCAAGAATCTTTTCCGCATGTTGAAGAGGAAGCCATCATGATAAGGGGTGTCGATGTAGATTTCCTCAACTCCTTCCATATTCGAGATATCCAGAGGTCGACCGTGGAGGAATGGATTCACAAGGGATGTGAAGCGGGATACGAAATGTTGAAAGAAGGAGTGGTCATAGGATTTGTCGAGATGATCGGGTATCAACTAGTGCGACAAAGAATGTTTTTAGAAAACGCTCGAATGTGCGCCAACACCCTCGTGACGATCATACCGTTTTTATGCATTATTGTAGGGCAACAGTTCGTATAGTGGATATGTGATGTTTGGCGGATGAGGTAGGTTATTCGTGGTTAGAAGGGTTTTAAGGATTTCAATCAGGTCGAGTCTTAACATATTTCTTTTGGCTCTTTGTAGATGGAAGATATCTATGATGACTTGGGTGTCGTAACAGCTGTTGGTGAATATTGAATGTTGAGACATTCGAATGTGGGTCATGAAGATCTGGAGGGTGAGAGGATCCGGATAGCCTCGGAAAAAACGATGAAGAACCAGCAAGAGAATCATGCTCGAGAGTTAGAAGAGTTAAGAGAGGGTCATGATCGTGTTGTTAAAGAATTTGGGTGATCGCATTTGAGTGACATTACGACACAGAAGGCTGTGTTCGTTGCTTGAGTGCACGGCCTCGAACAGGTGCGAGCTGCGCTTATGGTAGACAAATAGTATCGGATCGGTCAGATGGACAAAATCCAGGTTGAGGCTAAAGAGGCGACACTCAAGGCCTAAAGTGACAATGCTGAAAATTTGAAGGCTTTAAGTCGTGGCCAAGAGAAGATTATTGTGTTGGAGGGCGCAAATTCTAAGGAGAAGGTGGAACTTGAAACCTACCGAGAGGTGAAGAGTAGATGGCTGCATTATATGGATCAATGTTTGCAGAAGTCCATCTAGAAGTTTACAGTGAACTCTCTACCCTTAGAAATATGACGAGGGTGGTAAGTGTCGATTTGTGTACGCATTATTTCTTCAAGGGTAGTGCACAAACGCATAGGATTTTGAGGGTTGTGCTCATGCCGGAGGAGAGTGGATTATTGAGACCTCTACTCTTGGTGAAGTTTGAGGAGGAGTCCATGATGGGAAAATTTGAGTGCTCCAATGATCCGTTCGGTTCGATATATCAAGTGTTGAAGGAAAATATTGCCCAACAGTGTTACTCGTAGGAGATCGAGACCGAAGAGGGTGTTGAACTCTTATCGGAAGATGGTGTGTTATATCTAGAGGTGGTCGATTCCTTGTTATCATATGTCTTCACGATGGTCCCTGTAGTGAATGAAGTTGAGCCACGGATGATAGTGCCGATTAGTGTCCTTGATGCTCCGGTATATTTTGAGCAGAGCTTCTGGGAGTTTCAAAGGTTTGATCAGGGTCCTAGGAAAGTTGGGTCGAAGGATAAGGATCCTCAAGAGATTGAAGAGGATCCTAAAGATGCAGAGCCAAAGGATGAAGATTCACAGGAGGCCGGACGAGGCCCTAAGGATACAGGTTGAAAGGGGAGGGGTCCTCTTTTGATGTAGCTAGGGTGGCCTCCCCGACTCCACCTTAGGATCCGGGGTAGAGCAACAAATCTTCCGGGAAGAAATTTAAGAAGCGCTTAGTTAATGTTTTTCCTTTCTCTTTTTGTACTTATCATCATTAGCTTTGTTATTTTAATGTGACTGCGTAATAGGTGTCGTAGTTTCTCTTTTTTACCGTCTAGTTTTCCTTCTAAAAGGTTATGTGGAAGTATATTCTCATTGAGGCGAGAATAACATCATGTTCATGGTACAATACTTAGACTGACGTAATATAGACTTGGTTTGATGATTTGATCCATCAATCCATTGGAAAAGGGGAGCCATAAGGAACGTACGGCTTTACTTATTCCTTACTATCATTGGGCCCAAGAAGGTGCCTTATGACATATTCATATGTTTCAGAGTTCATGTCGCAATATAGCTTTTAGTTGATTGTTTCTAGTGGTAACATGATTGGTATATTGCTGTCAAGGTGAATGTAGCGCATGGTTCATGGTATAATCTTTAAACTAGCGTGAAGTTTTCACTCTAACCCAATGAGAAATATATCTTTACGGTGAATGATCCTATTTACTTGACGTGTGACCTTAATAGGTCGCTAGGGAAACGGTGTCACATTTCAGATCTTACAAAGCATCCGGTGTAATTCCACTCTCCTCATATTGATCTTTCTCACTCTCCTCCCTAGACAAGCGAAGTGATATATCGTTGTTTAAATGAAAGAAGTTCCAGGTCATTGTAATATCCTTATATTGGCGGGAATTTTTAACTTCCATCTAAACATAAATATATCTTTGCGTCAAATGGTTTTATTCACTTAATGTGTGACCTTGATAGCTCACAGAGGAGACGTATGTCGTTAATGTGGGTCTCATTAAGCACCCACACATTCGCTTCCTCTTCGGGTCTAATTAAGCACCCGTAATTACTCCCTTATGTTGGATCACAACCAGTACCCAATATACTTCCTTTTCAAACTACGACAAGCGTTCAGATTTGTTTATCATTATGGGCCTCATCAAGCGCCCGATGTACTTTGTTTCTAGTCCTAAACAAGGGCACTTGATACATGAGACCCAAATAAGCATCCCTATAGTGTTGGGCCTGAACTATCGCTCTCAATATCTAGGACCTTAAGAGGCTTCCCAATAGTGTTGGGATTGAACTAGCTCCCTCAATATGTGGGACCTGAACAAGCGTCCCCTAGTTTCGATCCTTAACGAGCACCCTCAATATATAGACCTAAACAAGCGTCCCTATAGTGTTGGGCCTAAATGAGAGCCTTTAGTATGTTGGACAGCAACAAGAGTACATGTCTTTATGTTAATTCGGACTTCCTCACCTTCCTCCGCCAAAGATGTAGATTTGTGTCGCTGCTTAGATGAGAGTAGCACCAGGTTTACGTACAATTCTTATATTAGCGTAAATTTTTCACCCCCATCCAATCAAAAACACATTTTCGCTTTAAGTGGTTCTACCTTTTTAGATTATGATCGTGAAGAACATGACCTTTCTAAGATTGAACCTGTCCCCTAGTCAATTAGCCTCGTGGCTTCAAAAAGGAAACATAAATTCTTAGTATTGTAAAAGAAGGGGATTTTTCTTTCCTTTTAAAAAAGATGAGGGTCCATGCCTATGCATGATACTTACATAAATTGGAAATGCGTCAAGTACGAGGAAACTGCTCTATGCTTGAGTTTGTGATTTTATGAGTTCCATCCTTTACTAAAGATGTAACTTGGTATGCGCCTTCCCATTTGTGATCTAGCATAAGGGTATTGTATTTATCACAATACCCTTATTTTTCATTTGATAGCAGGGGTGCCTTCTTTTTTTTCTAGTTGCTCGTAACCTGAAACCAGTGAACGCAGTTGCGCCTTCTTTGAAACCAGAGGCGGCTTCATTCCTTACGTATCGATAACCTTGTAAGGTTAGTTTTTGGTTTGGGAGCTCTTCTGTGTGATTTGATAAGTTGAACGGATTTGATAAATTATATGTATGTTCATTCTTTGCGCTGAGATGATGGGTATTGCCGTTTTTTTAGTTTTTTAGTTTTTGGTTTGGGTACTGGCGTTTCACCGTAGCCAATGTTCATTCCTTGCGTATCGACTACCACATTTACTATTATCTCTATGTGATTTGTTGAATTAAACGGATTTGAAATTTGTGCTTCTATAACTTAATCGCTTCTCTTACTATTTTGTGTTATTGGATTCTGTTGGTGAGAGTTTTATTTACTATTATCGTATGCTAACTAATTACTTCACAGCCTGTTTAGATACCATAACTAGTTGTTCATATGTTAATGAATGAATGAAACCAACCAGGCGAGGATAAAACTGATTAGGGGACTTAACTCTCTTTAGATAGAATTTCATAAATCATGTTGCTCTGAAATATTTTAAAGCTGGTCCAAGTCCAATTAATTGAATATAGTGAAGTAAAGTGAAGAGACTCCAGGTATAATTTGGGTCTCATTTCATGTTCAGAAGATCCTATAAAGGAGTAAACTCGATAACTCAAACATTTAAGAACTCCTAAGATCATAATTTACCTTATTATGCGAACTGTTATTGCTTCTATTTGTGATAGCTTTATCTGGGATTTATTCTTTTTATTTATATAAGTATTGTTTATGTTTGTGTGTTTGCTTATAGTTCAAATGGTGAATGAGAATGACAATACATCTCAAAATAAGCAGTCGGCTTATTGGGATATATATTTAAGAGGGGTGTTTGTTAAGTTATGTGTGGAAGAAACAATTAAAGGTAATAGACCTTAAACATATCTAAACAAGGCCTGTTGGACAATGGTTGTTTCTGAATTTTGTCGTATTACTGGACGTAAATTCCCAAGAGATAAGTTGAAAAATAAATGGGATACATTGAAGAGAGATTGAGTTATATGGTTGAGGTTGAAACAAAAAGCTTCAGGGTTGGAGATGAATGATGATGAAAGAATTATGGCAGTCCCCCAGTTGTGGGAGGATGCTGAACGAGTAAGTTTTGTTATGTTTGTATTTATCCGTCTAAAAATTTATTGATTTCTTAACAAATTCACATTAATAGAAGATATCAAGTTTAAAAGAATTCGAAACTTTGGACCTGCTGGAGATGATAACCAAAGAATCATGTTTGCAGATAATGTGGCCACTGCAGAATATATGTTTATCTCATCGGCAACAGAATCTGTTCTAAATTTTGATATAGGTACACAACCAGCTGAAAATCAAAGTGATAATTGGGTGGACTTAGAAGATTTGAATGTGAATAAATCAAATGATGATTGCCCACATGGAGATGTAGCCGAAAACTCTCCAATATTTGCCAAAGGTTAGGGTCGTCCATGTACTCGGTCTAAATAATGTTGGTAAACAGAAAAGACTTGCTATTAGTAATGAAGCGATACAAAGTCTTGCTACTTCAATGGATCGTATAGTTACTGCTACCTTGAATTTGAACAAGTTGGTAGGTGCATGCAATTTTTTAAAGCAATTCTAGGTGTAGAATATGGCACACCATTCTTCTATGGTGCTATTATAAAATTTAGAGATGGGTACAATGGAGCTACATTCTTATCGTTGGATACATCAGAACAGATGTCAGAGTGGCTGCAGGCAGAGCTCGATGGTGAAATGTGATCTATGTTAAAGTGACCATAAACTTTTTCCTATTTGTTTTGGTGAAATGTGAAAAACACAAGTTGAATTTTTGTTTTCCTTATGACTTTTGCATTAGTTCTATGAATATTTGAGATTCTTATATATTTGATTTTCTTTCTAGCGTGTATTGGTTGATTCTAACGATGCCGGTATGGAAATATTTGGGAAAAAAGGAAAAGCAAAAACTCAAAGGCAAAATGGTTGTAGTTGTTGGAGCGATTGCATACGATGTTGGGATTCACTTGAAATATACAAGGACAAGTACTAGGACACCACAAAACAATAGAGATTATAGCGGTTCGGAATGATTAAAACATATTTTTGATGGTCACCCAAATGAATGCTATCATAATTTTAGAATGAGGTCTTAGGCTTTCAACAAATTATGTATTTTACTAAGTGGTTGCTATGGCCTCCAAGCGATGAGGACATGCTCGTTGCATGAACAATTGGCGACTTTCATGCTTATTGTTGGTATCGGATGCCAAGAAGAGGCCCTGTGAAGACATATATGCAACGATCGACTTATAGAATCCAATGTTCGTTCGAAACCACACTTCACGCATGTGTTGAAATGTCACGCAATTGAATAAGAAAATTCAGTGATCCAATGGGGACGATGCCAGGTGTGGGACCTGAGACTCGACATTGGCCGTTTTTCAAGATAACATTTTCATAACAGTTGTTTAAAATTCTTGTTTATATTGTATTTTATAGGACTGTATTGGGTGCATCGATGTGACTCACATCAAAGCCCATGTGCCAACAGATAAACGGAGGCCTTGGATAGGACGTGAAGAAAAATCCTCGCAAATATAATGATAATTTGTGACTTTCAGTACAACATTATATACTGTTTAGTAGGTACCAAAGGATCTCAACATGATTCAAGAATGCTAAGAGAAGCATTAGCTAACGCATGGCGAAACTTTCCCATACCCCCGAAAGGTGCTTCTTGATTACGAATATTTTATGGATTTAAGTTACTAATATAACTTTGATGTTTGACACATGAAAATATTATTTAATCGATTCTGGATATCCTAACATAACTGGATTTTTAGCACCTTATCAAGGGATGTGGTACCATCTAGCCCAATTCAATGATAAGAGTTATAGGAGCAATGATGAACTATTCAATCACTGACACTCGAACTTACGATCTATAGTGGAGCGCACTATATGAATGTGGAAGAATAAATTTTTTGGAATTGCAAATATAAGATGAGGCACAAGCATTCCGACTCAGGTAGCACTCGTTCCGGCAACCATGGCTATTCATAATTTCATTCGAAATGTAAACAAAGAGGATCCGGACTTTGTAGAGATAGAACACAATCGGAATAGAGAAACACAAATTCTCGTTGACACACCACATGTAGATGTTGAACTCATACACGATAACTACATGATTCGAGTTATGAATAAAATAAGTTATCGCATTGCACTAGTGGGGATGGGAAAAGGTCATCGATTTAGATGATTCATTTTTGTCAATGTTTATTTTTTGATACGTTTGATCAATAACTTATTATATTCTAGTAATTTTCTAAATAATGAGTTATCATAATTCAATATAAAATATAATTGGTAAGTGATACAAAATTAATTAAAAGTAAGAGCAAAACAAAAATCATGATCATTGCACCGTTGTTTCAAAAACGGTTTTTTAAAATCACGATCAGTTCACTTTATAGCACGGTGTAGTTATTTCACATCACCGCTATTTATTAAACGTTGTTCCAAAAGTACCCATTATATTTGAATAATATTTCCATTCTTAAAAAAATAAAGACAAGCATACAAACATTTTTTTATCAATTCATGGCATTTCATAGAAAGAATTTTTTTTGGAATAGTAACTGTATGGATTTCGGAGTAGGGCGCCATATGACAATGGGGCTCGTTCCACGATCACTATTTTCCCGCCAAAATATCCACCCGTGAAGTCGTGAAACAGAGGTCAATTCTTTCGTTTCCTGATCGTGAAGCATTCACCCGGAAGGAGAGCTTTGGATTCATGGATTTTCCTGATTTCGAAGAGCTTCAATGGCTGGAATCTCATACTGCGGAGGATCCCTTGGAAGAAGACTGCGAGCTGCAAATGGAGCCTCCTTCTCCAACTCTTTCGACCGAACTCGATGAATCTCCCAAGCGACCTATGCTGATTCTTCCTCCACGGCCTTCGCTTTCAAAACCCTGTACCCAAACAGTCTCTACTGTAAAAAAACGCATTCTATCCGATGATCCGAATTATTGTGACCTCGATCCGTATAATTCTGGTGAGAAGAGGTGCAAAACTGGGGAATTAGATGACCCATTTTTAGAGAAGGATGAGAGAACAGAAGATATTATCCCTGAAATACTGTCGAATGAGAATATAGACATTGAAATTAATGATGGTCTGAATGAGGAAAACATTGTGGAAGAGGAGAAAGAGGGGGAAGAAAGGATGCTATCTAGATTCGTTTCCGAACTAGATGGGGATTGCGTGCCCGTCACAGGAATGGATGGAGAGATGGTGTTTGCAAAGATATGTACATTTCAGATGGACGAGGAACAGAGAAGAAAGAAAACGTATGCTACAAAAGGTATGGCTCTGAGGGCTCATCTGTTTTATGAGATATTGTCCTTGAGAATATTAAAAAAAGAGCTTTATTTCCTGCTTGCTTAAGCATTATAAAAATTTTCATTTATGTGGTTTGGGTTCTTGCATCTTTATGTCGGGTTTGCTGTTTTTTTAAAAAAATTCATAGAAATCCTATGGGAGATTTAATTCGGGACTATATGTAGCGTTTCCACTTTTAAAGTCCCAATACATGTGTATTGTAAATGCTGTAAGTGTAATGTTTGTTACGGATGTGTCCAGGACTCCTTGTAGAATCCGTGAGAGTTCTGATGCAGAAAATGGAGAATGAGGTGTTCACAAGGGTTAGTTCAGTACTGCTCTGTATTGTTGCCGAAGTAGAATACTGTTTCAGTCTTTTCAAGTCCTAATCTTTAATGGATATTTAATGATCACTGTGTGTTAGTTTAGGCTGTTCAGGCAAGTGTGGAGGGTCAATCTGGAATAGACACTCAAAATTCTCCTGATGTCAACCAACAACTTTGGGTTGAAAAGTATTCCCCAAGCTCATTTACAGAGCTTCTCAGTGATGAAAAAACAAACCGTGAGGTTATTAGCCTTGAGATAGGCGTTCTCTTCTCTGGATAAATTTACTGCTCCATTATTTCCCTCCCTGATTACCGATAATTTTTCATCTTTTGCAGGTACTTCTCTGGCTAAAACAATGGGATTTTTGTGTTTTTGGATCTACGATCAAGAGTACAACAGATGATGTTTTGTCTGCATTGAGTCGACACTCGATGGGTGCAATGCATGTAAGAAAATCTGGGAAATATACTAATTTTGGAAACAGACGAGAGACTGGGTTTACAGGGAATTTGCGTAAAGGTCACTATGTGTTCGATGAAGAAGTCAATGCCACCCTTGGGACTCAAGAGATTATGGAGAATAGGAACAACTCACCCAGTCCTCCTGAACAAAAGGTTTAGAGAGTTTGTCTCTTATTCTTCTCGCTGCATTTTCTTCATTGTGGTCATTTTTAACTCACTGTTCCCTTCCAGTTTCAATGCATCCACTTGTTTTTCTAGGCACTTTGTGCATGTCATCATCTTCAACTGGAAGTTATGTAGGTTATCTCTAGGTCTTTCAAGTGTTTTATTGCAACTATTGTAATTTCTGTGTCTCCTGAAAGCACTTATTTTTTATGATGATTTTTTTCTATTGCATTGCTTGAGTATGGCCTACGTGCAGCTCAGTATGACTAATTTAGCTACATTGTCTCTAATTCTTCTTTTCACTTATTCTTACCTACATTTAATTTAGCAATCTTGATGCTATTGCATATGTTGATTTGATGTTGTCACAGATTCTCTTACTTTGTGGTCCACCTGGGCTTGGGAAGACTACCCTTGCACATGTAGCTGCTAGGCATTGTGGTTATCACGTTGTAGAGGTGTGTTAATCTGATACATTTCTCTTCCTCATGAGTATCTAGTATTCTATTCATCATTTTCCATCTAAATGGATATATATACTTCCAATTCTTTGGTTCTGGCTTTCAGAAGTTGCTGATGATCTGTTAGTTTATATTATTAATTCGTGTCCTGGTATCTATTTTTTAACGGAAATGTGATTTCATTAAATTAACAAGAGGAAAAACATAGAGTCATTCCCACTCCAAGATTATTGAGGAAACATAGAGAAAAATTAGCTACCCAATTGAGCATTCGTTAATGCCCCACAGGGCTTGTAGCCATTCTATAAGTTAAGTCTAGGTATTCTACCCTGGTCTTTTATTACATCTAAAGTATACCTGCATACCCTATGAGAGATTGCTATGTATGATGCATTGAAAACCCAAATATTTTTTATATGCCATATTTTCCAGATTAGAGCAGCCATGGGAATTTCATGGCTATCTTGGTGACTGATTTGGAAGGTTTCTTTTTCACCTGATACTTTGTCTTATATTTGGCTATATCCAGTTTCTATTCTACTTAACTTTCATTGCATTTGCTGTTAAAATGGATTGGGCTTTGTCTTCCTGACGGTCGTTTATTGTAAAATTGCTAGCAATGAGAGTAATTTCTTTTTATATGCAAATTTGCATATGCTAGATCACTTGTATCATGACTCTCTCTTCTAAGTATGTTTTTTCCAAGAACTCACTGTGATTGTGAAACCCATGGCAGATTAATGCAAGTGATGATCGGTCTGCATCAGTTATTGAAACTAAAATCCTTGATGTTGTTCAAATGAATTCAGTTGTTGCAGGTTCAAAGCCGAAGTGCTTGGTTAGTTTCTTATCTAATGAATCTTTTGAAGGTTCATCCAACATGGATATGTTCTCTGTTCACCTTAACGTTCAAAAGTGGTTATTTTTAAGGTTATTGATGAAATAGATGGTGCGCTAGGAGATGGTAAGGGTGCTATTGAGATCATCCTTAAATTGGTATGTTGGACTCTATTTGCTACCTTCTTCACTTTGTGAGCTCACTGAAAGGACATTTGTGAAATAATAACCATCAAGTCAATCAAAAGTAGCATATTCTTAAATGGCTGCGAAAATTGATTGATTTTTTTGAAATGTTTTAGTTTCTTTGGAATGCTGTTAGCCAATGTTCTGTTTTAATTATTTTTTTAAATGCTAGAATATGACAGGTTGTTGCGTTGAATTAATAAAAACATGTTCTTTTTTATGATTTTGACATAAAAATCGAAAAGAATCTTTTTTTACATTCATTCCTGTTTAACAAATCAATTCTATGTGGTATCTCAGAATGGAACTTTAACTACTAGTATTTCCTGTACATAGTCTTTTCTTCCCTTTTAAAGTGTTAACATGCATAATTATATTTGTCGTTGTAAAAATTGCATGAAATTGTATTTCTAATTAAAATTCTGATCATTTAAATATGTAATAAATTGAATAAACTGTACAGCTCTCTGCAGAAAAAAAAAAATCATCCAGCAAAGAAAATTTAGATCAAGAATCAAAGTCTAAGAGGAAAGATTTCAGCAAGAATCAACGAAACTCACCATTGTTGAGGCCTGTATGAACGAATCCATCTGTCAGAGCTCATAGTGTAATTGCTTTTGCTCCGACTGACTCGTTGTCATGCAGGTAATCTGTATTTGCAATGATTTGTATGCACCTGCCTTGAGACCATTGCGTGAGGTTGCAAAGTAAGTTTTGTGTCCACAGCATTTTTGGACCTCAGCTTCATTTTAATATCAAATAATTTTTTTGCTATCTCTCCAATTAAAAAAGCATTATATTTTATTGGTCAACTTTAAATATTGGTAGGATCATGCAAAATTTACATGCTATTATTAATTGTAGTAAAGAAAACAAAATATTAGAAATGTGCCATAAAAACATTTTATTGTGTTTAATTAGTGGATAAATTATCTAATTAAATTGAAATTTATTTAGCATTTATGCGGTTTCAGGGTTCACATCTTTGTTCAACCAAGTGTTAATCGAGTTGTAAACAGGTAATATTTTTAAAGTTTTGTTTTGCTAAACGGCTAACATACTTCTTCATTCAACATATATTTGTTCAATGTTAATTAAGGCAAATGAATATTTCTTGATTTCTCCTGAATGGAGATTTAGTTTGACCCTTATCTTTGATTTCTTAAGGTGTTTTTGTGATAAATATACAATAATATATGATACTAAAGCTGAAAATGGTATTTGAGTTTGAATAACATGTGCCAGCAACTTTTGGTGCTTTAGCATGCTCCATCATGGATTTTAGAGGTATATCTACTTGTTATCTTATGATATTACTTAAAAAATTAGGTTGAAGTATATATGCAACAGAGAAAAGGTCAAGATGAGTTCTGTATCTCTTTCTGCACTAGCTAACTTTACTGGTAAGTTTTTCATTGCTGTTAACTAACGTTTGCCTTGCGGTATCATAGTCTGAATTTTTTACTTTTAATGGCTAGAATAGCTTATATCTAGTTAAAATTGATGTTACACGATGTCATGTCAAAGAATACTGCATTTTCCTAATCAGTCTTAGTTCACAGTGTAGTATATTTTTTAAAACATCCTAATTTCTGCTCAAAAATCTAATCCCAAATGTGGTCTATCCAGGTTGCGACATACGATCATGCTTGAACACACTTCAATTCCTCAACAACAAGAAGGAAGTCCTCAATGTGGTATGATCAGATTTTTTTATTCCTCAGTGTACTCATATCTGTTATATTGCATCCACGAAATGGAACAATTTGCAGTGTAGTTGCTGCATATCATTCTAGAAAGCCTATTTTTTATTATTCTTACAATGTAAGTCACTTCATGTATTTTTATAAGTATGTTAATATTGGGCATTCCCAGGATTTTTAGCAGCTCATCTGTAACCGGTAAATTTATATGGAAGTCTGGACCATAGTATCATGAATGCGAAATTGGTGACAGGATTATTTCCCATGCATTTGAAACTTACATTTAAGTACCAGAGCTGGTATTAACCTGCCTCATTGTGCTAGAATCTAATTTTTTTGTGTAATTCAGTAAATATGATGAATTCCTGTGCTTTATTGGCATTGTTTTCCCATTAAGTTGATGAAAAAGAAATTTATTCTTTTCAAGTTGGACTTGGGTTCTCAAGTGGTTGGTCTGAAGGATGCATCTAAAAGTGCTTTTGACATATGGAAAGAGGTTTGTAATGTGTCAAATCCTGCGAATTTTCATTTATTTGTCGCACCATCTCATTTTCTTGTTCATTCAAGATATTTCAAAGGAGAAAAGCCAAATGGATCAAGAGATCAACTAATCCAGGCAGTTGCAGTACTGAAAATTTTGAGTTTCTGCATTCTATGATATCTAACCAGTAAGTGGAAATTATGGCTTATTGTTGCTTCGGCAGTTCAAGTATTGTACCTTGCTGAGAACCTTTATTCTTTTGATCAGTGGTGACTATGACTTAATATTAGACGGAATACATGAAAATATGTTGAAGCTTCATTACGTTGATCCTGTCATGGAGAAGACCGTACGGCTATAGCTCTTAAATTCACTTGTTACCAGCTCAGGGATAGTCAAATTTGACTAATTTATTTTGATTTGGCTTATTATCTTCTAGGTACGGTGTCTCAATAATTTGGTAGTTTCTGATATAGTTCATCAATACGTTATGCGAACTCATAAAATGTATCTACAAGGTGAAACTTTCTTCCTATATGCAGTGTATCTGTCTCTGTGTTTGTTTCTAAATCTTGTTTCCCCAGTTTATCAGCCTCCAATTGCTTTGCTTATCCGTGGTCTAATAGCTCGTCCCGAAAAAAATGATATTCGCTGGCCAAAGTCTTTCTACAGGTATTACATACCCATAGATCTTCAGGATATATATAGTCCATTGCATTTCACTAATTTTTCCCTATGACAGTTTCCGTACAGCATTGGCAGACAGGATGAATACAGTCCAAACATGGAACAACAGGATTGCACCGTCTATTTCGAGGCATTTGTCAACAAAATCGGTTATAGAAGACTCAGTGTCCCTATTTTTGCATATCCTCTCACCATTGAAAATCAGACTGGTATAGTCCACGTCGAATTTGCAGTTTGACCTGACATAATGAATTTTCATAATTCTCTAGTATTAAATTAATGAGATATCAACCTGAACGCTTGCTTAAGCCAGCAGTCTTAGGAACATGTCAAAAGTATTTGGTAGTTGACCAGCTGTGATGTTTTCTACTGAAACTAACCTGAATTTTGGAATTACAGGTTGCACCGAATTTGCTTTCAGAGCCCGAGAAAAAAGATTTATGGCAATTAGTAAACATCATGGTCTCATATGCTGTTACATACAGGAACAATACCAAGTTGAGCCATGAGGAGGCTTCAGAATCAAATTATCTTTCTATTGATCCACCTCTTTTTGATTTCATAAGGTTCAAGGTATATCTGTTGATACATTTTCTTGATTATCCAAAAAACCAGCAGTGTTGATCTAACAATGCTTGTTTACTTATGAGCAGGGTTACAATTTGTGCCATTGTGATGTCTCTTCAGCAGTGAAGCAAGTCTTACTTCATGAGGTAAATCTGGCAACATTGAAACAAGTCTTACTTCAAGTTGAGCACAACAATAGTTGTATTCAATAGTAACCAAAAAGTTGACATAGCTGCGTTGGTAACGGCATCCTGGTGCATGAGTCATATCTTAAATCATATCCGGAATAAGAGAGAGCTTGATTTAAAATAAGAGGGATCTTGGTGCAGTCATATCTTAAGTAAAAAGTAATAAGCTGGAGCTTGCAAGTTGCAGATATAAAACCATATCCCTCTTAATAGGGAAAGCGTACATGCAATTTTCACTGTTGTTTCCCTGAGACTCGTGGAATAGTTTGATACCAATTATTCACAGAATTTTGAAAGCAACTTATAGTATTGATAACTTATGTTGACGTACTTCAGGTTGAAAAGCAAAGGATTCTTCAAGGCAGCCTCTCCAAATCAATCGATCTGAGCCTGTCTGAGAACAAGTCCATATCTACTGAAACAAGAGGGAAGAATCCAATAGAAGACAACTCCGGAATGCATATGTTTTCCATCTCAAAACTCAGAAGTTTGCCCTCTAATGTGCCTGCCACTGGAATTAAATCATCATCTGAAAGAACCAAAAGGGCTTCAGGTGTCTTGACCGATTTCTTTCAAAGGTATGCACTACATTTTCCATTTTAGCTGTCAGCCAATAATGCTCATTTTTCACAAGGTACATAAATCTCTATAATTGTGAAAAAAAACTTGTGAAGTCGAGCAAGTGTTATGGGATCTTACGTTGATGACATGCACAAGTGAATAGCAGAATGCGTGTTCTTTTTATGTTGAATTATTTCCTGCTTAAATTTGCAGAAATCGTTTGGTTGCCTTGCAGATCTAAAAAGTCCAACAAGAACAACAAAGAGGAGGGTGGTAGTTCCCCTGATGCCATAGTCCAAGGGAGTAAAACCGTGCAGTACCCTCTTTTGTTTAAATTTAACGAGGTACAACTTTTGTCTGTAGATAGACTTCACTTGTTGACTTTCCATGTCACATTCTAATCTGTTGATCTTTTGAGCGCAGGGGTTTACGAATGCAGTTAAAAGACCTGTACGGCTGCGAGAATTCCTTTACTTAGACGAAGGCACCGGATAAATAGAGTGTCAATTAGGTTGTTAATCTAAAATACATTTGCCCATTTTTAATACATTTTTATTTTGGATGGTTTTGATTTAGGTAAATTGAATGACTTTTTTTAGTTGAGATTGATTTTAGTTATGAATTGAACATAAATTCGCGATGAATTGTACATGGGATGAAAATGGTGATGGATTTTCCCAGATCCTCGAGGAGTTGTTCCTTAGATCATTTTGTGGGTCTTCTCGTGTCCAAGTGCCAAATATCCTTCCTTAATTTCAAAATGTGGGCTTGTTCAGCATCATTGCACCCACGATTCCCTCTAATCTTTACTATCTCAGTTAAATTTGTTATAAAACTTACGATCCTCATTAATCTATTGTGCTTAGTCACTTCCCTTCGAAAATTATAGGTTGCCACATCCTACCTACCTTAAAAATGAGTTTCAACCTCGAAACTCGACCTTCATTAATCTATCGTGCCTTGTCACTTCCTCCAAAAGTTTCGGGTCGTCACTTCCTAGCCAACTTAAAACTGAGTTCGTCCTTGTTAAAAAACTGATAGCAATGAAGAAGGGGTATTACAGTTTTTGTATCTACTTATACAACTGGAAATGATAAATATGTTACACAACTTTCAAGATAATAAAAGGACTACTTTGAGAGTTGTGTTTTTTAGCATTGAACCATTCTCGGTTATCTCTTCATCCTTTAATTACTCTATTAATGTCCAGTTTGACACCACCCTTCAAGATGAGTGTGGATATTCATTATATTCATCTTGAAGATCAATTTGTTGTGTTGAGATATACTCAATCCCTTCGTCAGAATATCTGCGATCTGTTCATTTGTATTAATATATAAAACTTTGATGATACCATCTTCAACTTTCTTTCTAATGAAGNGTGCGGCTGATTTTCGGTTTTGTGGATATGTTTGAAACTGTTTTCAAGTTTCATTCAATAGAAATTCCTATCGCATGTTTACACAAATCGACTTTTAGTGCGTCTGATTTTCGGTTTTGTGGATATGTTTGAAACTATTTCAGGTTTAATTTGATTGAAATCGCGTGTTTACTCAAATCGTCTTTTTAACGGTTTCAACATTGAGTGTTTCACTTGTTTTTCTGTATCTCTTTGAAATCTTTCGACACTTTTTTTCTTAATGATGTTTTCAGTGAATCGTCAGATTGTTGAAACATAATAGTTGTTTTATTTTATGATCGGAGTGCTTATTTTCTGGCAAAATCTAGTTTTTTTAATTTAATTGAGTGTTGAGACTAATTTTTGGGATTTGTAAATATGTATCAAGTTTCATTCGATAGACATCTCTTTCGCATGTATACACAAATCGTCTTTTGGTGCGGCTGATTTTCGGTTTTGTGGATATGTTTGAAACTGTTTTCAAGTTTCATTCAATAGAAATTCCTATCGCATGTTTACACAAATCGACTTTTAGTGCGTCTGATTTTCGGTTTTGTGGATATGTTTGAAACTATTTCAGGTTTAATTTGATTGAAATCGCGTGTTTACTCAAATCGTCTTTTTAACGGTTTCAACATTGAGTGTTTCACTTGTTTTTCTGTATCTCTTTGAAATCTTTCGACACTTTTTTTCTTAATGATGTTTTCAGTGAATCGTCAGATTGTTGAAACATAATAGTTGTTTTATTTTATGATCGGAGTGCTTATTTTCTGGCAAAATCTAGTTTTTTTAATTTAATTGAGTGTTGAGACTAATTTTTGGGATTTGTAAATATGTATCAAGTTTCATTCGATAGACATCTCTTTCGCATGTATACACAAATTGTCTTTTGGTGCTGCTGATTTTCGGTTTTGTGGATATGTTTGAAACTGTTTTCAAGTTTCATTCGATAGACATCCCTATCGCATGTTTACATAAATCGTCTTTTGGTGCTGCTGATATTCGGTTTTGTGGGTATATTTGAAACTGTTTTCATGTTTCATTCGATAGACATCCCTATCGCATGTTTACACAAATCGTCTTTTGGTGCGGCTGATTTTCGGTTTTGTGGATATGTTTGAAACTATTTACAAGTTTCATTCGATAGACATCTATATCGCATGTTTACACAAATCGTCTTTTTGGTCCACTGATTTTTGATTTTGTGGATATGTTTGAAACTGTTTTCAAGTTTCATTCGATAGACATCCGTATCGCATGTATACATAAATCGACTTTTGGTGCGGCTGATTTTCGGTTTTGTGGATATGTTTGAAATTGCTTTCAAGTTTCATTCGATAGACATCCCTAGCGCATGTTTACACAAATCGTCTTTTTGTACGGCTGATTTTCGATTTTGTGGATATGTTTGACACTGTTTTCAAGTTTTATTCGATAGAGGCATCCCTATCGTATGTTTACACAAATCGCCTTTTGGTGCAATTGATTTGCGGTTTTGTGGATATGTTTGAAACTGTTTTCATGTTTCATTCGATAGACATCTCTATCGCATCTTTACACAAATCGACTTTTAGTGCGGCTGATGTTCAGTTTTGGGGATATGTTTGATACTGTTTTCATGTTTCATTCGAGAGACATCCCTATCGCATGTTTACACAAATCGTCTTTTGGTGAGGCTAATTTTCGGTTTTGTGGATATGTTTGAAACTATTTTCAAGTTTCATTCGATAGACATCCCTATCGCATGTTTACACCAATCGTCTTTTCGTTCCACTGATTTTCGGTTTTGTGGATATGTTTGAAACTGTTTTCAAGTTTCATTCGATAGACATCCCTATCGCATGTTTACACAAATCGACTTTTAGTACGGCTGATTTTCGGTTTTGTGGATATGTTTGAAATTGTTTTCAAGTTTCATTCGATAGACATCTGTATCGCATGTTTACACAAATCGTCTTTTGGTGCGGCTGATTTTCGGTTTTGTAAATATGTTTGAAACTATTTCAGTTTTCATTTGATGGGAAATCGCGTGTTTATACAAATCGTCTTTTTAAGGGTTTCAACATAGTGTTTCACTTGTTTTTTGTTATTCTTTGAAATCTTTCGACACTATTTATGGTTTTGAATGTGGTTAATCAAATCTCTAAATCAGCTATGTTAAAATGATGTTAGCCGAACTAAACTTTGAATTTATGACTAGTTTTGAACAGTTCAACATTAACTTCACAAATGAGAACCTGCACCACATGTGCCATATATTTCAAGAGTACTTGAGTTAGAAAAGAATCTAATTTGAGCTACATTGATTTTTTTATAAGCAAGATGTACTTCATTTTATGGAAAAGGTTTTTTCATTACCTTCTTTTTTTCTTTAAGTGCTTTAATTTGAAATTTTCCTTGTGAGGTATGAAGTGAAGCAACGATTTATTAATATTTAGAAGCCTGGAGAGTTGCTCTTCTCTATGAGGCATTGTGAGTTATTTTGTGTATATTTGATTGAAGCGTTAAATGATTTTTGGTTTGCACTTTTTCTGGAAATTTTATGTTTGTGGTTTTTTTCCAGTTGTAAGTCAATGCATGAAACGCTTTCCAATTTGCTCTATAGGGCCTTTAAATCCCACAAGCGCTTTGTCAAACAAATACTTTCTCGGACATTCTTCTTTGACGTTCAACTGAATTGAAGGTTTCTCTTAATATGCCATCTTTAGTATCACTATGTGTACATCCTGCTTCCAAACAAGTCTTCGAAATTCAAGGTATGGGATTCTGGTTAAATGTTGATGCTTTATTTTATTTATACAAACTCAACTTCAACACCGAGAAGGCCTTTCTGTATTCTTTAATAACTAATGCCCTTTATGTCGTCTTAATATAATGTTACATAAGAGAATACCTTTTAGCAAGGTTTTTGGAAAGCAATTAGAATTAGCCGTGGGTTATCCTACCTGTAAAACATTTTCTGAATTTTCGACTGGTTTGAAATTCTTCTCTGGAGAGTATTTACGTTTTTATCATTTTATGGTAAGTTAGTACTCAACTGAATTAGAGAGCCCCTTTAATTTCCTTAATAATGTTCGCAGTATTGATGAAAAAGTGGCATGTAAAAAGATTATAGAGAATATGAATCTCACTGGAGCTCAGGTTTTTTTTCTAGTATTAATTGTGAAGTATCATGTTGCTTCTGATAACTGTGCTTATGAAATATTTTAGATGGTAGAAAGTGAAAATTTGATGCTTTTTTTATTTATATAGACTCAAATTCAGCAACTGAAGGTTATTCTTGAGCCTTCTATATTATGGCAAAAAACTTGTTGTGAAGTTATAATTTGTGTATAAAAGCTTGAGGTTAGATCTTGTGCACATGATGATCTGCATTTAAATTGTCAACTTGTTCTACACAGGTCGACTTGCATGATGTGCATTTTTTTTCTTGCCTTCAGTCATTATCTGAACTTGGCATGATATTATTATTGCTTATATGTTTATATACTGGAAGACAAGATAATGACAGAAAATAAAGTTCTTCATCAGCAAGCACTGGCCATGGTACAGAATAATGAATTGCTCTCCATACATTCAACAATCTTGTTTAGTTTATGCTGACCCTTTGAACTGTGACAAAAATGATCTCTTTTTGTTACTACTTAAACGCACACTAAACGCTGGTGGAGTTGCAGGGGCTCCTTCAGCTAGAATTGATTCAAGTAAAAGTATTCCAGGAGCATGTCTTACCAAATACCCTCACAAGCAACAATAGACTGCTTAGCTAGATAAGTGAATCCCATCAGTTTTTCTAGCACTCAAATATTATCATTCATCATGTGCAGTTATTCATCATTGCATTCTGTTTCGCAGTCTCTTGCTACATAGACGGGAATGCTGCTTTTGCACATGTTACCAGGCTGCTAAAAATGAGGTTCCTTCCTATCACATATCCATTTATGGATGTGTATGATTTTGAGAAAATGTCCCCCATTCTTTGAAATACGATGCCTCTAAAGTTTAAAAATTGTGTAGTAAGCATCCAAACTTTGAAAAATATTTGCCTTGATGGCCCTCTTAATTATTATAGGTTATTCTTTTAAAGGTGGATTTTTTTAAATTCGGATGCTAACTATGCAATTATTAAACTTAAAGAGCATTTTTAAAAGTTAGGGATCAAAATCATGCATTATATCAAATTCGAGTGCTTAGCAATCATTTTACAAATCATGATTTTAGTTGTTTTTTTATGATTTCAAAAGGGATCTTAATGGGGAGAATTTCTCAAATAAGCATCTTTTTAAAACTATTACACAAGTATCTTTCGATAGACATCTCTATCGCATGTTTACATAAATCGTCTTTTGGTGCAGCTGATTTTCGATTTTGTGGATATGTTTGAAACTGTTTTCAAGTTTCATTCTATAGACATCCATATCGCATGTTTACACAAATCGACTTTTAGTGTGGCTGATTTTCGGTTTTGTAGATATGTTTGAAACTTTTTTCATGTTTCATTCGATAGACATCCATATCGCATGTTTACACAAATCGTCTTTTGGTGCGACTAATTTTCGGTTTTGTTGATATGTTTGAAACTATTTTTCAAGTTTCATTCGATAGACATCCCTATCGTATGTTTACACAAATCGTCTTGTCGTTCCACTGATTTTCGGTTTTGTGGATATGTTTGAAACTGTTTTCAAGTTTCATTCGATAGACATCCCTATCGCATGTTTACACATATCGACTTTTAGTGTGGCTGATATTCGGTTTTGTTGATATGTTTGAAATTGTTTTCAAGTTTCATTCGATAGACATTCGTATCGCATGTTTACACAAATCATCTTTTGGTGCGGCTGATTTTCGGTTTTGTAAATATGTTTGACACTGTTTTCAAGTTTCATTTGATAGAGGCATCCATATCGCATGTTTACACAAATCGTCTTTTGCTGCGGCTGATTTTCGGTTTTGTGGATATGTTTGAAACTTCGATAGATATCCCTATCGCATGTTTACACAAATCGTCTTTTGGTGTGGCTAATTTTTGGTTTTGTTGATATGTTTGAAACTATTTTTCAAGTTTTATTCGATAGACATCACTATCGTATGTTTACAGAAATCGTCTTTTCGTTCCGCTGATTTTCGGTTTTTTGGATATGTTTGAAACTATTTTAAAGTTTCATTCGATAGACATCTCTATCGCATGTTTACACAAATCGTCTTTTGGTGCGACTGATTTTCGATTTTGTGGATATGTTTGACACTGTTTTCAAGTTTTATTCGATAGAGGCATCCCTATCGCATGTTTACACAAATCACCTTCTGGTGCTGTTGATTTGCGGTTTTGTGGATATGTTTGAAACTGTTTTCATGTTTCATTCGATAGACATCCATATCACATGATTACACAAATCGACTTTTAGTTCGGCTGATTTTCGGTTTTGTTGATATGTTTGAAAATGTTTTCATGTTTCATTCGATAGACATCACTATCGCATGTTTACACAAATCGTCTTTTGGTGAGGCTAATTATTTGTTTTGTGTATATGTTTGAAACCATTTTCAAGTCTCATTCGATAGACATCCCTATCCCATGTTTACACAAATCGTCTTTTCGTGCACTGATTTTCGGTTTTGTGGATATGTTTGAAATTGTTTTCAAGTTTCATTCGATAGACATCCCTATCGCATGTTTACACAAATCAACTTTAGTACTGCTGATTTTCTTTTTTGCGGATATGTTTGAAATTGTTTTCAAGTTTCATTCGATAGACATCCCTATCGCATGTTTACACAAATCATCTTTTGGTGCGACTAATTTTCGGTTTTGTGGATATGTTTGAAACTGATTTCAAGTTTCATTCGATAGACATCCCTATCGCATGATTACACATATCGACTTTTAGTGTGGCTGATTTTCGGTTTTGTGGATATGCTTGAAATTGTTTTCAAGTTTTATTCGATAGACATCCGTATCGCATGTTTACACAAATCGTCTTTTGGTGCGACTGATTTTCGATTTTGTAGATATGTTTGACACTGTTTTCAAGTTTCATTTGATAGAGGCATTCATATCGCATGTTTACACAAATTGTCTTTTGTTGCGGCTGATTTTCAGTTTTGTGGATATGTTTTAAACTGTTTTCATGTTTCATTCGATAGACATCCCTATCGCATGTTTACACAAATCGTCTTTTGGTGTGGCTAATTTTCGGTTTTGTTGATATGTTTTAAACTATTTTTCAAGTTTCATTCGATAGACATCCCTATCGTATGTTTACACAAATCGTCATTTCGTTCCACTGATTTTCGGTTTTGTGGATATGTTTGAAACTATTTTCAAGTTTCATTCGATAGACATCCCTATCGCATGTTTACACAAATCGTCTTTTGGTGCGGCTGATTTTCGATTTTGTGGATATGTTTGACACTGTTTTCAAGTTTTATTCGATAGAGTCCCTATCGCATGTTTACACAAATCACCTTGTGGTGCTGTTGATTTGCAGTTATGTGGATATGTTTGAAACTGTTTTCATGTTTCATTCGATAGACATTCCTATCGCATGATTACACAAATCGACTTTTAGTGCGGCTGATTTTCGGTTTTATGGATATGTTTGAAATTGTTTTCAAGTTTCATTCGGTAGACATCCCTATCGCATGTTTACACAAATGGTCTTTTGGTGCGGCTGATTATCCATTTTGTGGATATGTTTGACACTGTTTTCAAGTTTTATTCGATAGAGGCATCCCTATCGCATGTTTACACAAATCACCTTTTGGTGCTGTTGATTTGCGGTTATGTGGATATGTTTGAAACTATTTTCATGTTTCATTCGATAGACATCCCTATCGAATGATTACACAAATCGACTTTTAGTGCGGCTGATTTTCGGTTTTGTTGATATGTTTGAAACTATTTTCATGTTTCATTCGATAGACATCCCTATCGCATGTTTACACAAATCGACTTTTAGTGCGGCTGATTTTCGGTTATGTGGATATGTTTGAAACTGATTTCAAGTTTCATTCGATAGACATCTCTATCGCATGTTTACACATATCATGTAACGCTCGTAAACCAGCCCTAACAATTTCTATGCGCAAGCGAAATGAAAATGAGCATTTTAATTAAAACATAATTCAAAACCGGGAATACCATCGTTTTTCAAAATACAACTAGATAATAACAACCAAAACGAAATCAAAAGGGTGACTCGTACAGCGGACGATCGACGACCTTAGTTCCAATGCCACCTAAGTCTCCGGTCCTCTCCCTACAAAATCTGTAAAATGGTTATAGTCTATTAAAGGAAACTTCTGTATAATGTATTTAAATTCGCAAGATTTTATCCATTTCTCTTTCCTTCTTTTATCTTACTTATTCACTTATCTTTTCCTCTCATTTCTATATTCTTTCTCCCTACTCTTTTTCGTTTTCTACTGTGGTCGGTTTTTTACATGCCCGACGACATGTCTCGCCCAAACCAACCGTTAGCTGTTAGCTGGCTCGACGAGACTATATGCTTCCCTTCTCCGGTCAGGGTTCGGGCGCTACCCCGTCCTACTCGGTTCCGTTCGGCTCTGTAATGCGCACAATTCTGTTCCGGGGAACTCAAGTATTCCTTCCTCGGACATGTCTTACCTGTGGCTGACCGTGCTCATGAACACGATGCCGGGTTTGGTGTTCTCACCTCGCCCCGAGATTTATGTTTTTAATTCACGCTCCTTTCTATTCGGTTTAGTGTTCATTAAACTCCTAATTGTGAACCTTCTTTTAATTTACTATGTTTGCTCCGCTTACCTGGTCGTTCTATCGTGACAATTTTCTTTGCAAATCCGCGACAATTCTGCAAGTAGATCTCAAAAGCGCGATAATTGCACCACAGCCCTCGAATCCGCGACAATTTACACGTAGTCCTTGAAATTCGCGATAATTTGCACTTCAGCCCAAATCTGCGACAATTTTACAAGTGGAACTCAAAATCGCGATAATTTACACTTCAGCCCAAATCCACGACAATTTTGCATGTGGATCCCAAAACCGCGACAATTTCCTTCATGGTCTAGATTTCCGCGATAATATTTGTCTTTCCCCAAGTTTTCGTGATAATTCTCTTCTTCGCCCTGATTTCCGCGATAATTTCTTCTTTACCCCAATTTCCGCGATAATTTCAATTCCTCTCGAATTTCTCACGTTTTTTGTGCCAAATGACCCCTTTTTTTCCCATTCCACTCCTATTTATAGGTTTCTAACTTGTCCAAATGACCCTTTAGTCCCTCCTTCTTCATTTCTCTCTTCTTATATTAATTTACTAAACTACCCCTCATTTCATGTTTTTAACAAGAATTTATGCGATTCTAACCTGTCTGGATTCCGTTTGTGCCGTCTTCCTGGGTCATTACATATCAACTTTTAGTGTGGCTGATTTTCGGTTTTGTGGATATGTTTGAAATTGTTCTCAAGTTTCATTCGATAGACATCTGTATCGCATGTTTACACAAATCGTCTTTTGGTGCGGCTGATTTTCGGTTTTGTAAATATGTTTGACACTGTTTTCAAGTTTCATTTGATAGAGGCATCCATATCGCATGTTTACACAAATNTTGCACTTCAGCCCAAATCCGCGACAATTTTGCAAGTGGAACTCAAAATCGCGATAATTTACACTTCAGCCCAAATCCGCGACAATTTTGCATGTGGATCCCAAAACCGCGACAATTTCCTTCATGGTCCAGATTTCCGCGATAATATTACAGCGACCCTGATTTCCGAGATAATATTTGCCTTTCCCCCCAGTTTTCGCGATAATTCTCATCTTCGCCCTGATTTCCGCGATAATTTCTTCTTTACCCCAATTTCCGCGATAATTTCAATTCCTCTCGAATTTCTCACGTTTTTTTGTGCCAAATGACCCCTTTTTTCCCATTCCACTCCTATTTATAGGTTTCTAACTTGTCCAAATGACCCTTTAGTCCCTCCTTCCTCATTTCTCTCTTCTTATATTAATTTACTAAACGACCCCTCATTTCATGTTTTTAACAAGAATTTATGCGATTCTAACCTGCCTGGATTCCGTTTGTGCCGTCTTCCTGGGTCATTACACCAAGAGTCTGAACATATCTCTTAATCACTTGATTCCAAGAGTTTCCTCCTTGTTCTGAACATATGATCACAACTCTATCTCACACGGTGATGCTTCTAATTCATGTATATTCCATAAGGATTATGGTAAGTTACTCTCTTTTGCCAACTGCTCTCTAGTGCATCTGTTTTTATATGTTTTTGGGTCCAAAAGTGTGAGTGCGTCTTTGTAACTGCCTTTTAGCACTTTTGTTAATTCTACGGGTATGGGCCAGTGCTCAGAGTCCATCCCAGCCCATTTTGCCATCTACAACTGATCTAGTCTAAAAATGTTTTAGAATGTTTGTTTATGATTAGTCAATTTTTAATTACTCGAAATTTAATTGTTGTGAGGACACGAGCGATATACGGGTTGGCCCACAATGTGTGAGCTTACGTCCTCGGGAGAGCGAAGCTCTACCTTGGTTTCCACTATAATAATCAAAGGATACAAGTACAACGATGTGATAATAACAATCCAGATGAAAATGACTCGAAAAACGGTCGAAAACACTTCGTTACACCCAAAAGGAGTGCAGTCGCGAGTTGTGGTCAACAACTCGCGAATGGGCGATAACTCGCGAACAGGATCAGGGCGACAATAAGTCGCGAGTTCCGACTTCAGAGCAACAAGTCGCGACTCAGGCAGAAACAACAACAAGTCGCGACTACAAGCAATAAGTCGCGGGTGCAGGCAGAGCAACAAGTCGCGACTCAGGCAGAAACAACAACAAGTCGCGACTCAGGCGGAAACAAGTCGCGACGTGACCTACAGTGTGCAGAAAGGTAACACTTTGCCTTGGGAAGCATGATAATAGTTTGAACCCTTTTTTGGGGTCTGGTCTTGTATTTATAGAAAAACTCGGCCCAATAAGTTAATTTAAGGTCCAAAAGCCCAATCTTAGTCAAATTAGCCCACCTTACTTAGAAAATATCCAATTAATCCGGAATAAATGTCACAGCGCCACGGAACTTCGGGACTCCATCCGGTCAAGAGTTTAGTCGGAAATGCGATGAGAAAATACCGGAAAACCTCGTATATCATATCTTTGCCTCCAAACAGTGAATACGCAGCCACATAGCATCATTGCACCCGGCCGATGTGCTCCCGGGTGGCAAATTACGAAAATACCCCTGGCCCCGTCTAGGGCCGAAATAACCCAAAACATCTCAAAACACTTACAGAAGCCTTATATGGGGTCAATCATGCCTGAATTATGAGAATACCCTCGAGAATGCCTCGCGATAGACATATAAAAATACCGAAAATACCACATAGCCACGTCGGACGAGCCCCGAGGTTAACATAATTACATAAATAACCTCGGGCAATATCAATAGTCCCCTGGTTTTCAGATTCTGATTCTGAGTCGTAAACCACATTATATCAGCTCGTCTAGAAATCCAGAACTCGTTCATAAACTTTTTAACAATACCATGAATAAGGTCAAAGTCATCTCGTTATTACTAACGGAATCAGATTTCGAGATGAATTGAGAAATTCAAGCTTCTTCAACTCGGAGTGTATGCTCTTATACGTATCACTTTTTACTTTGCATACTAGTGCGCTTCGTTATTGACTGAAATTCTGATGCATCTTTTCGATTTGTTAGTATTACTCGATCGAACTTAGAAAATATTTCTCAAGTGTCATCAAGAGGTTTTAGTTTCGCCTTGGGGCTCTCGCTTTCTTCTTAGTCAAAGTCCCGCTTTTCATAACTTTGAGGGTTCGCTCGACTCCTTAACTCCATAATTCAATCTTGTTCCCGTCGTATATTTTTTCCAGCATCATATATTTTTTTTCCACAAAACATCGAGCTCATATATTTTTTCCACAAAACATCGAGCTCATACATTTTTTCCAGCATGAGATATCCACATTTTCGAGCAAGAAAATCACTCTGCCGCCTTTGTCAAGAGGTTGATACTTATTCCTTTGTCATTCCCACTAATTTACAATTATCGGCTACCGTAAAGGCTTTCGCCTATATAGCATGCGTGCTTTCTTAGTAAGGGCCGTTGAAATAAACAAAGTCATATGTTTAAACTTGAAGAGTAACGTTTGAATTTGAAATTGAGTTCCCAACTTTAAGGCGAAATGACAACTTACTGTCTCTTTTAGATACGATTGCATAAAAAGTCGCATAAAAAGCAAAGTGTCTCTAGCAGACGTTTAAGAATTATGATTCCCTCCCTTTTTTTTAATGAGTTTCTCTTGCGGCGAGATTCGCCTCGGAAGACACTAGCTCAACTCTATTGATTATAAGATAAGTAAACCGAGAAGCCTCGGCTGGGCGATAGGAAACTAGGGCAATAAAGTAAAATTACCTCATAAGAAGGCCAAGAAACGTCCTACTTTCATCTTACACCCATATGTTTCCTTTGATAAAAAAAGTCTCAATTCCGTCTGAGATTGATAATCTCTATCTTCGAATTTAAGATTTGCTTCTGCTTGGTTCCGTCTATAATAAAACCTTACAACTCGATCAAGCCTGATAGATATTGCTAAATTCGTGGTGTTATCTCGAGTAAGAAAATCTATGCCGTCTATAAAACGACTTTACAATATCTCCAATGATAGTCCATGTCATGCTCGCAATAATTCTCTAGGCCGTATGATCGTAAATAGCTTCGCACGTGTTAAACAATAACATGCTAATCTGTCTCTCTCATAAATAATGAACCTGAGCCATCCATAAAATACTTAAGACCCATTCACAATGTGTTGAAAGAGTCTACTCCTTTCGAGGGTAATTACTTGATCACTTTCGTACGGATCCCGATCAGGCGTCTCTCATCGTAGGAGATCGTAACACAAGTTTCCTCGCCATACATAAGGGAATGACCCTTGACTATCGCAACTTCGATTAAGGGAGCGATCTTAATACATCCAGGCCAGCTTCTTGGTTCTTTCAACCATAACAAAAAATACGAGACAGTCATGAAACAATTACTAGATACACCATTTATACGAAATAAAAATACAGGCTCATCTACTTAACATAGATTCATCATGTTCATCGCTGACATGACCAAGCGTCCAACAATAACTTGATTCTATCTCTTTGACTTATCCACAAGATATCAGGAGAACGGGCGAAGGACACAACGTTTTTCGAGACGAAGATACATCTTCATGTGAGGTAGTTTTCACAACTTATCAAATGCTATCTTGTGCTATGGACGAGACAAACGTCTTTCTCTCAATCTGTCCGAAAGAAATCCTCTTCGTATACTGCTTTACAATCTTTCTTTAGAATTTTTATGTNGTCGCCGGCGAGTGTAATCCACGTCCTGTAACCGCCTCTGACAAGTTTGTTAGAGGTTGTTATCGCAGGATGTAAAACGAGGCTGGGACCGAGGTGTGGTCTGCGTGATCGGGCCCGAAGCATGATAAACGTGATAGGGCCCGAAGCGTGGAACGCGTGAGCCTGTAACCGTTTTGTAACCGTTCGGACCGAACCCCGGAGCCAGCTGGCAGATAACGCTTTTATTTACTAAGGTTATCTTCGGTCCTCTGTGTTGAACATCGGGCCGCTCTTCCTAAAGGTGTAAGTGGGCTATAAGAGTTCGTTTTGATTATTTAAGTCGGCCCAACTGTTATCGGGCCTCACCCATTATAGGGTACCCAGTCCTAGAGTTCTCATCACTAGCCCCTCGGGCTTGATTGCCAATCGCAGAGGTGATACAAGGCCGATCACATGATGTTTGCACATTCATGAGAACAGGGGACCGTACATGTAGGTAGTGAGAGTCTAGAGGACCGATGTTTGCCTTAGTGTATGGATCAATCACGCTTAAGACCTAATAACGTATATTTAAATTATACAATTATCTTTGATATTCTTTAAATATTAATATCTCGACCCGCGCCTCTTCACATTCGAAAGTTCAAGAGGCGTGATGAGTGCGCCCCGTACTGTCGCAGTCTTGGGCAGTATTACGTGGCGGCACGCCATTGGTTGGGAGATTAATATTTAAATTGAGATTTTGGGCACTGTTTCTTCTCATCGTCATTCTCGCGAAAAAGAAATTGCAGCAAGTTTCTTGTGCCCTCAACCGATTTTCGTCCGACCCTCTTTCAATCCGCTTTTTCTAAGGTATATTCTCATGGCTCCTCACAAAATGCGTTATCCTTCTATGTTTGAGTTGGACATTGAGGAGTTTAGGTCTAGGTTTTCAATCCCGGCACATTTCTCTATTTGGAAGGGACGGGAAGATATTCCCTGTTTCCTTCCGGCAGAAATGAATGTGCCAGCGTCTGCTATTCCAGTTAGTTACGCTTCTTTAAAGTGCGGGCTTCGTTTTCCGCTACATCCTTTTGTAGCGGCCGTGCTTAAAGAAATCCACTGCCCCACTTTTGCGTTATTACTGGGCAGTTACGTATATATTGTAGCGTTCATTTTTTATTGTCACCAACAGAATCGGGCCTCAACATTAAAACACTTATTTAACCTGTTCTTGGTTGGGTCCCGAAAGGGGAAGGGTCTGTTGGGATGCCGTAAGTTGTATTACATAGCGGTGCGCACCAAAGAGTGCGCAATGGTAGATAAAGAAGAGTCTCTCCATTCGTGGGAGGCTTGTTATGTGTGGATGACAGTTCCGAAAGAGGATCTGTTGAAAGTATGGCCACGCATAACTCACCCAAGCATAGGTCAGTTGGACCGAAGCAGGTTCAACCCCTCCCGCACGGACACCGCAAATACACTTGCGATGTTCCCCCCTCCCGAAGCACGCCTTAAACGAATAGATCTGTTTCGGGAGAGAAGGTTAATAGAGATGGGAGTTGCGGGTAGGACCGGAGCCCCAGCCCCGAAGGGGGTTTTATCTTCTAGTTCAGATTCAGATCCATCAGAAGGATCGGGTATGAAGTAGTGTTTATATTTTAATCTTTCCTGATCCATATGTATTTGTTTTGCAGATTCAACTGAGACGATGCCGAGCTCACGCTTTAAACGTATGGCAGGTGCTTCGGTCCGTCCTTCTGAGGGACAAAGAGAAGCATCGGGCAGCGCTGAGGCAAGTGAATCAGCAACGGGGGGTACGCTGGTCCCTTCGGGGTCCGGGGACCCCTCGATCCAAATAACCGGCACGGGCACGCTGACCCTTCGCTGCACAGGGCAGTCTTCATCTGGGGACGGGCCTGCGTTTCGGGTATTTGGTGTAACGACCCTAATTTGGCCTAGTTGTTTTGTTAAAACATGATAATTAAAACGGAAATATTCGAAAGCAATTTAAAACATAGTTCGAAACATTAAAGTACGACTGCATAATTTAGAGTGTTCTCCGAAGGACCGGATTCTATCACCGGACAACCGACTACCTCCTTCCCCGTCCCTATCATATCTCACCTGCGTCACCTACAAAATCTGTAAAGCGGTCACAATCTATTAAAGCAAACTTCACACACACTACACATTATCTTTCTTACTTCTTAGTTACATCATACACACACACATGAACCATTTCACTTAACCGTTTTCTTATCTCCCTCTTCTTTTACCCTTATCATTTCCATCATTCATTAACTTTTCTGTTGCCAAGATTAACATTCTCGGTGCATGTCCCGCCCAAGCCAACCGTTAGCTGTTGGATGACTCGACGAGCCATATTCATCCCTTCCCCGGGTGGGTACTTAGGCGCTACCCATTTTTCCACCCGGATCCGTTCCGCCCTCTTCATACGTATCTTTTCCTCTTTGGAACTTATCGTTCCCTTCATCAGGCATGCCCTTCCTTTGGCGAATCGTGTACTAGGCACGATGCCGGGTTCGGTCGGACGGTCCATCCTTCCTCACCCCGAGTCTTATTTTCATTTATCTCGTTCATTCGTATCATTTCTTCCTTCTTTATTAACCCAATCGCATTCCATAAGTCTGAACCTTCCCTTACTATATTGTGTTCACTCCGCTTACCGTTTGCTTTAGCGTGTTATAATCTTCCCGTGCTTCCCCTGCATTTCATAACAGGTCTTAATTATTCGAATTCTGACGCTATTATCTTATTGTTGACTATGTGGTTACCGTAGACCTCACGTGTACTTTTCCTCCCACGATCCGACTTCGGGACGTAACGAAAACACTCGAACTTAGTATTTTCGCGACAATTCTACTTCTGCCCTGAAATTCGCGATAATAATACTCTGGGATTAAAATTCGCGACAATATTGCACTGGGATGAAATCCGCGATAATTTATGCCTTACTGGAAATCCACGACAATTTTACTCTTCGTGAATTTTCGCGACAATTTTTGCCTTCGTAAATTTTCGCGACAATTTTTGTTCTTCAAAATTTTCGCGACAATTCTTGCCTTCAACTTTTTCCCGATAATTTTACGCCTTGGAGATTTTCGCGATAATTTCCTTCTTCGCGGGAGTTTTCGAATTTTCGGGTCTTAATGATGATTAGCTCGTTTTTGGGCCTCCTCACCCCTATTTATAGACATCCTAACTTTTCTAATTCACACTTTGACCCCTCCTTCCTTTACATTTGACCCCTCTTTTATCTTTTTCTTTACTTTTCTATTCTTCGTTCCCTTTTACATTCTTTCGTTCCCGTATCTCTCGTCTAGACTTTACCGTTACATTCCCTACTATTTGTTTCGACATACCTTTTTCTCGGATATTACATTTGGAGTGGTAGAGGAGGTGATAAAGGCTCGGATTCGTTCATTGAGCTTATCCAGCCTCTATCAAATCGGTAACGCCTCTTTCATTAACACTGAAACTGTTACTTTATTGCTGCAGGGAGCCGTTCCCATGGAGAAGGTTCTCCCCGGCCCTCAGCTTAAGCCGAACCTCTCCCTGCCGCCGGTCCCTTTAGGAAAAGGGAAGAGGGTGACCGAATTGGAAGCCCCGTAGGAGCTGAAGAGGCTGAAGAAGGGGGGTAGCGCTCCGGTCCCCACTAAGGGGATCGTCCTGAAGGAGCCTGCACAGAGCCCGAAGACCAACTCCGATTGGGGAGTTGCCCTGGGCCTGTTGGACAGGTTCAGCAAGGGGAGCAAATTATCCTCCTGGCGGAGTGCCTTCGTAAAGGACTTCCGCCATTTCGGAGAGCAGAACCCAGATAACGTCCAGGCGGACGTATCTGGGGAAGACATTATGGAAAGCTTCCTCGAACTCACATCCAAGGTAACTTTGGCTTAACGTGGAGGCCCGAAGCTTCATTTTTAACAATGTGTTGTCTTTTGCAGATGTTGAGGAAATCTTTTACAACTGCTTTTACCGTGGAGAAATACCACGGTGATAGCGTTGTATCCCAAAAAGTCCAAGACCAACTTGACCTTGCGAAAAGGCATGTTGAGATCAAGCATGGGGAGTTGGTCACGGTACGGGAGGACCGTGACCGATTGGAAAATGAGTTGCTAAGAGCAGGGACGGATGTCTCACTCTTAGCAGATAAAGTCTCTGAGCTGGAGAAGGTGGGGGAAACGGCTAAGGGGCGAATAGACGACCTGGAGGCCAAGTTGCGGGCCATAGACGAAGAAATCAACCAAGTCCAAGGTCGGGCCCAGGAGAAGAGGAATAAGCTGAATGAGCTTCTCCTTCGGGCCCAAGAAGAAAAGACGGCCTTGGTGGAAGAGTTGACGAGGGCCCGCACTTCGACCGAAGGTTCGGTCCGGGAAGCCGTTCTGGGGTTCGCTCAGTCCCCTTTGTTATTCGCTTTAGCGGATAACATACACGGGGTTTACACTGCCAAGTACTTGGATAACATGCGCGAGCAAGTTATTCAGCAGTTCGGGCTTTCCCCTTCTGATGAGCGATGGAAGACGATCGAGCCAATTGAGAAAGACGGCAAGTTTCAGGTTATTCCAACCTTGGAAGAACCTGTGCTGGAAGAAGACCCTTTCTTGTATCTCTTTGAAGAGATGGAGAAAGCGGTCAACCAGAAGGTGGCCGATCAAGAGGAAGAGTTGAAGCGGCTCGGGGCCCGGACCGAACCCCAGAAGCCCGAAGCGGAAGATAAAGAAGAAGTGCAGATTAGTTAGATTTAGTTATCATTTTGTATGTGCCGCACTTCTTACTTAATATAAAGACTTTTTCTTCCGCTTTGATTAATTTAATTGCCGAAACGAAGTGATATAACGAACTTCTGAATAAACTAATAAGTTTTATCTCAACGAAGCTGTTTTATCTTAACTTCTAAATAAACTAACAAGTATAAGATCGGGGACACTTACAGGGTGTCAACCATCGGTCCCAGACGTTATATTTAGTTTATGTATGTCAACTTTGATTGGATTAGTCGTTTTACATGGTGTATGGGTCACTCTTATTCCGTCATTGGAATCATTACTCAACTGAATAGGCGTAGTCTGCATTAACTATGAGTTTTTACGAGCTTTCGCCGAACCTTGGTTCTAATAAAGTCCCTTAGGTTTTGCTGGCTAAGCTTGGCTAATAATACGTCTTATGTTAGGACCGATCTTATGTTTCGATATGCTGACTATCATTCCTTTCGTTGTAGCAGATTTCATAGGTACAAAAGGCCATCCCTAAAGACTGAATGCCGTTGAAGGGAATGTCTTAGTTCGTAATGAGTTCTGGGAGAATCACGACTCATCCATGGGGCTAGGCAAGTGCAGGAGCATCTGACTCGTCAGAGCGGTCACTACAACTTGGGAACCTTGCGGACAAGAAGCTTCGGTCACCAGTCCAGATTCGTCCTAAGCTTATCCAACTCCAAGATCGGTCCATCATTCTATTAGAAATAGTTAACTCTTGTACTTACTTGTTTACTACTTACGTTTAATGGAATGTTTTTTATTGAGTCAAACACATTAATCGAAAATTCATAAGAAGTATCGCCTTAAATTCATGACATTCCAAGTTCGGGGGACCTCTATACCATCCAATGTTTCAAGTTTATACGCACCTGACTCCAATTTCGTCGATATGCGATACGGTCCCTCCCAATTTCTGTCCAGCTTTCCAACGTTCCTCTATACCTTAATGCTTCTGAGGACGAGATCGCCTTCAAAGAATTCCCTTAGGAGGACTCGTTTGTTATGGGTCTGTTCCATATTCCGCTGATAAGCACGCATCCGTGCATAAATTGCATCTCTTTTTTCTTCGATCATCTCGAGGTCCAATAATCTCCTTTCACCGTTCATATGCTCATCGTATTGAGATATCCGAGGTGATCGGATGGCAACCTCCACCGGGCTAACAGCTTCGGTCCCATACACCAATGAGAAAGGTGATTCCTGGGTTGTTGAGCGAGGTGTAGTTCGGTACGCCCATAGGACCTCATAGATGTGTTCAGACTATTTCCCTCCAAAATCTTCTAACTTGGTTTTCAATCCTTTCAGGATAACCTTGTTAGATACCTCCGTAAGTCCGTTAGTTTGGGGATGAGCCACCGATGAGAAATGCTGGGTGATGCCCAACTTGGTGCATAGATCCCGTATGCTCTTTCCGCGGAACTGAGTCTCATTATCATATACGAGCGCTCGGGGAACCCCGAAGCGGCTCACAATATTTTGTCATATAAAGTATTTGACCACTTTCTCCGAGATAATGGCTACGGCTTCTGCTTCGATCTACTTCGAATAATATTACACCACTACGATACAAAATTTTTTTTGCCCTATGGACCAGGGAAAAGGTCCGAGGATGTCAATCCCCCATCTGTCAAACGGACAAGGCAATNATCCCACGTATACCTCGTTTCCTTTCGGGTCAAATTTGTCAACGGTTTAGCAATCCTTGCGAACCCTTCGATGAATTTCCGGTAGTACCCGGCTAATCCTAAGAAACTCCTTACTTCCCGAGCATTTGTCGGCCTTGGCCAATTCGTAACTGTTTCTATCTTTGTTGGGTCTACCGTCACCCCCCTTGCTGATATTACGTGGCCTAGGAAAGCTATGCTGTCCATCCAGAATTCACACTTGCTGTATTTGACATATAACTTCTCTTGTCTGAGAGTCTGTAACACTATTCTCACATGTTGCTCGTGTTCTTCCTTGTTGCGAGAGTAAACTAGGATGTCGTCAATGAACACCACCACAAACTTGTCTGGGTATTGATGAAACACCCGATTCATCAAATCCATGAAAATTGTTGGGGCATTAGTTAATCCAAACGGTACCACCGTGCATTCGTAATGGCCGTACCTTGTTCGAATGGCTGTCTTCGGTATGTATCCTTCTCTTACTCGGACTTGATGGTACCCTAACCTGAAGTCTAATTTTGAGAATATCTTTGCACCTTGTAACTGATCAAACAAGTCGTCGATCCTAGGCAACGGGTACTTATTCTTTATCGTGACCTTGTTTAATTCTCGGTAGTCATAGCACAATCTTAACTCGCCGCTTTTCTTTCTAACAAATAACACTGGTGCTCCCCAAGGGGAGTTGCTTGGCCTTAGAAATCATTTTTCCAATAACGACTCAATCTGTTGTTTCAGTTCTTGCATTTCTCGGGGTGCCATTCGGTATGGAGCCTTAGAAATCGGTTGCGTTCCAGGGAGTCGTTCTATTCCCATTTCCACTTCTCTCTGAGGCGGTTGCCCCGGTAGCTCGTCGGGAAATACATCGCTGTATTCACAAACTACTGGAACGGACTCCAATGGTGTCTCTTCCTTCTCCGTCGTGACAAATGCTAGCCAGTTCGATCAATCCATATATTCCTCATCCTCACCGGTAATCGATTCTCCGACCATGTCTTTTGTCCCCTCTCGGAGCATACTAAACATGATCGTGCGTTCCCGACATCTCACTTGCGCATCGTACTTAGATAACCAATCCATTCCTAGTATGGCATCGAATCCCATATCCCCTAACTCAATCAAATCTACCTCTGTTCGCACTGTGTCCACTTCTACCGTGCACCCTTTGTAGATTCTATTCGCCTCCATGGCTTCGGATCCCGGTGTTTTTACTTTGATTTTAGCGTTACTCCCCGTTATCCCAAACCGTTTTGCTAACTTCTCCGACACAAACGAATGTGTCGCCCCACAGTCAAATAATACGAAAGATGTAAAGCCGTTAATAAGTAGTGTACATGCGACGACGTCCTCAGCCTCCGAGGCCTGTTCCTTGTTCACAACAAACACTCGAGCATTTCCAGTAATCCTTTCCCTTGCCCTGTTTTCGGTTACCCCGGTTTCGATCCACCTCATCTTTGGGCAGTCTTTGGCAAAATGTCCTTCCTGGCCACACTTGAAACAACTGTTAGTTCCAGCGCGACATTCTCCAAAATGGTTCTTTCCGCATTTGGTGCACGCAGGCCTGATCGGTAGTCCTGGTGCCGGTCCGAAACCCTCTGCAGTGATCTTTCCTTTCCACTCTCCCCGTCCTTGAACTTCGTTCCTTGTAGAGTTTCTAGTGCGTTCCTTATCCATTCTCCGTAACCCTCCATCAACTCGGACTGCCGCCGCCACCAAACTAGAAAATTTCTCATCGTCGCGGCCATGCATAGTCAATTTCACTTTCTCATTCAGCCCTTCCGTGAAGCGGTGCATCTTTTCTTGTTCACTCCTCATGATTTCGGGGGCGTACCTGCCTAGCTCAATGAATTCTTGCATGTATTCCATAACGGGGCGGTTTCCTTGAGTCAATCTGTCAAATTAAGCCCTCTTATCTTTCTTAAGTCCTTTCGGCACGTAGTAATCCAAGAACGTATTCTTAAACTTTGTCCAAGAGATAGGCTCATCCTTCAGTAATGCGGCCGACAAACTCCCCCACCATCGGGCGGTACTACCATCGAACCATAGTGGGGCTAATCCTGCCCTAAGCTCCTCTGGGGCTTCGATCAGTTCGAACTTCTCTTCCAGGCGGATAATCCACGCTTCCGCATCTCCCATCTTATCTCCCGTGAAGCTGTTCATCCTAACCTTCTTCAATGCCTCGTTGTAGTACATCCTACCCTTTTCGGGCCTTGCCCCTGGTTCCATTTGCACGGAGTTTCCCCTCTCCGCATGTCCTTGTCTTATTGCGCTAACTAGGGAACTTGCCATGGTCTGGAACAGATCCCTGAGACTTTCCTGGCTAAACGTGAGAGGCGTCGATGAATCCGCAACCGGGGTCTCTATCGCCGGTGCCTGTTCTGATGCGTCGCTATCCTCTTCTCGGTTTCCATGCCCTCTCGTTCTAGGCGCCATCCCTACATTAAACTTTCGTTATATCTTACGGCTATCCATGTCATCCATTACATTCTATGCCCATCCCTTCCTATGGTCGGTTGTCCTCCTACGAGTTTCCTAGACTCTTCTACGTAGGATCGCACCGTTACCGGTTTAGTAACAATGTTACGCTCTGATACCATTTGTAACACCCCCAATTTGGGCCTAATTGTTTTGTTAAAATATGATAATTAAAACGGAAATATTCGAATGCAAATTTAAAACATAGTTCGAAACATGAAAGTACGACAGTGATATTACCCGGGGTTATTTTAGTAATTCACATACCCCGGGAACCTTTTGGCACGTTCCCCAAGGTATTCTAATTTTATTTCGGGTTGAAATGGCATCGGGGGTATTTTCATAATTTGGACACCCCCGGGTCCAATCACCGCCCACTGGTATTTTCGGTATTCTAATTTTATTTCGGGTTGAAATGGCGTTGGGGGTATTTTCGTAATTTGGACACCCCCGGGTCCAATCACCACCCACTGGTATTTTCGGTATTCTAATTTTATTTCGGGTTGAAATGGCGTCGGGGGNTTCCTATGGTCGGTTGTCCTCCTACGAGTTTCCTAGACTCTTCTACGTAGGATCGCACCGTTACCGGTTTAGTAACAATGTTACGCTCTGATACCATTTGTAACACCCCCAATTTGGGCCTAATTGTTTTGTTAAAATATGATAATTAAAACGGAAATATTCGAATGCAAATTTAAAACATAGTTCGAAACATGAAAGTACGACAGCATAATTTAGAGTTTTCTCCAAAGGACCGGACTCTATCACCGGACAACCGACGACCTTCTTCCCATTCCCCTCTCATACCTTGTCCGCGTCACCTACAAAATCTGTAAAGCGGTCACAATTTACTAAAGGAAACTTCACACACGCTACACATTATCTTTTCGTTTCTTAATTAAACCGTACACGCACATGTGAATCATTCCACTTAACCGTTTTTCTTATTTCCCTCTTCTTTTACCCTTATCATTTCCATCATTCATTAACTTTTCTGTTGCCGAGATTAACATGCTCGGTGCATGTCCCGCCCAAGCCAACCGTTAGCTGTTGGATGATTCGACGGGCCATATGCTTCCCTTCCCCGGGTGGGTACTTAGGCCCTACCCATTTTTCCACCCGGATCCGTTCTGCCCTCTTCGTACGTATCTTTTCCTCTTTGGAACTTACCGTTCCCTTCATCAGGCATGCCCTTCCTTTGGCGAATCGTGTACTAGGCACGATGCCGGGTTCGGTAGGACGGTTCATCCTTCCTCACCCCGAGTCTTATTATCATTCATCTTGTTCATTCGTATCATTTCTTCCTTCTTTATTAACCCAATCCCATTCCCTAAGTGTGAACCTTCCCTTACTATTTTGTGTTCACTCCGCTTACCTGCTGTTTTCGCTTGTTATGATCTCCGATGCATCCCTACAATTCGTAACATATTTTAGTACTTCATTATTGTTGACGTTATCATCTTATTGTTGACTTTTTGGTTACCGTATACCTTTCGTATCTCTCTCCTTCACGATCCGACTTCGAAATGCGACGAAAACACCCTAATTGTGTATTTCCGCGATAAAATCCTTCTGTTCCTCAAATCCGCGATAAAAATACTCTAACCCCGAAATCCGCGACAAAACAACACGTAATTCAGTTTCCGCGACAATTTTGCAAGCTCTGAAAATCCGCGACAATTTTCCTCTTTGAAAAATCCGCGACAATTTTTCTCCTTGAGATTTTCCGTGATAATATTCAACTTGGAGTTTTTCGAGACAAAGTTCTTACCCAAAATTTTCCGCGATAAAAATGCTTAGAAAATTTCCGCGATAAAAAGCACTGATCATGAAATTTCCGCGATAATTTGATGTTTTGGCGTTTTTCCGTACGTTTTTGCGGTTTAGTGATAAATGACTTGGTTTTTGGGCTTACCCCTATTTATAGATGTTTTAACTTCCCTAATTCACATTTTGACCCCTCCTTCTTTTCATTTTTCCCCCTCCTTTTTCTCATGCTTTTCATTTAAATCTTTTCGTTTCCTTTTACGTTCTTTCGTTCCCGTATCCCTCGTTATTTCTCCTCTAGACTTTATCACTATATTTCCTACTATCGTCCCGACATACCTTTTTCTCGGTTATTATAGCCGGGGTGAAAGTAATGTCCTCTCTGAAGAAGGAGGACCGTTCCATGGGATCATAATTTACAAGTGCACAGATTCGGAGCTCTCAGCAGAGTCTCGGCGCGCAGTTCTCTTTCGGTCCCGGACCGATTCATTTATTCTCAATCCACCGGAGATAACATAAATATCTCCGGCCACTTCTTTGGGTGCTGCCTCATTTCGAGGAGGTTGGGCACCAGTTTCAGCAGGTGGGGGAGCAGCCTGCTCCTGTCTCCCACCCTCATTCTGCGGGGCTCTGCCGCCACGGCCCCGCCATCTTCTTCTTCGGCCCTGACCACGGTTCTCACGACAGTGTTGGCCTCTTTCTTGCTCTGGCGGAGGAGACCTTCGGTCCTCCGTCCGATCGTTGTAGTTTCGGGGTTGTCCCCGATTATCTCTTCCCCGCGGCTTGTGACGATCGTCACCTTGATGGCCCCTTCGGGGGGATTCCGCTCGCTTGCTTTTTTGACCATTCCGGTCGGGCTTCTCTTTACTCATTGCCTCTACTCTCTCTTTCAACAGCGAGCACTTCAAGGTCGGGTGATCGCGATTATGATGAAGCTCGCAAGACACCCGATTGTCCTCCTGCTTCGGGGGGACGTCTTTTTCACTCACAACCGCTTCTTCTCTTCACTGTTTCTTCGGGTAAGAAACCATATGATCACCTGCGGGCTCAGAATTCCCGCTAGGCTTCCGATAACCAAGCCCCATCGCTTCATCTACCTTAATATACTTGTTGATTTTCTGAAGAAGTTTTCCCAAGGTAGATGGTGGGCTCTTCACCAAACTGGCCGAAAGGCCGCACGGTCCTAAGACCTGCTGTAGAATATCGATTTTATCCCGGAGTTCGAGTTTGATGCCCCATAAAGGACCGAAGACTCATTTTCGCCGGGATATATTTTAGCTGATATAGTTCCTACCTGCTTCGAGGCGGTCCTACATTTGGAGCGAATTGCTCTGAGAAAGCCAAAATAAACCCGCCATACGACTGTATGGATCGGGGCGGCAGATTTTTGAACCATGTTCGGGCATCGCCTTGTAATCCTACCGCGAAGATGCGGTACTTTAATGAATCAGAGGCCCGAACCGTTCCCATACGTAACTCGAAATCAGCGACATGATCGATCGAATCACCATCGCCACGAAATGTCGGCAACCCCTCGGGGTTGCGATAATGCCGATCTGGGACTGCTGCCCAGATTTCCTCAGAAAAGGTGAGCATCAAATCTCCCAAGGCGGCTGATACGCCTTCAGATTGCTGGGATGACGTTTGAACTGCATGTAAATTATGCCACCAATCGTCATCCTTACTTCACCTGATAGGAGCCTCCATGGCCCTGTTAAATAAACCAGGATTGCGTCCCAGATTTGGTTCGCAATCCTTCAATGCACGCATGTTCTCCAACTCCCTGGTGAGCCCATCTATTCGTCGCTGCATCTGCTCCTGGTCATTCCCAGGAGCAGGAGTTAGAGATCTGGCCGGAGGGGGAGGAGTAGATAGATATCTAGGCCTCCTCATTGTGACGCCACGCCTGATGATTTCCTCTTCATCAGTGCTGCGCTCGTCAGGATCACTCTCATATCCTCTGTTTTTGGGAACAGGGCTTGAAACAGCCGGTGGTTCTGTTCCACTTCTCTCCGACGTAATTTCCAGTACACCTTCCTGACGACAGCTTCCAGATCCTGTAAAGTGAATGTTGGTGCTGGGAGACTGTCGGGAAGCACGTCACTATTATTTGTCGGAGTTCCAGTTGCCATGCCTTTGATTATCCTATCCCTGGTAGAAAACTCAAATGGGATTAGAGAATCGTGCCCACAGATGGCGCCAAACTGTTATGGTCCCTTTTTAGGGGGTACCAATAGTTGTCCGCTTCGTTCAACAAACAAACTCGGTTCTGATTTGTTTTAGATGTGGAAGACGATTAAAAGCTGGAAATAAATAAGTGCACGTCGATGTATAGTAGAAACCCCGAGAATTGGGGTGAAAACCACTTGACTAAGAGCAGATTATGCTCTTAGCCTGTTCACTAATGAAATAACTTATAGTCAATACAAAAGAGGCTAATGAAAATGACAAGGTAAAGAAAGCGGTAAGAATTCCGGCAGGGCAACGACATGTTCTTCCTCGTCCAAAGGGTCCTGCTATTTCCGTCGTCTTGCCCTGTATTTATAGAGTTCATAGCGTGTGTAAATCACGCTCTGTAACTGCCTCTGACAGGTTTGTTAGAGGTTGTTATCGCGGGATGTAAAACGAGGTGGGGACCGAGGCGTGGTCTGCGTGATCGGGCCCGAAGCGAGGNTAAGGGAATGACCCTTGACTATCGCAACTTCGATTAAGGGAGCGATCTTAATACATCCAGGCCAGCTTCTTGGTTCTTTCAACCATAACAAAAAATACGAGACAGTCATGAAACAATTACTAGATACACCATTTATACGAAATAAAAATACAGGCTCATCTACTTAACATAGATTCATCATGTTCATCGCTGACATGACCAAGCGTCCAACAATAACTTGATTCTATCTCTTTGACTTATCCACAAGATATCCGGAGAACGGGCGAAGGACACAACGTTTTTCGAGACGAAGATACATCTTCATGTGAGGTAGTTTTCACAACTTATCAAATGCTATCTTGTGCTATGGACGAGACAAACGTCTTTCTCTCCATCTGTCCGAAAGAAATCCTCTTCGTATACTGCTTTACAATCTTTCTTTAGAATTTTTCTGTATAGATTTTCTCATTCGCCAATAAACAAACTATCGTGTTGTAAGCTATCAAAGCTACCAAAAATGAGACCTCTTAATCATCAAATGGGCAAATATCGATGCACATAAATATCCTTATACAACAAACATTTTATCCAGAATATTCTTTGTTGTGGGAAACTTTTTCGATCACTTTGATCATAAATATGAGTCCCCAGTCGTAGAAGAATTAAGTTGAATTCATACTATAGGGTGAATATTTCGCTACTCTAATCATTTCTCTGGATGAAATCCAAGAACACGATCCATCGGCAAGTAAATCTATGTGCAGATGATTAAACCTAAATGATGGATTTTCGAGCCAATAGTCCATTTGGTAGGGGTATCACTTTACAATTTTCTGTAATATCTTAGAGTGCCCGATCATAACTAACGAGAATTGATACCTTAAGGCTATCACTTGGTCAATTTGACGGTCAATGAAAATACGCATTCACAATAATGAAGTCCGTGCTATAGGACCTTACTAGGTTGGTTAGCGAATGAAGTCATAACGTGGCTTCTTAACTACTCCGATAATACACTCTTCTCTTGATATTAAATAACTTAATATTCCTCGTCATATAATGAAACTTCCTTTCATTTCTCTTCAATTTCTCTGATCGTCTTAAGAAAAATCTAACATCGAATAATCTGAATCAAGAAGTTAACCTCCAAAATGATAATAGCTTCTCATATGATTTGTTCGCCGATTCATAATAAATACTTCTTCGGCGTGACTTGGCGAAGAGGTATTTCACGAATGTGACAGGGGTTCCAGATAATCACATAAAGTTTATACGATAATTCCGATCATGGGTACGAGTACCCAGTAATCATAACTTTTGTTGAATGCAAACAATAAAGTGAGTATTTTCCCGTTTTCAATCGTTTATTCAAATGAAAACCATAAGTACGATCCCAGTCGCAGGGTAATCGCTAGGCCATCTCAATCGCGATAAAAAATGTATGACCTTTTAATGGGTTTCGCTCCAAATGGACGATAGATAGTTAACCACGCAAACATGTGGTTTAATATTTTCTTGCGCAATAAATAACACGATTTCATCCGGGTAATCATCCATGAATTCCTTAAAAAAGGATATCTCTGTCGTATAAACGATATTTAGTATTTCTCAGCGAACTTGCATTCTCGATGAGTATAAACTTACACATCAGCATTGCACTGTTCCACACGTATAAAGTTGCACTCGAGGTAAACATATTATCATAGGGTCTCACGAAGCGCCCACAATTTACTTGCACGTTGTCTCATATATACTTGCACCCGGCGCTATCATACTCTTGCCGCCGGTATATACTTGCACCCGTGGCCATCACACTTTCGCCGACGGTATATACTTGCACCCGGGGCCATCACACTTTCGCCGCCGGTATATACTTGCACTCGGGGCCATAAAATTATCTCGACCCGTCCATAATACGGCATCAACACTTACTCGGCCCGTCCATAAGACGACGCCATCACATTCTCGACCCGTCCATAAGACGTCGTCACCACTTACTCGGCCCGTCCATGAGACGGCGCCATCACATTCTCGACCCGTCCATGAGACGGCGCCATCACATTCTCGACCCGTCCATAAGACGGCACCATCACATTCTCAACCCGTCCATAAGACGGCGTCACCACTTACTCGGCCCGTCCATAAGACGGTGCAATTACACCCTCGACATGTCCATAAGACGGCGTCATTCGGACCGTCCATAAGACGGTGCCATGCGGAAATGGACCAGCCTCCGACGAGGGAGTGACCCTCGCCGACGTGTCATGGAGGAGTCAGGTATATACTTGCACCCTGATTTTCCATGGAAATATGCTCGGTTCTAAGCCGGCTATGTCATAATAAATTGGGCCCCTTGACATATTTCAACAGTAATTATGTATAAACAATTCTGCTGCAGACAGAAGGACTCATGATGTTCAAAATATTTTGACGCAGTATCTAGTTTGACGAGTTTGAAAATGATCGACTACAAGACAGGGGGTACATTACATTTCTAATCTAACCTATTACTTTATTCCATCCTCCATCATACTAAAATGCAATGGACCTTGTTATGGTCTCTTTTTAGGGGGTACCAACAGTCGTCCGGTTCGTTCAACAAACGATCTCGGTTCTGATTTGTTTTAGATGTGGAAGACGATTAAAAGCTGGAAATAAATAAGTGCACGGCGATGTATAGTAGAAACCCCGAGAATTGGGGTGAAAACCACTTGACTAAGAGCAGAGTATGCTCTTAGCCTGTTCACTAATCAAATAACTCATAGTTCATACAGCAGAGGCTAAAGAAAATGACAAGGAAAAGAAAGCGGTAAGAACTCTGGCAGGGTAACGGCCTGTTCTTCCACGTCCAAAGGGTCCTGCTATTTCCGTCGTCTTGCCTTGTATTTATAGAGTTCATAGCATGAGTAAATCACGCTCTGTAACTGCCTCTGACAGGTTAGTTAGAGGTTGTTATCGTGGGATGTAAAACGAGGTTGGGACCGAGGCGTGGTCTGCGTGATCGGGCCAGAAGCGTGGTAAACGTGGGAAGGCCCGAAGCGTGGTAAACGTGAGTTGTAACCGTTCTTTGACCGCTCGCATCGAACCCAGGTTCCAGCTGGCAGAAAACGCTTTATTTCGTTAAGGTTAGCTTCGGTCCTCTAGTTGAACATCGGGCCGCTCTTCCTTAGAGGTGTAAATGGGTTGTAAGAATTCATTTTCGCTATTTGAATTGGCCCAACCATTGCTGGGCCTTACCCATCACAAGGTACCCGGTCCTAGAGTTCTCATCAGACCTACTCCTATCTTACTAGTCCCCTAGTCGATTGAATTCATGTCGTCAAAAAAGATACTTAAAAAATTAGAAAATGACCACAAAAAGAGGGGGAGTTTTATTTTTTTACAAAGATCGATGAGTCACGTCTATACATAATACTTGCGCAAATCGGAAATATGCCAAGTCCGTGGCTGCTCCTCTCCGCTCGTGTCCACATGTGGAGGCCACACGTGACACCTGCATCAATCACTTGATTTCCCATGTATATCCATAGCATCACTAACAATTATGAGTGCCCACATATGGAGACCACACGCGACACCTGCTTTCATGTCATTCACCCATGATCTTTTCCAATAATTGTGAAAAGTATCTTACGAAGAGTTTCTTTGCATTATCCAAACGGAATTCTTCAGGAATCACAGACGAGCAAACAACACGATCATAGCGAATTTTCTCTTTCATGTTCCCAAACTTGGGATACTCATTCAACTTAAATACGTTCAATGGTTCATTTCAATATCATAATGTGCAATTCCTTCATGTCCACAGCCATCACGAAGGCCCATACTAATGTCAGTCCCCATGTGTCGACTGGGAAATCATGAACAATAGTTTAATTGTCGCCACATATAATCATAGCAAATATGACTCAACTTATTATTTCGCTTGCGATATTCACCGTAGATACTTAGGTTAAGACTGAACCAATTTTCAACTTAACTTGCAATATTTATCCCATCATCTTCTCGCACTCAACATAGTCCCCGGCATAAACTTCTTTCTTGAATGCACTTAGCTTCGCACAAGATGATTAGTGGAGATATAAATTGTTTACTAACCGATTCTAGTTGCCAGTTCTGATACTTATAAGCAAACTCGGTTACCAATTACACGATTTCAAAGATTGGCCTTCATCTTGAGATAATCTCACTAGTGATTTCTCCATAATGACGATAGGCACAAGTATTCTCTTGCATCGCAATACACTTCACTGTCTAATATATAAATCTTGAAAGCCCATTATTTTGAACATCTCACGAATGCATAGAATGCATGTCACTATACATCTTTGTTTATTGATCCGGATAAAGGTAAACTTTTATTTGCTAACTTGAGGATAAATCCGTTAGCTCTATCATGTTTGAATAAATTAAAGAATCCCTCGAGCAGAAAGACATGACTTTCCGTTATATCGATAATATGTATCATGAATTCGAACAATAATGGGTTTCACTCCCATCAACAAACTTTCATTCTTCCGAGTGAAATAAACTATAGGTTTTTGTACTCGCCTCTGTTGGTTGTTGGTTTAAAGATCATGATTATATCATCTCCATATTAATTCAAAACTATTATAATATCCACATATTCTTCCATATTGACCAAACGTTTTTATTCGCAAGTCCCCAGTGTTGACTGAATTAGTTTTCGGAGTACCGCAATTATCCGCAATCTCTATTTTGATAATAAGAAATTCCGCTCATAACAACGTACTAAGCATACTCGTTTTATTACATGGAAACTTTTGGTGTATATCCCAATATTGGGTTAAATAGCATGGGTCTTAACTTCACCGGCCATCAAAACCTGTGTAGTACCAAGAGCGGACATTGCAAATGTGACACGTCACGTACTATTCATTCCAACGATTCATTGGAAGGAAATAATTACTCCACCCTTTCATGTCAATAGAAGGCTCCGCATATATGGTCACTTTAATGAGACTCACTTTCGTAACATCTTAAATCCTCTCTCTTAACCGGTCTAAGGTCGGTTCAGCAGAATTGGACCTTTTGTAGTCTCCTACTAACATCATTACGACCCTTCTTTCTCTTCATCAAACCCAACTAAGGCAATACTTATGACTTCTTTGAATGCGCAAAACATAAACCCAAAGGTTTATGATGAGGAGTAGAGACATAAACGAATCGATATTTATATAACACTTTCAACCTTCAAAAGCAACCCGAGTATGTAGTTATCAATTTATATATCGCTTACAAACATCATAGACCAAGAAGAATTTCCGTCTTTCACTAACAACTCACATCTAGAAGGATTCCACCTCACTCAATACTTCATCAATATATTCAATCACTCGCTTAAATATTGGAAATGATTACTTGCAGACCGGTTTTTATCTATATACCATCACTATTGACATGCATACAGTCTTCTCTCACATCTTTAAATATTGATCTCATCGACCGTTAATACGTAGAATCTGGTTTCTTCAAACCAAAAGGCTTAATTGAAAAACTTCAAGTATTCAAAAACTTAAACATTATGTCAAGGTCGACGATAGATATAGGTCCTCTGTAGGCATCGTTCGACTTTGGAGCCACAAATAGGTTCGCGATCGATTATGTGCATTTCATAGAGCCCTTCCTTACAATAGGACTTCCACATCTTCAATAACTATGTTTTCATTTTCACGATAGAATATCCACCTCTTTCGAGGAATTCTTTTTCATTCTTAAAAATCCCCTTAATAATAGAGGTTCCATCTTTATACCTTTTTCTCTTTTCCTTCTAGAACAAAACCATATCATGTGAATACGATCTTCCATTTAGAATGCCACTATATAGATGCATGTCTTTGCATTAGACATCGTCGTATCGCTTCGTAACATAACACTAGGAACATATCTTGCCGACACATGATTTCCGTTTTACTCCGGAACATAATAATAATAGAGGTTCCATCTTTATACCTTTTTCTCTTTTCCTTCTAGAACAAAACCATATCATGTGAATACGATCTTCCATTTAGAATGCCACTATATAGATGCATGTCTTTGCATTAGACATCGTCGTATCGCTTCGTAACATAACACTAGGAACATATCTTGCCGACACATGATTTCCCTTTTACTCCGGAACATAATAATAGAGCTATCAAAGAGGAGTAGGGATATGGTAGCTCCGATTAGATTTAAAGCACTTCTTCCCAGGGGAAAAATAACAAATCGTTAAAAAGCAACAAAAATGTTGTTAAACCAGACTAACTCAATACGTTACTTATTAAGTAATGCCAAGACATTTGCAAGGATGCACATATGGTCAAGGTACTTGCCGGCTTGATAATGTCGCAGAATAATTAACAAAGAATGCTCAAAAATCATATATTTCCGTACGAATACCATTCCGGGGGATCAATAAAATGCCACAACTTTGATATCTCTATCGTGAACTCCAATAGGCATAGTCGTATAATAGTTGATGCTTCTGAAAATCCAAAAACCATAATTCTCAAATATCTTTAAATAACTGCTTATCATCTTGATGAATACATTCTAAGCGACATCCATTTTGGATAATGAAGTAATTCGAACACATGAAGCATTCACGATAAAATAAGAATAATCCGAACGAATACCATTTCGGATGATTAAGAAAAATAATTAAATGCTCTTTTCAACATAGGGTTCATGTTATTAATAATTTGATCATCGAGTAGAGATTTAACTTCAACTATTGAAGCTCAATCGTTTCCTTTAATTCCAAATCCTCAAGCATAATTCCAAGAGTTGCGAGACTCTTCAAGGGGTTTCGTTAATGCAGACCCACACGATTCAAATAGACAACACCGATCGTTAAAGACATGACCCATTTTTTCGAACAACAATTAATCACCAATGAAAACCAGGGCGATTTGACTACTCCACAAACATGCTCGAATCCACTAAATGATTAGTAAGAGACTTGATAGTCCATATAACAATTACTAAGTAGAGATGTCGAGACATAAATATACGCTTTATAAAATGAAAAGACGAGACCGTCTGTGAATAATACACTTCCACTCGGGAGTTTCATTTTATGATTCTATCATAACCTTACGCATTTCGTGCTTATCCGTTGATTAATACCTTGGCATTTTAAGCACATCTTCACTATCCATATTGGANTAGATTGGCTAAGGGTGTTTTTAACTCTTAATCCTGTGGTTTTTTCCTGTTCTTATGAGTTTTTCCATGTTAATTCGTTGTATTCTAGCTCATTTTTTGTTATCTTAAATTGTCTCATAAGCAATACAAATCTAAAATCAAATTCTCAATAAACTCGGATATGTAATTGTTAATACCCCAATCTTTACGACCACAACAAATATATTTATTGTTGTAGTTTAAAGATATCAAAAGTCACAGGATTCTAATGAAATCATCAACTATAAATCTGATTTGTAGTTTTTTGTTGTAGTAGAGACAATTTATTCCGAAAATTAGATACCTTAAACATGAAATTTACATGGATAACCCCAAATAGCAAGGAAAAAACCATGATACCGAGGGAAAATTACTCGATCAATGCACTATCACATGAAGTGTTACATAGAACAAGAGGACAAACTACGTAGGTATAAGAACATGATAAGTGTGAGCTCAGCAAAATGAAGATAAAATCCCAAAAATCCAATCTCTTCGACCCAAACACTTCGCTAGAAGAAGGGTCGAAATTTATAGATCATCACAGGGTTTAGATAGTCTTTTGCTCATTCTCGATTGCTCACCATTACCCCTAATCAAATCCTCTAACACGAGAAACATTGGCCCTTGACGAGCACTTGTCATAATGGCTAGAGGTTTCCTTAAGATTCACGTATCTCGTTAAATACGTTGGGATCGCTTTGAAGCTAGAGGTACCGATCCAATCCAAAGCAACATATATGACCGATCCGTTATAGGGGACCGATTCATAATATGTTGATTGTGTACGAAATGTGATCCCAACCCAACCCTCCTCATTTGGGTTGGATTGAATCTTGGGCCGGACTTATTCCCTCGTACCTAGTCTAGTGGTCCTTTTGACTAACCCATTGGGTTTCGTTAAGTTAGAACACTTATGTTCGGAAGCCAATAAAGAAGATCTCGAATTTTTCTGTACCCTTTATCGGAATGTTATCTTGAATGAGGACTACTTCATGACTTGCATGAATCTTCACCATTTTCATAGCAAGGAGACCAATTTGTCGGGCCTAGTTACTATATGGGCCTAAAAGCTATGGATTGGTCCAAAGATAAAAACATTTTGTCTTCTGCACTTTATCTGGCTTGAGGTGACAATAATCATACATTAGTACAGTGTATCTCTGGCCGTTTACGTGTCACACACCTATGGGTAAGAAAAGTGATATAAAAATGTGGGTTCATCCCTAACAATCCCCTTCTACAATTGCCGCTCTTGTGAATCGATTGTGTCGAAGGTTTCCTTTCGTTCTATCCTTCAATGCCTTCAGCCCTTTCTTGGTTCCATTCAAAGGTAATACCAATGGCTCCTCATAAATAAAGATATCCCTCTTATTCTGATCTAAATATTGAAAAACTCATGGTCAAATTTTCGACTCTTGCGTATTATCTTATAATGAAATAAAAAGAAAAGAGAATGTTCTTTCTATTCTTCTTGAGAAATGCATACTCCTCTCTTGTCTGTCCCTATAAGCTATGCCAACAGCCCACACTTCCCCTTCACCCCTTTATGTCACAAGCTCTTCCGACAATCCATTGTCTGGTTTATGCTTTGTTTCCTAGAAGCTACTTGAATGCAGTAGCTGTCTTATATTATCTCACACAATAGGGCATAAAACCTACTGTAAATATGTTCCTTGCTCTCCATGTGGTGGGGTCTCAAAGAGGAAAAAAGCTAATATAAACGAGGAGGTTGTATTGTATAACAATCCAAACAACAATGTATTTTCGTGGATGAGGAGAATTCTCTTCATGAATGAGAATCCTACTTCATCTTGATAGGGGTATCGAAGGAGGAAATTATGGGTGTCTAGCGCTTGATTGGCCCTAGTACGGGTAAACTTGATTGGTAGCGCTTTAATCCTCCACAGCGGGACAAGTGAGAGGTTTTAGTTGTCTTTCCCCTTGAAGAGCAGTGCTTGAAGCACATCAATCTATTGAGATAAAAATATATTAATAAGAGCATGATAACGGTGTTGAAATATATCCCACATCGAATGCGGAAATAGAAAATGTCTAGTTTATAAGAGGAGTGATATCATGGGTAATTGACTTGACCCAAGTCATTTCAATGTGATTCACTTCTCTTATGGATTGGGCTGCACTCCCCAGCCCATTGAATCCTAAATTTCAAGATGGTATCGGATCTTTAGGGTGGGTTTCGGGCTGATCTGTAATGGTTTAGACAAAAAAAAATGAGTTGGATTTTTTGCTATGGAGATGGCTGCCTTGTTATCAATATGCAAAATAGTTGGAGCTTTCTGAACAAAACCAATATCATTTAAGAGTTGGCGAATCCAAATACCATGATTAGAAGCATAGCAAGCGAAGATGTACTCCGCCTCGACTGTGGATTAAGCCACTACATTCTGTTTTTTTGTACACCAAGTAAATAAACAATCATTTAGATAAAATAGGAAACCAGAGGTGCTCTTTGAATCGAATGATCCAGCATAGTCACTATCAACATATCCAATTATATCAACATATTGCTTACCTCCACCAAAAGGATAGAATAAACCATAATCGGATGTACCTTTTAAATATCTAAGAACACGTTTTGTAGCTGCAAGATGACTGAGTTTGGGCATATGCATATGACGAGATAGTACATTCATTGCATAACAGGTATCAGGTCGAGTATTGGATAGATAGATAAGACTACCAACTATACCTCGATAAGTGGATGCATCTGTTTCGTTTTCTTCACTAAAATCAGTAAGTTTCACTTTGTGCTCAGCAGGAGTGTATGTAAGATTTGACTCATCCATGCCATATTTTTTTAGAAGGTCCGAGTAGTATTTTTTTTGAGATACGAATGTCCCTTCATTCTCCTTTTGTACAATTTCCATTCCTAGATAGTAGTGCATCTTACCCAAGTCTGTCATTTCAAACATATGATCAATAGTTTTCTTAAAGTTCATAGTATAAGATTCCTTACTTGAAGTGATCAACAAATCATCTACATACAATGAAACCAAGATGGTGTTATTATCTTCAAGATTCTTTACATATAAAGAAGAATCAGCCTTCGACTTCTGAATCCCAATCCATCCATGTAGCCATCCATTCGTTCATTCCAAGTTCTCGGAGCTTGTTTTATGCCATATAATGCATTTCTCAATTTATAAACTTTCTTTTCATTTTCCTTAATAACAAAATCTTTAGGTTGGTCTATGTATACTTCTTCTTCCAGAATTCCATGTAGAAATGTGGTTTTGACATTCATGTGATTAATTTTCCATCCCAAACTCGTTGACAATGCAATAAACAACTTGATAGTATCTAATCTTGCCATTGGAGCAAAAACTTCATTATAGTTTATGTTTTGAATATGTGAATAACTCTTGGCTACTAACATTGCTTTAAATTTGTTGATGGTCCTATCAGAATTGTACTTCGTTTTGTAGATCCATTTAACACCTACAACTGATTTTCCATATGGCTTAACTGTTATGAGATTATAGGCATAAATCAAAGATTTCATAGAGAACGCACGCAGATTAGGTCATGATATTTTTCCTTTTGAAAAAGTGTGTAGTTTAACATACATTTCCCTTTTTATATAGAAAGGGATACAAAACACGTTTTTATCAAAAGACAAAATAAAACAACATTTTTTCTTTAAGCTTCCACATAATCTGGTTTGCAATTACGTCAACACACTTCCCCTTCACCCTTTTATATCACAAGCTCTTCCGGCAATCCATTGTCTGGTTTATGCTTTGTTTCCTAGAAGCTACTTGAATGTAGTAGTTGTCTTATATTATCTCACACAATAGGGCATAAAACCTACTGTAAATATGTTCTTTGCTCTCCATGTAGTGGGGTTTCAAAGAGGAAAAAAGCTACTATGGACGAGGAGGTTGTATTGTATAACAATCCAAACAACAATGTATTTTCGTGGACGAGGAGAATTCTCTTCATGAATGAGAATCCTACTTCATCTTGATAGGGGTACCGAAGGAGGAAATTACGGGTGTCTAGCGCTTGATCGGCCCTAGTACGGGTAAACTTGATCGGTAGCGCTTTAATCCTTCACAGCGGGACAAGAGAGCGGTTTTAGCTGTCTTTCCCCTTGAGGAGTAGTGCTTGAAGCACATCAATCTATTGAGATAAAATATATTAATAAGAGCAGGGTAACGGTGTTGAAATATATCTCACATCGGATGCGAAAATAGAAAATGTCTAGTTTATAAGAGAAGTGATATCATGGGTAATTGACTTGACCCAAGTCTTTTCAATGTGATTCACTTCTCTTATGGATTGGGCTGCACTCCCCGACCCATTGAATCCTAAATTTCAAGAAACGAGTCTTTACGTTTACATTCCTTTGGAAGCAACCCCATCAAGCCCCATATAAACCTTAGATTCTACTACTTGATGATTAGTAATTCTTGTCCTTTATAATTCTTATAGTTGTTTTTGCATGATATAATGAAAAAATGTCTAGCTTTAAACTTCAAATGATGACTGCTGCTTGATTTAGTATTCCATATTAAAAAATCGCATGACTGATTTATCATTGTTGCTTTCCTTGCAGCCTACTATGGATTTGACCCCGGTCGGGTCATCATCCAAGGGTCGGACTTCTACTCCCCGATTCTTAGAAGAAATCGAATTATAATGAGTAGCATTCCATATGACAACATTGATTAGAAATGTTGCAAACTATTATATTCTTGTAAAAACTAAGTGAGAAGTTTAGTTTTTCAAAGTTCCCAAAAGTTAAATATCCATAGTAATATTTATATTATTTATTGGGCTCTTCTAAATAGTATTTTCTATTTTAATAGAAAATCCATCTCCATATGCTACATGGATCATCTTCAACATTAAGGCTGTATCATGGCTGTTTCTTATAATTAACATTGATTTAATATGTATGAGAAAGAAATTTAACAAAATCTATAAAAATACATATAATGGTATCTTTGACTCATTAATAACTCCATAAACGTAGATGATTCAATCATTTATGATGGGATTTCAATATGTATTATAAAAGTCAAACGAGTCCATAATACCTTCAAAACAACCAACACTGCAAAATCTGATACACAAACATATTAAGAAGTTTAAAACATTCAATATATATATACCCAATTTAATTATACGTAATTTCAAATGAAAATAGTGATAACATACATTACAATTAAAATTGAGAAAAAATTAGTTAATTAATTAAACGAATAACTATATGATAATATTACCTTTAATGAGATAAACATTATTCTGCCTTATCCGAAGAAGTGTGTGCTAATAACTACTTCACCTTCGTTATTTTATAGACACGTCTAGAGACAATCAACTTTACCAGTCGTGAGCGTCGGTCATGATTGATAAAATTGATCGTCTCCAAAGCTCGTATCATCTGCATGATTACACGTTCAAAAATCCTATCGCCTCTGACTATCTCAAGGTANTATCCATGGGAGAGACGAATGAATGAAGTACTCTCTATTCCAAACTCAAGCCTCTTCTTTTCCATTCTTTTCCTTCCTAAAGCTTCTGATAAAGCCGGTACACGGTATAATGATCTCGAAGATACACTCGCTCGTGCCCATGCTTGGATTGTCGCATCCAATGAATCGGGTGCTCCTGTTCGCTTCATGAGCATTCAAACAGAATCTCTTCTAACCAAGGTCTGTCCATCAACTCTTTGTTTACATTTCTGAGTATCATGAGTTATTTTGACACTCTCATGTTGTATCTCAAAAATGAGATAGATTTTAGAATGTGCAACATCTTTTACATCAAGAAGCTTGCTTTTATACATAATTGTAATGGATCTTGTATTTTTTATGGTTTTAGATATCAGGGGATACAGCATCTTCCACGGTGAATGCGGGATCACTCTCCGACTTGTCGAATCTTGCTAACACGAGTCTCTATGGCTTCGAGGATTACCATGGAGTTGACATTGGAGTAGTGAGAGCCGTTCGATTGTGGTTCGCACCGTTTGGTGGGGAGATACCGATCGAAATCACGATCAATGGTTCCGATACCAAACTCGGCTTCTCCATAAGTAGATCCGAAGAGGTAGGCATCTATTTTTTTCCATATGAATTATCTTTTATGAGTGTTAAATTTCTAGAATCGGGTCAATTTACGCGGGGAGTGTGCTCGGATATAACATATAAGAGGGAGGAAATCACACCGTAAAAGACTTGAGCACCTCACGTAAATTGATCCAACTCTATAAATTTAATATGATATCGGATGAGATTCGGAAAAATCCTAAGTGGCCTTGCCAGGGATTAGTCTGGTTTATGAAATTGATTGGTTGGTAATCCACCGGTTTAAATGGTCAAGTCCAAATTAGATGTTTGGACTTGAGGAGTGTGTTGAAATATGAAGATTTATCCGGGAATGTGGATCATAATAAATGAATTATTTAAATGTTTTACAGGTGGGGTCTCGTGTTATATCCGAGCATATTTCTCATCTAAATTCACTGGATAATAGAAATTTAGCAATTAAACACGATAATTATTCTTTTCCTCAATAGGGTTTTATTCACATTAACTCGGTCATCAACGATGACATGGACGTACCTTCTGCCCGATCGGGTCTCGGTAATCTTCACAAAATGGCGACCAACGCAGCGAAACTTCTAGTGGTTTCGAGAATCTCAAACGAGAAAGTGCTGCCGTGGATGGTGTCTCAGACGGGTGCGATTCGCTGTTTCGACACTGTCTCAATCAGCCAGAAACTCTCCCTCCACCGTCGCGCTAGGGTTCCGTTCGTTCTCCACTTGTTCTTGTGGGACAAACTTCTGAATTTAGCCACCGTGGATAGTAACTTAGACCGTACCTCCACCGCAGAAGTTGGCCGGGAAGTTATGATGAAGAAAGATACGGTGGGGGAATTCTCTTTCAGATTCCGTGATCTTCAGGTAAACAGCAATTGGGTATGAAAATTTTGTTCCCTTTCTATTATAGTTATTTTTTAGAGGTAACAATCGTCATCGGGTTTTAATGAGAATGTACATCAAAGAATCAGCTTTTAATTTGTTGTTTGCAAAAACAATTATAAATATTGAAAATAAAAAGAACACAGACTATCTATAATGTATGATATTTCCAACCGTTCCCACCTCAATTATGCCATGGATTCGGGTACAAACACTCTAATCCATTAAAGCATGAGAAACTGATCGTCTATTGTGCATACGTTGACAGATCTCATCCAATAATCACATTATAGGGTGTAAAGGAGAGAGATATTTAGAGATTTCACATGTTTTTGAATAATAAGTTAGACTTGTATAATTTATGAAAAATGCATGCTCTACACCATTGTGTCTTAGTATTCGCATTATGTAGTTGTATATCCTTGTGATATGCTTTGTAAGGCCATCCTCATCGTTAGTCGTCAGTCTGGACACTCTCTCTCCTTCAATTTTACTTTTAAAAAAAATTTAAAAAAATTTTAAAAATCAAATTTAAAAGAATTATAAAATTAAAAAATTATAATAATTTTATATAATTATTTTATTGATAATATTATAATTTGTATATATTTGATGTGTAAAAAAATAAAATTTAAAAATTATAAATGTCTGGATATTGTTGTAGGGATAAGAGTAAAATTATTTATAAAATTAAAGAATGATGATGTGTACAGAGAAAAAGCTGATGTGGATGAGAGAATGGAATTTCCGGACGGACATAGTTGAGGATGCTCTAAGGGAAAATTTGCACAGTAGCAATGTCAGAAGATATGCATTGTGTCAATATCTTTGAATTTTTAAAATTTGACGAAATACCAATTACTTTTATCTTATTATTTATATAGCATTGATGGACAGCTGATATGATAGGATTGTAATTTTTTAGATCGATTTCTATTGTTATAGAAACCGAGCTCATAATATTTCTTATTTAATTTAATTTTCAAGCTTGTAATCATCACTGCAGAAAACTCATCTAATTATACAGCACACAGAGTTCAAGTAACTTGATTTGCTACATATAGAATCAACATCAGTAATGTTAAAGTAATTCTTCTCCAAAGAGTTCTCCATCAAAATCTTTCAAATCTTACAAAACTCTGCTTTGTAAGGCCATCATACACTGATTAAATAACAGCTTCGTCGTTGCTTTTGAAGTAGGAAGATTGCCTTGGCCATTAGTGCCTTCGAGAAACTCGCTTGAAAGATGAGTTTTGAATCACAGATTTGATTGATGTACCGAGACAAGCACTTTTCATAATCAATCAGAAGACATTTAAAATATCTACAACAATAACAACAACAAAATCCTTAAAATCACCGCATACCCAATTGAAAGAAATATGGTCAAATCACACACAAACCACAAAAACTTTGAATTACAAAATCATACAATATAAACCGATGTTCAATTTTGTTGTGCGTTGTACGAAATCAAAACTTAGCCCATGAAAATGACGTCCCAACATACAAATCAGGTCCATAATGCTAAATCATGATCACAACCCCAAATCGAAACCACAACAAATTATAGTACTAAATTGAGTTTTTCTGTACGTTCATCACAATTCACAATAGAGTTCTAGCGGCACCATTTCCTCTTTACTGTTTCTACTCCACTGTCTGTTGAGATTACATCGCACGTTGGACATATTGACTACAAAGATGACAAGAATAAAGAGGACACGGCAAGAAGAAATCTGACAGTACAAGAAAAGTTGGTCCATAAATCATGCATTGCAGAAAAGATAACGTAAGGAGAAAAGATACATTAAGAAAGAACAACACAGATGTAATGATGAAACATATCTTTTCTTACAATTCTTAGTTAAGTATAGAGCTGTATATAAGAGAAGATAGAGTCTGTAAGAATTTGTGATTTTGATAAATACAAAAGGAATTACATCCACTCTTGTTGCTTATTACTCTGTTCTTACCCTCTTAAATGTACATGGTATCGGAGCAAGCAGAAATCTTCATCCGAAGGTAAACCTGAAAATGCCAGAACATGATTCAGCAGACAACAAGAATGGAAAACAACTCTCTATCACCAGTTCATATGATCCGCTGCGTTTGGGAGGAAATGACCATCTTGGCCAGAATATTGTCACGGTACCACTTAATGGAACCAACTACCGAACTTGGCGTCAAGCCATGGAACTTGCACTGGAAGGAAGAATGAAACTAGGCTTCGTGAATGGCACAATAACTACACCAGATTCAACCTCCAGTGAATATCTTATGTGGAAAGCTATCGATTCAATCGTAAGATCATGGATCTTGAACTCCATGGTGAATGACATATTTGAATCCTTCGTATATGCTACAGATGCTCATAATCTCTGGCGGGAAATAGAGGAACGATTCGCTGAAGCCAACGGATCTCTCTTCTCAAAAATCCAACGAGAAATCAACACCTTATTTCAAGGAAATATGACTGTCACTCAATATTTCAATAAACTGAAGACATTGTGGGAAGAACTGAATCGAGCTCTTCCTATTCCAACTTACAAATGTGACGCAAAAAGGACCTGCAGCTGCAGCATGGAAAAACAATACATGGACAGAGAAAACTTCATCAAAGTAACGTAATTTCTCGGAGGATTGCATAAATATTATGGAGCCACAGTCAACCAAATCTTAATGATCGAACCACTACCGAGCTTAAGCAAAGTCTTCTCCATGATAGGAAAAGTTGACCAACAAAGAACAACACAATTCAACACTGGGGATAACACTGTTATGTTTATCAAAGGGCAAACATCCGCAACAACAAAATCAGGTAAAATAGGCTTTCAAAAGGATCAACACAACACAAAAGGGGGAGTTCCTGAAATCAAAAAATGCACGAAGTGTCTCAAAATATGACATACTATAGACAATTGTTTCATGATCCACGGAGTACCGAAATGGTATAAACAACTCAAGAACATGCAGAGAAAGGGAATACCGAAAGCTTACGCTCACCTAATCATGGACAATCCACTGGACATCGTTGAAGCATAGAACTCTAGCTACAACGCTGCTGAAATTATCAATTTCGCAGGCCATGTCGATTTCGCAGGTACAATTTCACCTTCATCTGCTAATCCTTTGCACAACAGTTTGGATCCGAAATCTTGGATAGTAGATACCGAGGCAATGAATCATATGTGTAACAACCTGACCCTTTTTCACGACTCTTGGGCTCTGCATAAACCCACCCCAATCATTCTGCATGATGGTTCAACCCACTTCGTCACTAGAGTTGGAAATGTTCATCTAAGCCCATCCCTTCTCCTTCTTGATGCATTCTATGTCCCGTCTTTTAAGTTCAATCTCCTTTCAGTATCTAAATTGGTCCAGTCCACATCACTACAACTAAATTTCTCAAGTTCCAAATGTCTTATACATGACCTGAAAACTTCTAAAATCATAGTTGTAGGAGCGCTCTGGAAACGGTTGTATGTGCTTGACCAGAGGTCTTGCTGCTTACCCGCTTCCTCTTTGCCAGAAGTTCAATCTTTTGCTGTTAGGGATTTATCCCATATTTCCTTTCTGCGTGAAAAACATATTCAAAGTGACTTTTCACCCCTTTTGAATGTAACACAAAACAATTGGTGGATATGACACGTACGTTTAGGACATCCTAATTTCAGAATTCTACAAAAAATGTCAATTCACAATATAGAACCAACGAATTCGTATCCATGTGATGCTTGCAACCGGGGGAAAATGCAACGTCTACCTTTTCATTCGAGTGAAACTCGTAGCTCTAAAATCTTTGAACTTGTACACATAGATCTTTGGGGGCCATATCATAATCCGAGTCTACAAAGGGGCTGTTTTATCCTCACCTTAGTCGATAACTATAGTAGAGGGACATGGACATATTTGATGAACTCAAAAGGGCAAACTTTTGGAATTCTATCAGCTTTTCTGAAAATGGTAGAAAACCATTTTTCCACCAAAGTTCGAACCATTCGTACGGACAATGGCTCTGAATTTGTAAACCACATGTGCCAAACTCTTTTTGACTCATTTGGAATTATTCATCAAAAAACTTGTATCCACACGCCACAACAAAATGGCGTAGTAAAACGAAAACATAAGCATCTAGTGCAAATGGCACGAACGTTGCTGATACATGCGTCCCTCCCAAACATATTTTGGGGAGAGGTAATGTTGACAGCAACATATCTTATTAACAGAACACCATCCCCTCTCTTGAACTCGAAATCACCTTACCAGATTCTTTTTACCAAAGATCCATCCTACGCTCACTTGAGAACCTTCGATTGTTTAGCTTATACTTGTGGCACAAAACCTCACAAGGAAAAATTCTCTCCCAGAGGAATCCGATGCCTATTCTTGGGATATTCATGTGACATAAAGGCCTATAAAATGTATGACATTGAGTCCAGAAAACTTTTCTTTTTCAAAGATGCTAAGCTATACGAAAATGTGTTTCCCTTCCAACATTCCCAAAATACCAACGTTATGCAAGAACATTGTCTACCATTACCTCCATTTGAACCTCAAAATGAATTAATATACCCAAAACTGCCAGACGAAAGTGAGAGTCCAACCGATGGAGGAAAGGATCACCTTATCAGTTCCTTCCCAGAATCCGAATCTATACTTCCTGAAATTGAAACTGAAATTCCAGCTGATCAAACATGCCCCACGACTGAACATATTGAACACGCAAATATTCCTCCAAATCTTAGAAGGAGTACTAGATCTCATAGACCCCCGGCTTGGTCCTCGGATTATGTGGCCTCTACTTGGACAAAACCATTGTTGCCAAGTAAATACACCCCTACTGTCTTTCCATATGTCTGTCCATCTACTCTATCTGTTACACATATGACATTTCTTGCCAAGGTTGATGCAATTCAAGAACCTAGGAACTATTCTGAGGCAAAGAAGTCCCCTGTGTGGATATCAGCCATGAATGAGTAGCTGGCAGCCCTTGATCGAAACTCCACATGGACCTTCGTAAAATTGCCACAAAATAAAAGAGCCATCGGCATATAAAACTAAACTTAACACTGATGGGAGCATAGCCAAATACAAGGCTCGACTAGTGGCAAAAGGTTATAATCAAATCGAAGGGTTGGATTATACGGATATTTTCTCACCCGTGGCTAAACAAGTAACTGTGAGAATCATGTTCTCTATGGCAACGAATTTTGGATGGGATATTCATCAACTAGATGTCAACAACGCGTTCCTCTATTGGAAATTGGATGAAGACGTATATATGATCGAAGGGTTGGATTATACGGATAGTTTCTCACCCGTGGCTAAACAAGTAACTGTGAGAATCATGTTCTCTATGGCAGCGACTTTTGGATGGGATATTCATCAACTAGATGTCAACAACGTGTTCCTCCATTGGAAATTGGATGAAGACGTATATATGATCGAAGGGTTGGATTATACGGATAGTTTCTCACCCGTGGCTAAACAAGTAACTGTGAGAATCATGTTCTCTATGGCAGCGACTTTTGGATGGGATATTCATCAACTAGATGTCAACAACGTGTTCCTCCATTGGAAATTGGATGAAGACGTATATATGATCGAAGGGTTGGATTATACGGATAGTTTCTCACCCGTGGCTAAACAAGTAACTGTGAGAATCATGTTCTCTATGGCAGCGACTTTTGGATGGGATATTCATCAACTAGATGTCAACAACGTGTTCCTCCATTGGAAATTGGATGAAGACGTATATATGATCGAAGGGTTGGATTATACGGATAGTTTCTCACCCGTGGCTAAACAAGTAACTGTGAGAATCATGTTCTCTATGGCAGCGACTTTTGGATGGGATATTCATCAACTAGATGTCAACAACGTGTTCCTCCATTGGAAATTGGATGAAGACGTATATATGATCGAAGGGTTGGATTATACGGATAGTTTCTCACCCGTGGCTAAACAAGTAACTGTGAGAATCATGTTCTCTATGGCAGCGACTTTTGGATGGGATATTCATCAACTAGATGTCAACAACGTGTTCCTCCATTGGAAATTGGATGAAGACGTATATATGATCGAAGGGTTGGATTATACGGATAGTTTCTCACCCGTGGCTAAACAAGTAACTGTGAGAATCATGTTCTCTATGGTAGCGAATTTTGGATGGGATATTCATCAACTAGATGTCAACAACGCGTTCCTCCATGAGAAATTGGATGAAGACGTATATATGGAAGTTCCCGAGGGCATGATCTCTTACCCACCAGGTATGGTATGCAAATTGGACAAATCTCTCTATGGCCTTAAACAGGCATCGAGGCAATGGAACACGGAGCTTACCAGGTATCTCATAACTCTCGGGTTCACACAATCAGGTCATGACCACTGCTTGTTTATAAAATGTGATGAAACTGATCTTACTGCTCTTATAGTATATGTCGACGACATATTAATAATAGGGAGTTGCCGAAAAATTCTGGATAATGTGAAGACATCACTTGATAGTGACTTTACAGTGAAAGACATGGGGCCATCAAAATATTTCTTAGGATTAGAAATTGATTACTCTGATAATGGAACTTTCATTAACCAACGTCGCTACATACTGGACATAATTCAGGACATGGGGGCTGGAATGAGCAAAACCAGCGGCAACCCCCTTGGCACCTGGAACAAAATTAAGTGTGGAAGACAAAGATTTGCTTGATGATCCAGAACGATATCGTCGCTTAATAGGAAGATTATTATATCTAAGCTTCACCAGGCCAGATGTCAGTCATGCCACACAACAATTGAGTCAATTCATGCAGAGTCCTGGACAGTCTCACTGGGAAGCAGCAATTAACGTGGTACGATATCTTAAAGGAAGTGCAAACAATGGATTGATGTATGGCAAAGATTCAGATATAACTCTGCAGGAATATTGCGATGCATATTGGGCATCTTGTGCATATACCAGAAGATCCCTAACGGGATATGGAATTATGCTTGGATCTTCCTTGATTTCATGGAAGACAAAGAAACAAGCCACAGTATCTAGATCGACTGCCGAAGCTGAATATCGAAGTTTGGGGACAACTGTATGTGAGCTTAAGTGGATTTCATACTTGATGAAAGATTTGCAAATTTGGCTGATCCTGCCTATTAATATCTACTGCGACAACAAGGCGGCAATACAAATATCATCGAATCCGGTTTTCCATGAAAAAACTAAACACCTTGAAGTCGACTGTCACCTTGTAAGGAATCACTATAAAGCTGGTTTTATTAATTTGAAGCATGTCAACAGCAGGGAGCAGGTTGCATACATGTTTACAAAATCGTTGCCCCTGAAAGCACTGTATCGATGCTTGCAAAAACTGAATTTTAAGGGAAATGAGGAAGTTCCAACGTGTGGGGAGAATGTTGAGATTACATCGCACGTTGGACATATTGACTACAAAGATGATAAGAATAAAGAGGACACGGCAAGAAGAAATCTTATAGTACAAGAAAAGTTGGTCCATAAATCATGCATTGTAGAAAAGATAACGTAAGGAGAAAAGATACATTAAGAAAGAACAATATAATGATGAAGCATATCTTTTCTTACAATTCTTAATTAAGTATAGAACTTTATATAAGAGAGAAGATAGAATGGGTAAGAATTTGTGATTTTGATAAATACAAAAGTAGATACATTGTTGCTTATTACTCTGTTCTTACCTTCTTAAATTTACACTGTCGGTGACACAATCATTCTCCCATGTGAAGAATACCAACGGCTGACTCAGATGGATTTCCTCTCATTTTTACGGCCGGAGAAGTCATCGCCGTCGAAGAACTATGCCGTACTTTTCCCTTTCATGGCGGAAGGTCACTTCATCCCATTCATAGCTTTGGCCCAGCAGATCCAATCCAACGGCTGCGACACCGTCCTAGTCAACACTGCTGCAAATATCTTGACCCTCAAAAAATCATTTCCGCCGTCGAGCAACGCCGTCCGATTCGTTGACATACCTTTCGACGCCGCCGCTCACGGCCTCCCTCCAGGCACCGAAACCGCTGATTTCCTCCCTTATAACCTCATGGTCTCCTTTGTGGAAGCCACGACATCTCTGCGGCTCCCTTTCCAGAGAGCTCTCTCTGATCTTATTCAAAAGTCCGGCGGGGAGAAACCGCTATTCGTCATCTCCGACATCTTTTTAGGGTGGGCGGCTGAAGTCGCCGGCGAGATGGGTATCTTCAATTCAGTTTTCAGCGCTACAGGAGGATTTGGAATGGCGTGCTACTGCTCCACGTGGTTGAATTTACCGCATAAATTCACTGAAAACGTCGAATTTCTGCTGCCGGATTTTCCAGAAGCCGGAAAAATTCACGCGTCTCAGCTCACTCCGGCGATGTTGCTCGGCGGCGATGACGACCCGATGACGAACTTCCAGCGAAATAATTTCGCGTCGGCGGCGGATTCCGGCGCTCTGTTACTGAACACAGTTGAACAGATTGACGGTATCGGAATATCGTATTTCGAGCGCAGATTGAAAATCCCAGTCTTCGCAATTGGCCCTTTACTGTTATCACATGAAGATCGAGCAAGAACATGGAGAAGATCAACGATCAGCTTAGAGAAATGCATCGATTTCCTCGACAAAAAAGAGCCAAATTCAGTGGTATACATTTCCTTCGGTTCACAAAACACCATCTCCGCATCACAAATGGTGAAATTAGCGAAAGCCCTAGATCTCACCTGCCGTAACTTCATCTGGGTCGTCCGTCCGCCACTGGGATTCGACTTGAACGCCAATTTCACGCCGGAGGAGTGGCTACCGGAGGATTTCTTAGAGCGAACAAAATCAGAAGAAAGAGGACTTATCGTGAGCAAATGGGCACCGCAGTTAGAGATTTTGGCTCACAAATCCATAGGTTCATTCATCAGTCACTGTGGATGGAACTCAGTGTTAGAAACTCTAAAATACGGAGTTCCTATGATCGGATGGCCGATGGGCGCCGATCAGTTCTACAATTCACATTTCTTGGTGGAATTCGCCTGCGTTTGTGTTGAGGTGGCGCGTGGAACCAGTTTCGACATCCCACCTGAGGAAATTGTAAAGAAGATTGAATTTGTAATGGGAGAAAACGGAGACCACATAAGAAGAAAATCCTTAGAGATCAAAGAAATGGTAGTAAACGCCATCAGAGACGAAGAAAACCAGAAGTGCTCATCAGTTAAAGCTATGCAGGAGCTTTTCGCTGCTGCATTAACTTGGAAACAGAAGATGGTCGAAGCCTAAAGCCATGGTGACACGAATAATCCCATGTACATTCTTCTTCTGAACAACTTGAAGAAGCCCTTTGTGTGCACAAAAATAATTATCATCTAATAAACATGACTATGCATTCTTTGTGTGTTCTCAAGGAGGCCTGGAGAATGAAGAATCATTTCAGAAAGAACCACAAACTCTTGTTCCTCTGTAGTATTGTAACAAATGCTTAAGAAGCGAAGTATTCCATGAGATAATCGACATCGATAGGATCCACATCAACTGAGAAGTCAATACCTAATGAATTCTCACCACCAAAAGGAAGATCAAACGCATTGAATCCAGGTAAATCAGATGATAGAGTTCTGAGGGGGGATGGAAACTGAATCTCCACTGGTTTATCGAGTTCCTTTGGAAGGGCATCATCCTTTACATATTGTGGGAGATTCCCATTTCCATAAGGCAACTCACTTAATACTTCTGCAGATAAACCTGTTGCTATGTTTGAACCACCAGCAATACTTGAATTAAAGTGCTGAATACTTGATCCATCATATTTCCAAGGAGAATTTGCTGCAAGAGATTCATAATGTAACACAGAACTCTGAATATCTCTCGGATGAGAATACATGATGTCACCTTGAGGTATTTGAATATCTGGATCAATGGGCATGACATCTGAACTTTGATTTGCTGGAAAAACTAGATCTGCGCTCATGATAGAGGCTCCATTAGAGGTTGGAAACGAGCAGAAGACATTAAAATTAGGTTCTTCTAAATTGGGATGCTCCTGCTCACTTCCATGCATAGATGATGATGTTACATTAAATTCATTCTGAGATTTGTTCGTCAAATACCCAGAGTGCTGTACAATTTGACCCTCAGGACCCTGAAGAGCATGGTTGTCTAGAGATGCACCAGGCATTTCATTGGCACTATTTGATTTCGAATGTTTTCGTTTCCTTGGGCGCTCAACATGTTTCTTGTTCTTTGCAATAGCACAGGATGCTGCTCCAAGATTTATCATATTAGCTGATTGATTTCTCCTTTTATTTTTAGATGATACGGATCCCAAATCATTACCAATATCTTCAACCTCATAATCCCTATCACCTTCAATAGATGGTTTTTTCTTATTTCCACGACCTTTTGAAGGTGCCTCACTAACGCCAGATGAACCATTTTCACTGCAAGGTTGCCGGAGAAGAGCTTCTTCCCGGCTTAAAACTCTTAGCCATATTGAGCTTTCTTTAGCTGTCATCTTATCCTGTAAACACTTGGACTGCCTAACTAGTTTTCTTATCTTCGCAATATCTGGTGACATATGCTTAATTACAGCAGTTAGAACCCCTACTTTCCACATCTTCTTCAGATCATGAGGCTTCTTATATGGAGGAATCTGTCCAATAGGTATACCCAATCTCGTCCACCATTCCTCGTTGCCTGTCGGCCACCAAGGTGGTGAAATCCCCTTCTCTAATGGGTACTTCCTCTGGGGTGGATCACAATGTTGCATTAATGAAGACAGAAGTGATCCCAGTGTAGCATCCTGTAAATCTTGAAGGACATTCTGTATGTTTCCATTGTTGCCATCACCATCGGCTTTTGAAAGACATTCAGCTTCATACTTTGCTATAGCTGCAAGTCCATTTTTGTCAAACTTCACTTTTTCTTTCCACCAAGCTCTAATATTATCTGATGCCCCACTCACTGGTTTACCCTTCTCAGGAACAATACCATACACGAATCCACGTGCATTGCATACTTCCATTAGCTTCAACATGTACTTCAGAATGCCATCTTGTGCTCGTGCCATTTTCTTGCGACATGCTTGATCTGTGTTGGACTTACTCTTTTGCCTGTCTGCAGCTTGCTGAATCGCAAGCTTTTGCCTTTCCTTAATCCTCCTGAGCTTCACTTGGTCCTTCCACATTCTTTTCTTCAACTCCTCAGCATCAATCTCCTCATCACTTACATCTTTTTCCTGTATACTGTCATCACCTTGTATCTCATCAACTTCAATATCCGAACTGCAGATGAAATTCCATCAACCGAGACCCCAATAAAGTTGTTCAATATAAAATATGTCACCATAATTATAAAAGAACAACAATTCGTACCCAACTTAGCTTTTCTGAAGAACATGAACCTCGTGCAAATCGATGGATACTCATTATGCAGGGGATGATGATAAAGCAAGAATTTCAAAAATATCACCACATATAAATCCAGGAAAAGTGGACAGCACTTAGAAATGAATCCATGAAAACATATTACTAACCAGACTTAAAAAATTAAAAAAACGAAAATCTACTTTAAAAGATTAAGACGATTACAGAAGAATCAACCAAGCTCCAAGGCGACTTCCATTACAAAATCTACTTTAAAAGGAGAAGAAATAAATTAACAATACCAATATCCGATGAAATCATATACGTACCCGATGTCAATCTCTAATTCTTCCATCATCGTCATATCAGACGATTTATTATCTGAACAAGGCAAGCCTATTCACTTTTCTGTGAATTGTATTACGTTCTACGGCTGAGCGGAATCGGAATCGAAATCGAAATGGAATTGATTTAACGAAAACCTACCATTTGGGTTCGTCAATCGTATAACTTTGATGCGTCAAGGCCCAAGGGGCAGAATCGTAATGGAACATATCAAGTAAATTCCATGGTCAGAATTTGACGATCTTAATTTTTTATACAGAAATAGATCGTTATTTGATTAGGGTTGGTTATATTCTCTTTCTACACATTAGTACTTCATTTTTTGTATCATTTTATTTTTTTATAATCTTTTTCTTATGTATTTGCATTATTATTTTTAATTATATAGATTTAAATGTACTTACTTAAATAAAAAATAATTAAATAACTTTAAAATTGGTCTAAACAAACCGCAAGAATCAGAATCAATTTAGAAGAAGTGGATAAATATTAAGAACCTTCTAGGATTATTTTGTTGGTATTATGATGTAACTTAATAATGAAAAGAATGGTCAAAATGATTATATGCAAAGAGCTTATCAAGATGCTCACAAGATTTATCACATGAATTTCAGTAAAAAACTTTCTATATGAGCATTATTAGAGTCTTAAAGAGTGATAATAAACGAAGCAAAATGAAGATGAAATATCGATCGGTAGGCAAAAAGTGCATCTATCGATGGTGCAAGCAGCAATAGGACACAACCTTCCGAATAACGACGATAAAACCACCTCAATGTGGTACATCTAATCAATCATACCTTCTTTTCTCAATACTTTTAAAAAGTAAAAAAAAAAAAAATTTTAAAATTATTATAACATATATAAAATTGCAATTGATCTATATATTTATTTTATTAATAATATTATGATTTCTCAATACAAAATGTGAAAATAATTATTTTACCTATTTATTAATTTTAATCGGTTCCATCAACCAATTTTTAATCGATTTTTATACACCTACCTTTTGATTTTCTCATTAAATTATTGTCTTTTTTTTTTCTTATTTTTTATTATTATCGTCCATATAAAAATAGTATATAATTATGTACATGATTTAAATATGAATAATATTAAAGTAAGTCAATATAATTTGTAACTGGTAAACAATTTGATTGACCAAATTACATATTTCCCAATATAATTTTAGGCACTTGATACTATTACAATAATAAATAAACAGACATATTTGTCTGTATGGACACTAAGATTCAAAATTTAAATATCTAAAATTCAAATGGGGAAATCAGCCATTCTTCTCTGTGTCCTTCTTTGCTGATCGCAAGTGCTTCAGCCCGCACGCATTGCACAGAGTCTACACAAAATATTGAGGATAAAATTATATTAAAAAATAACACAAGGGTAATTCTTTTATATACTCAATACGAAATAATTATAAATGCTTTATAAAAAAGATTAAGAGAATGTTCGCTATTAAAGTTAACAATTTTTCTCATGGGATCTTTTAGTTGAAGTATTTTTTTGTAAAATAATTGATTGAAAAATAAAAAGAACTGCATTTGAAGAACAATAGTCTTTTATGGTGTGTTATCATATTTTTCTAAGTTTATTTGAAATTGACGTGGTTCTATAAATTTAACATGGTAGTACAACGTGTTCGGGAAAATCCTAAGTGACCTTGTTGGAGATTAGTCCGACTTAATGAAATTGATTGGTTGGTAATCTATTGGTTTGAATGATGAAGTCCAACTTATCAGATGGTTAGATTTGAGTATGAATGTGTTTAAAGTTGAAACATTACAAATTTTTCACATATGGAAGTGAGATGTAAATTGTATTGATTTATAAGAGGAATTGTGGACGGTGCAATATGATCCTCTTATATATTATATATGAACATACTCTCCAAATGAAATTATATGATTCTATAAATTTAATATAAGATGATGAGTTTTTCACCTGACGGCCATCGGGGCCCTTTCGCCAAAGCGGAGTATCATTTGTTCCACATTGCCTACATATCCTCATTTCATCGACATTCCTTCTTCCAACCGGACTTCCGGTCACCGGTACACCTACGCCTTCTTGGTAGCAATAGTAATTCGGTCGAGTAGCATCACAATTATAATTTCCACCATATACGGGCTTAACTCCATTCAAAACATTGTTACCATAGTAATTCCCCTAATCAAAACGAGACAAATATTCAAATATTTTAACATTTAAACTTAAATTAATTTAAATTACCGTACCATATGACTTGGAGTAGGAATAGCAAAGGAAGAACAATGCTGCTGTATATCGAATGTGTTCTTGCTATTATGTTTGTTTTGAATAATGTTGTTGCCCGAACAACTTCCCTTATCGTGTTTGACCTAAATAAAAATTATTATATTATAGATATTGGTAAATAGTTAAATACACATAATCTAATTATATCTTTTCAAAATAAAATTAAAGAAAGATAATCTAATGCTAAATTTAGTTAATAACAATAATGCTCTTACCGAAAATAAGAAAATAATAGAAATGCAGTAAGTATAGCAAACAAAAATTCATTGAAAATGCTTGCCTTATCTATTTGAGAACGAGAAGACGAACTATAACACCGTATCGGAATAGCCGGAATTCCCTTGCCGGGATTGTTATTTTTTTTCTTTTCAGCTTCGTCTTTACCTTTACCATACCCTAATGAAAGCGTAAGATCAAGATCTTCCCCTTCATTTCTATTATAAGCTTTCTCTATTCCCTTGCCTTTATCCCTCTCCATTCTTTGATCCAACTGTTCATTTACACAAATTGAACACTTTTGTTAACATTTTAAATAATTAAATAAATAAATCAAATAAGAATGCATTTTTCTTTGAGTTGCCTGAGTTCTTGGCTCCAAGTCTTGATATTTGAAAATTCCTTTCAAATGCGATCATCCATTTACGATCATACGAATCGTAAGTATGAATTAATGAAACTGCATACAAAAAAACAAGGGTTTTAGTGTAAAGATTCAGACGTAAAAAACGATATAAGATTGAGAAAAAAACATAAGAGAAATGGGAATATAATGTTGTTGTGTTAGAGGAAGTGGAGTAACCTTGTGAAGGATCGAGATTGGTCGTTTGTTTTTTGGTTTGATAAAAGGGTTGTGTTTTATCAGTGTAAAAAGCAGCAGTGATTGTGTAATAAATGCATGCTGATGAATCAGTAATCACACAGATACTCCAAATTTTTTGAATTAAAAGATTCTAAAAAGTATTAAAATACATCAGCAAATGCTGGTGTAGATTGTCTTATTCTTATTGGATATTGACTTTTTCTTTATCATTTATTTTTCATTCACATTACCATTAAAAATATTACAAGTTTGTGAACCAATTTTGTCAAACATCGTTTTATTACGATTGAGTTTGAATAAAATCTTGAAATATCAGTATAATAATATATATTACTTTGTATACACATTATTTTACAACTTTGTCATGTCCAATTACTATAGCTTCAAATTTTACTGATTTTAAAGATATTTGGTCGAACCCAACAATCGAACAACAAATTCAAGAATGTGCCAAACCAAATCTAAAACGAAAAAACATCCAATCACCAATGTATTTAGTTTTTGAGCTTTAATCTAGAATAAATTAATATATTTAAGCAGAACTCAAACCTCAAAACTTGTATAATGTCATAAGATCAATAATGTAACAAATAATTAGTTTGTATTAATTTGATATATTCTCCCATTACATTTTTTTTAAAAAAATCTCTAAACGTTCATTTGGTCAATGCAACATTTTTGTATATAACGGGTATATGGTTGATATATGTAAACTGCGATAAATGTCAATGTTTATTACTTATTTGTCCAAAACAATACAAAAATGTTAAATTTACACAAATTTTAACTATTTTATGGATATTCTATTTTAAGTGCTCGTTTCCAAATTTTATTTTGGATTATATATAGAACGCAATTCATTTACTTATATATTTGTGAAATAAGACAACTACTTTTTCTTGGATCTTAAATTTCTAGACTAATCACATGATAAATTTTATTATGAATTAAATAATTTTTTTGTTATTTATCAATTTTATTTCTAATAGTTATTCCGAATATTAAATTGAATAATTGATAACTAGTCAATGCTTAATAGTTCAATAATATAAATATAATTTAGATTATTCACATGCTATTCATATTACAAACACTTAAGATTTTTATATGAAATATCAATATCAATAATATGGTAATAACTAGCATATGTTAAGTCTATTAATTTGATTAATTGGTTGTTAGTCATTATTATGCAATATTTTAATATCGATCCGGGGTACCGTTTCGGTACAAACGTTATACGGACCGGTACAAAATAATTTTTTTAAAAAAAAATTTAAAAATTATTATTTTTTATTTTTTTCCTAGGCAGTTTGGAAACCCGGCACCGAGCGGTACCGGTCGAAATACCGGTGCAATCCGGTTTTCATCGTAACGGTCGGTATGAAAACATTGTTATTATGTCGATGATAAATCTTTTGAATACACTTTTATTTTAAGAATAAAATGACCATAGTTTTTGAAACCGGTTAGACTCGTAAACCAGAAATATCTTCTATTGGTAAAATCAGATTGTTATCGTTGGTAAAAATCAACAATAATAAAATTTAGATCTCTTTTATCAGTAGGGGTCGAATGAAATTTAATAAGAGAATAAGAATAAAAAGACACGATTTTAATAGGTGGAAAATTTTTCTGTAAAAGAAATGATAAAAAACCACCCCGACCGTAGCCTTGGAATCCAATATAAACATCAAATTTGTAGATTTACAACAAGAAAATAATATGTAAAAATCAAAAGGAAAAATATCTTCTTTTGGTGACTATAGTCGTAGGTTTTCCGGCCGAAAAAAAGAAATGAATGGCGGCCTCCTTTATATTATCAATAAAACCCTCCATTAGGTCATCAATCCAAGCTCTCCTCCTTAACATTTTAACCATGTTTATATAGGTGATTTGTTCAGTCCAATTATAACTCATTAGGCCCATCAATAATGGAGTCCAATAAATAATGACTCATTAATCTCTAAATTAGGCACAATGGTCCATTAAATAAGTAACCCGAACCAAATAACACGATAACCTATAAACAATGTTAATCATCAAAATATATCGATCTGCTTCATTTCTCGACTTGAGAATGACTATATAGAAATATATGTGTTCTCGAATAATAAATTCTCAGGGTGATATCAGAAGTCCCCTGATTTGTGTAGTCGAAATATTCGAGTACACAAATCATAAATTTAACCTGAAAATATTGTTGCAATAAATTCACAATAGTAGTATCACATTCTATAACTGAATATATCAGATATTAGTGAATAAGCATATCTCAAATAAATAAATATTATTGATTGAATATCATCATCTTATGAAACTTCTAAAATATATATTTCTAAAATAATGAGTGAGAATATTTTCTTCTAATTAATGAACCTAACATTATGATTCTCCAAAATCTCTCTCTCTGACCTCTAAAAGTCTTCAATAACTTTTTGTTTCATATGTTGTCTTTAAAATTTCTGATAGTTTCTGACAATCGATAAGACTCCCAGTATGTGAGAATATCTTGATATGCCAGAATAAACTACTTCACAATTCCTCATATAATAAGTATGATTTTCTGAACACAAATAATAAAATATTTCTTGTTGTTGGGGGTTATAACTGAGAGTCCACACTCATAAATAAAATTTAGTGAAGTCCATGCCATAAGACAGTCATTTGATCATCTGGGTCGTAAATGAAAATATATTATCTTAAATAATGAAATCCATGTCGTAGGACCATCACTTGGTCATGTTGATCGTAAATGAAATTATATGAGCAAAAATAATGAAATGTATGTCATTGGACCATCACTTGGTAATCCTGATTGAAAACGAAAATATCCGATTATAAATTAGAAAAACTATTCCATAATACATTAAGAATACCGCTTAGTCATTTTGTTATGCCATGAAAATACCAAATCATAAAGAGAATCCATGAAATCCCGGTGTTGGTACTCAACAAACGCCCAACACCCCTTACTTAGATCGGGTATAATTCCGGATAGGCAGATCCAATACCTTGGCTTAGGTGGACTTTTGAGGGCCACGGAGAATGCGGATGTCTTTTCGTGGATCTCAATGAGCATCCAATATCGCTATCACTTCTGGGTCTCAACGAGTACCCAACAATCACGGGCCTCAACTAGCACCCCACTTAACTTCACAATTCGGGTCTGAACAAACACTCGTGGGCCTCAAGTAGCGCCCTACTTAACTTCATAACTCGAGTCTCAACAAGCACTCGTGGGCCTCAAGTAACGCCCTACTTAACTTCATAACTCGGGTCTCAACAAGCACCCGTGGGCCTCAAGTAGCGCCCATCACGTTCACCTTTTGGGTATAAACTTGTACCCGGGGTCAACACACTTTCACACCGGTTTAAACTTGCACCCGGGGTCAACACACTTTCCCTTCGGTATAACATGCACCCGGGGTCATCACACTTTCCCACCGGTATAAACTTGCACCCGGGGTCAACACACTCTCGCCGCCAGTATAAACATGCACCCGGGGCCATCACACTCTTGCCGCCGGTATAAACTTGCACGCGGGGCTATCACACTTTCGCCACCGGTTTAAACTTGCACTCGGAGCCATCACACTCTTGCCGCCGGTATAAACTTTCACCCGGGGCCACGCGGAAATCGACCAGCCTCCGACGAGGGCGCGACCCTCGTCGGCGTGTCATGGAGGAGTCGTGTCAAAGAGGCACCAAGTTTGCCACGGAAACATGCTCGGTTATCAAACAATCGGGCCTATTGACATACTCCAATAGTATACATGTATAGACGATTCTGCTGCAGCTAGAGACTCTTCGATTTAAAAAATATTTTGACCTAGTATCTGATTTAACGAGTTTAAGATTGATCAACTATAAGACAGGCGGTACAATGCATTTCTAATATATCCTAAATTATTTAGTTTACATCATCTATCTTACTAAAATGCAATGAACCTCACTCTAATCTTACCAGTCCCCTAGTCGATTGATCTCGTGTCGTTAGAAAGGATATAAAAATTTAGAATATTTTAAAAAGGAGAGGGAGTTTTTTTAAAAAAAAAAATCGAAGAGTCACGTCTATACATAATACTTGCGCAAATTGGAAATATGCCAAATCCGTGGCAGCTCCTCTCCGCTCATATTCGCAATCTCATACATTCATTTTCTTACCACCACCGTAATTCGATATGAAATATCCCATTCAAAGTCCAACTTGCCAACATGTTTACTCATCTCAACTTGCCAACATGTTTACCGATCCTCCTATTCCGATAGGTAAATTGTTGATACCGATTTAATTTCTGATAGATAGGAAATAATAAGTGCAAGATATAATGAATTCCTTGAATAGAAATGCACGACTTTCCAATAATCCATAAAATGTGGGAAGAGTTATGATAACAATGCATTCACTCCCTTCAATAAGTTCTCAAGTGGAATAAACTCTAGATTCCTTATATTTGTTTCTTCACTATTACTGGTTCAACGAATCACAATCATAATATTCTCACATCAATTCAAAACTCTCGTAACAACCTCATGTCCTTCCATATTGACAAATTGTTTGTAGTCATAAGTCCCCAGTGTTTATCGGTAATATTACGACATCATATCTGAATTCTTTATAACGCTTCCCTAAAAGAAACTAATTAATCGGTCTCTCATTGCCAGTGAATATTCTGCATTTACCATCATTTTCTTAAAATTCACACTCAAATGATCTCAGTTCTCCTTTCCGAATATAACTAATGTAAGTGTATCAACATTCGGCCATTGGTAGTTTTCTACTAACATAATTTACTAACCGATGCTATTTGTCATTGTGTCTAACCAAGTCAGTTTTTTCAAAACTTCTCTTGACAATACAAACTATAAAACCAACGGATCCCCAGGAAAAGGTGGCGACATAAACGATTCTTTTCTCAAATACTCCATCAAACTTTCACAAGTCGATTGACATTAGACAATATTAATTTCTATTCCTCTTGTAGACACATAAGACCAAGAACATTCCTCTCCTTTCTCACAAACGCACATCTAGGAGGGCTGAACATAATTCAATACTTTCACATGATACTAAAACATTCATTCATATGCTGAACATGATTTCCGCATTGTCGACTCTTTGTCTGCATTCCTTGATGTAGACTTCCAAGCATTCATCGATCGTATCCTTAAATATGAATCCGTCTAGGTTGATACGTGGTTCCCTCATTCTTCAAAACAAAAGACATAATTAAGAAACTCAAAATCGCACCTCGAATCTAACATAATACCAACTCTCCAGCTATTATTCAACTTTGGGACAACCAATTGATTCGTGATCCAATATACGTATCTTACAAGCTCGATGAGTCATGCCTGCAGCAAACTTCCAACTTATTCAAAAATTGTCTTTTCTTTTTCAGGGAGAACTTCTGCTTCTTCTAATGAATCATTTTCAATCTCTGTTGACATCTCTATTTCAAACCTGAATAAGAACACACTATGACAATTCTCCATTTCAAACTGCTTTAATAACCGTTTGTTTCATCTGCTTATCGTTTTTTATACTTCCGAGAAGACCTCATCATTTGAAACATCCACAATCCAAACTGATTTCTTCGCACTAGAGCCTTCTATACCGATTTGGCACATGATATTACAAAAAGAATGTGATAACTCCGGGTTCCCTTTCATCTTTCCGATACATGATGGGATAGGAAACTTCATCATCAAATGAGGCTTGGATTCAATCGGCCCGAACAAATATAAAGTACTCCTTTAGAATATCATTATAAGGGATGATAAGAAGATCCACCACTACGAATACCACTATTAAATTCCTCGATATTTTTATCCCAATGAGATTTGGAGAAAAATAGATCCTTCGGGTGCATCAACACTGTTCTTAAATCCGACTAACATATAATGTAATGTCTTGAGCTTAATAGTTCAACTCAATAATGTCGTAGGTGAATTAAGAAGATGAGTTCCATAAATATATATTTCGGAAGACATAACGTTCTGAGCAATTAATAAAATATATAAATTCGATGTCCCCTTCTGGATATATAACTCCAAACAAGAAACCTTGATAGATAACTCCATAAATGAATTTAGAATGATCAATTAATCACCCATGGTAGGTACGGTGATGCTACGACTAATAACCAATTGCTTGAAGTCCTTATAAATATTATTCCGAACGAATACTATTTCGGATGATTAAGAACAACAATTAGATACATCATTCACGATATGCTCATTGCTATCAATAATATGATCATCAAATAGAGTTTAATCCAATTTCCTTAGTCTAATAATGCTCTTTAACTGCAAATCCTCAAATAAAATTCCGAGGGTTGCGAAACTCTATTGGTTTTCGTTATAATCACCATTATGTTAACTGTATGGTACCTCATTAAAGCAGACCCACACAATCGAAATAATGAGCTTTAATCGATGAAGACATGTAATATTTCTCAAACAACATGGAAACCAGGGTGAAACGACTACTTCACGAAATGCTCGAATCTCTTTGAATGATGGGTAAAAGACCCAGATAGTTCGTATAACCGTTAAAGATGTCTTGATTACTGAATAAGAGTGTCGACACATAAATATACTCTTCACCTGATGAGAAGACAAGACTATAATCCAAGAACAAGAGTCAACATTGGAATTTCATGTTGACTCTAGAGAAACATCATGATTTCCATGGTTATTCGGTGATAGCTAACTTGTATGACATTTTGATCGTTTCTCTAATGTCCCTTTCTGTAGTGTCTCCATTTATTATTATAATTAATTTTTTGGTCTCGACTCCTTTCTTTTCCACAACAACTTCCTTTTTACAACAACGGTATGTTTCCAAAAGGCATGCTTTCCACTTTTCGATTTAAATACATTAAATATATATCGATAAATAATCCATCAAGTTGACTTAACCTTCGCGGACTTTGAGTATCGAAACTTAAACCACCAAAGCCATAGATAAAATGTCTGAAACATATAAAGAACTCAATAAAATTTCTTAATTGAATTCCATAGAGAAAAAGAATATTCTGTGATATCAATTTCTTCTAATTTATAACCATATAAATATGCTCATAGCTGAAATCCGAAAAATTCTGTATCATAGTCTTTGATAATGATATATTGCGCTCTTTCAAATATTCTCTAATCATGAACAAATTGAATACATACAAAGGCAAACTTCCGCATGTTCTTTCGAATTCAAAATATTTTGATAAACACCGAGGAAGTAGATAGCTAATATATGCCCTCTCGGATGAATTTCCTCTCCGAGAAGGCTGAGTAAGGATTTCGTCGACAAGGGGCTCTTCCGAAAGTATTGATTGAGTCCCCGATAATACATCGCCCTCGTATCATTCATACGGCAATTTTCTGACTATTCTGATCATAAATAAGAACGTCAATTCCTACACTTGCGTATCTCGGAGGAGACAAACAACTTTACTTCATATATGGCATTGTAATCTTTCCTGTTAGTTTCCGGGTATCCATAAGATTCTATATATATTAAATAACTTGTTCTTAAGGTGGGGATAACCGGCAGTCAAACTTATGAAAATCATATATCACTGGTAATTTAGAATCTAAAATTCTTTTCTTTTCATGATGAACAATAATATCATAATAAGACATAAAAATCTTTCGTCAATCATTATGAAGATACCGGAGATAATACCAAAACGATAAGATTTTCAAAATATAACAAGATCTTGATAAAAATATAATTGCAATACTATTATAATCAATAATATGACTGATTTCGTTCAAAAATAAAAATGTAATCTTGATACTATATCATAATAATTTACCAACTTATGATGATAATACATACGAGTCATCTAGTAAATCATTCAGAAGATACCATAAAGAATACCAACACGAAGAGATTATCATATTATCATAAAATCCACATCATCTCAATCCATAAAATATAGAAATCCATCTTCTTTGGATTACATAATTTAAAATCCGAAATAAATAAGATCAATCGATCTGCACTTTTCGCAACGAAGACCGTTCATAACATTGAATAATCCGTCTTGATCAATATATAAGTCTCACAATGATCCAAAGATGAAATAATCATATCCATATTAGAATTCCAAAAATAACGGATTCTGAATAATAAGAAACATTGTTTGTCCGTCGATAATTTGAACAGTAAAATAATTACCGAAACTGATCTCCACCGTTGGGAACACAACACAATGTGTCATGAATAATATACACAAATTTCAGAATAATCCAACGGTGAAATAAAGCACATTACATAGAATACAATAATTCAGTATATCAGAAAACACAGATTGAAACGTTGAAAATTCGTTGTTAATTTAAAACAAAAACAACATTTAAAATCAATCTCCACCATCTATAACATTTAGAAGTACATCTAGACAAATATATATTAATTTCAGAAATATCCAACAGTCCAATTATGCAAACTGAATAGAATATCCGAACTGGACATTACAAGAGTATTAGAAATATACCAACCATATATTCGGATAGTAAACCGAAATCCGAAATTACCATTAAAAATGATCGTCACCAATCAGAAGACCTAAATATATGTATGAAACCATGCTAAAAAATTTCAGAACTATCCGACGGTACAACTATGAGAATCCACTCGAAAAACCGAATTCAGTATACTTGAAAAATCAGAAACAATCCCTTCTAAACCAACGTTAATTTTGACATCCAGACGACAATAAAAATAGATCTTTACCATTCATAATGGAGAATAATATGTTTGTAGCAGTATACGAAAATTGCAGACCAATCCAACGGTTCAATATTTAGAAACACACTGAATACCAAAGTTGCGCTGAATTAAAAATATATTCATGTTTTCCATCCAAAACTCCGGGTAAAAACTCAATGGGATTAAAAAGTTTCTTTCTTTGATTTTTTTTATAAACAATACCAGCAAAATACCAACTTATTGATTTGTTTTTTGAATCAATAATATTCGGAAGAAATAAAGTTTCTTTCTTTGAATCAAACAATTCTGAAGAAATAACAAAAATAACAAATTTGTGTTTCCTAGGCTTCGATACCACTTGATGTGACCCACAAAGTTAGATAACTCGTAACCCACAAAATATATGGAATAAAAGTAAGGAACATAAAATTGTACTCAAATAAAAAGAATGATAAAGGTGACACACTCACAGAATATAGAATGAATTGTGAGTGATAAACCAGGTGAACGCCACAAGATAAATCTTGAGAAGTTAGGAATAGTTCATCGAAGAACCTAAGGAGGAACCCTCACACATAATCAATCAAAAATCCACTAATTAGAGTTTTGGAGGCGTATTTATAACAAAACATAATAAAAGAAACTAATTTGACCTAATGGGTCTTATTGACGGCCCAACTTTAGACCTTATATAAATTGGGCATTAATTGAACTAAACTTAATAAAATGAAAGCATCTTGATGGTCCACTTCAATCTATCATCAATTAACATTCTAATTTCATCGTTCCAAGTATAACCAATCAAGTCTCCGATTGTCCATTTACCTGGTCTCATCACGGCCCCACAGACGGCGACAATGTTATCGCTGCTAAAAATCAGCAATAACAAAATTTTGATCCCTTTTATCGGTAGGGGTCAAATGAAATTTAATAAGAGAATAAGAATAAAAAGACACGATTTTTATAGGTGGAAAACATTTCTGTAAAAGAAATGATAAAAAACCACCCCGGCCTTAACCTTGGAATCCAATATAAACATCAAGTTTGTAGATTTACAACAAGAAAATAAGATGTAGAAATCAAAAGGAAAAATATCATCTTTTGGTGGCCATAGTCATAGGTTTCCCGACCGAAAAAAAGAAATGAATGGCGGTCTCCTTTAGATTATCAATAAAACTCTCCATTAGGTCATCAATTCAAGCTCTCCTCCTTAACACTTTAACCATGTTTATATATGTGATTTATTCAGCCTAATTATAACTCACTAGGCCCATCAATAATGGAGTCCAATAAATAATGACCCATTAATATTTAAATTAGGCACAATGGTCCATTAAATAAGTAACCCGATCCAAATACCACGATAAGCTATAAACAATATCAATCATCAAAATATCTCGATCTGATTCATTTCTCGACTTGGGAATGACTATATAGAAATATATGTGTGCTCGAATAATAAATTTCTCAGGGTGATATCACGGATGGTAGGATCGGTTCAAACCGGTTTTCAGAATTATTTATTTAAAATATTAATTTAATTTAAAATATTAAGATAAATGCATATAATTCAAAATGGGAAATCCAAAAAGTATTCATTAAACATAAATTAAGATGTAAACAAATGAAATATATCTAAATTTCTAAATCATTATCCAAATGAAAGTTTAAATTTTAGATTTAAAAGACAAATCAAACATATTTCATATAAACAATGAAACTTTAAATTCAAAAGACAACTAAAACAAAAAAACAAACAAACAACCTCTAAGAAATCAATTGAAGCATGTCTTATATACTGTAAGAAATACATACCCTACAAATGATATTAATTTTCAAGGAGATGCTTCCAAATTCCAATTGTTTTGTATACCAAAGATTATTAAATCAATACTAATAAAGAAAGTAAAATAAGGATTGCGCAACAAAGTTTTGAATATAGGACAAAATAGGAAAAATAATAAGAAACCTTAACTTTTTTTATTAAATATGCCAAAAATATTCTGAACCACAGTTCTACCAGATTAAACATGTTCGTATATGACATGACACGGTTCTGAAATTAAACATTAAGCACGGTTGACGGTCGGACCGGTCCAACCGGACAATCCAGCGGTTTCAAAATCTTTGATAAAATCTCGTAAATAATATTTGTACAAAATACAAATATCTTTTAAATTATATTCACAAAAACAATTGGGGTATTAGATTTGCTTTTGAATACCTCAAAATGAGTTTTAATTTCAAATAATGTGGGATATGGGATTATATGTTCAAATTTAGTGATTGATTAATAAAAGACTAAACCTAGCACATAAGGATAATTTAATGTTAATTGAAAAAAGTTGTTTGGGCCAGTGGATTTGAATTCTACGGTCCAATTTAGTAGTCCATAAATCATAGATAATATTCTATTTTTTATAATTAATAAAATGTTATTTTTAAATAGGTTACTTTTCTTGGGCCACCTTTTGTCCAGGATAGAGCTAGAGCGTGCCCCTCTCTTTGTTTTGTTGTGCCTTGAGCCATACAATTGAATGCCTAGTCTACTTCATAGAAAGCGACTCCCCCGATGAAGATTACATTTTTGTCCCTCCCAACATTTAAAAACAAATAATTAAATTCAATATTTTAAACCCATCTCAAATTTCATTTCAATCTTATGTCATCAACAATTATGTGCATCCCAAATTTCCCTTTATTTCTACACATAAGTTTTTTCCTAGTACAAATCATCATTATTGATTTCAAATATTAATATTAATTTATATATATTTCATTTTATCCTTATAAAAATGTTTGATCACATATCAATTTTAATTTTTATTATTTCTTTATGCAGATACTATTATTTTAAATAATATTCTTATTGTAAAAATTATCACTTATTTGTTAAATTGATAATTATGATTTTTAAGAGTGTAAAATATTTTAAATTTTAAATTAATTAATTAACTACATTTATATAGCATTTCTATTTTAAATTGTATTCGGTAAAAATTACTAACTCGGTAAGCGAAAACGAATAAATCGGTGGTTAGTTGGGTCTAATTTTGGTTAAGTAAAATTACAATTAAAATTCGATCAGTCGAATCGATTATCGATAAATCAATTATTTTCACACCTATAGAACCGACCATTCAAAATATTATCGATAAAATCAACATACGATCGATTTTAAATATATATATATTATAACTATTTTAAAATGGAATTTCTTTTATTTTATATTTTTAAAAATATTTTAGAATTTTAAAATTATAAATTTATATATTTTCGATTTTCGTACACTAATATCTATCCTCCTGGAAAAGGAGGATGATACTCAATTAATTACCGAAAATATTATTATTATTATTATTTCTATTTCAAACGGTCAATATAGCAACGGTTATTATTAGTATTATTATTATTAATATTAGGCGATTACTTTATGCAAATACTTTGCAAGAATAATAATTTAAAATAATATGATTAACTAAAGACACCTTATGATGCTATGCGTACTTGTTGAGTGGGTTACTTGAATTAAAATTTAAGGTAAAAATGGGGCAGATTCAAATTATTGATATTAATAATGTTCTAAATGCAAATAATTTTATTTTATGCGCAGGATAAATTCAAAACGTGGGGGGGGGGACCATGTTGTATTGTAAAAGCACGGCATCAACTACTTCCCAATGAAATATAACAGCGGCCCTAGGACTACAACCTTCCTAGTCTACGTGCGTAGGACTGTAGGTTAGGTTGCACACAACATTGAAACATTTAATTTCAATATAATAAATATATCTACATAATGAATACTTTCCTTATTTGACTATAAATTAACCTAATTTAAGTCGAGTTTAACTTCTTGAACATATACCGTTTAATTGGAGTTTAAAAACCTATGTTTCACATGTACGAGGATACGAGTGCGAGGTGTGGGGTATGGGGGTACGGAGTGCGAAAATTTTAAAAGAATCTAATTTAGAGTGCGTCAAATTCAATATAATAAAATAATTATTATAAATATTCGAAAGTTTTAAAATATACAAACTTGTAAAAAGTAATAAGTTTTAAAACAATTTACGAATGAAACATGAAAATTTTAAGTCACAATCGTTAGTTTCTCATTCTCAATGATTTCCAATCACATCTGAAATTCATTTATCTTCCAATAGAGTTTTTGCATAGTTTTTTATCTTACTTTTATTAACCATGATTTTTTTAAAAAAATATGTACGTGGGTGCGTGAATCTGTGCATAACACGCATCCGGTGCGTGAAATTGCCAAATTTGAAGAACACCTACAACATAGTTAAAAACTAAAAAAAAGTATATTGGTTTGAGCTTTAGGTTAAGTTCAACTTTAGGGTTGAATTATATAAAATAATATATAGATATATAATATTATAATATAAAAGATATTTAAATACATTTATATAAAAATATTATAATGTTGTTGTTTAGATTAGCTAGGCTCGATTCGTTATAAGTTATGAGTATCAAGCTATGTTCTAAATCGGACCGTTTTGGTCAATTCGAACCGGAATCAGTCCAAATCCGGTCCGATCTGATTCGACTCTCTTAATTTGGTAAAATTTCATATCGATCCATAATTTCATTTCGATATGGAATGCTCAGTTGATTAAGTATTATATTTTAAAAATATATAATTTAATTTCAACTAATAGTTATCTTATATCTAAACACAAATTTTATCAAATCCACTAATTTTAATTATCATAAAGAGGATAACACTATATTATAATATATTATTAAATTTATTTATTATATTTTGTAATTGATATTATATTTATTGTTATTGTTAATTTGTTATTAGATGAAGATGTGAAGAAAAACGATTAAAAAATATAATGTACACATTTCTAGTATTTAAAACACAAAAACAAGAAACGTTTAATTCAATCAGTCGTGTTATAGAACATAGGTCTCGAGGTTCAATTCGGTTTAAAAAAATCGAACTCGAAACATTCGTGAATCTATTGGATTCATTTGCATCACTAAGATGTACCCATAAATGTTTCTCAAAATAAATGCAGTAGATTAATTTAAATATAATATAGTAAATAATATTTATATACAAAAACAACAATATTATCCAAATTAGATTAATTTAAATATAACATAATAATAAATGTTTTATATATACAAAAACAACAATATTTATCTAAATTTTTACCATACCAATGTTGTTATTGAAGTGTAGAACACAGTTATTTAATTCGCAGAAAGAAAATAAATTTATGGTTGCTTTTATTTATTATTTGTGTGAAAATATATTTTATTGACTTCATTTATTCACACGCGTTAGTTATAATTTAAAAATAATATGTTGATTATAATTATGGAATAAAAACTTTACAAAAATACGAAAACTATATAAAACACGACTGCATCTCCCATCCAATTTTGACACGGCCTTGTATTAAATGGGCTAATTTGGTATTATAATGTATTTAGAAAAATCAAATATTGTTTTAGGGCAGATAGCGGAGTAATACCAAATTATCCGTATTAAATGGCCGATGTATAAAATAACAAAATATCTAACGTGTTTATCTTACAATCATAATAATAAGGAATCTTGTTATTTAATGTTTCGTCTTTATGTTACATCATGATTAATCCTTTTTATTTAATCCAATTTTGCTTCCCCATTGCCTACGAAGATTATAACATATCTAGTACCGACTCTTCAATTTTATACACGCATCCATGTCGAATCGAGTTCGACTAGCTCCGACACTTGACATTTTACACAAAATGACGTTGTTTTGATTTCTTACTTAATTAGATTTGTTATTCGTCGTAGAAGTAACTTATGTAATTTCACAATTTTATTATCTTGTAAGTTTACTTTTGGTGCACAAGCGATAATGGATCGGAAAGTGGTTGTTTTTTGGAGAGTGATAAAATCGACGAATGTCACTCATTTTTTATTAAACTAAATCTAATTATACAATAAATTGATAAATATTTGTAGTTTTAGACTTCGAGTTTATGCAACCTTCAATAAATTTTAATATTTATTTATATATATTTTGTTTTGATTTAATGTTATTTTATTTAAAAATTCGAACCCAGCCGATAATCCGACTATTACAATCTTACCGAGTCGAATCGTGTCATATCGAGTGGTCTAACGAGTCGGTGCTACATAGATTATAACCTCATGTCATTAGTGTCAAAACAAATAATGTTTAAAATGGAGATGTGATAGAATGTAGTTTTAAAAAATAATCATAAATTTTTAAAATATATTTGATAAATTTGTGATAATAATTAAGATTTATATATTAATATATTCTTATATATAAAATAATATAGACAAACATATTTTTTTTATTAGAAATAATAATAAATTAATTATTTTTTAAATCACGATTATATCATNAAAACACAAAAACAAGAAACGTTTAATTCAATCAGTCGTGTTATAGAACATAGGTCTCGAGGTTCAATTCGGTTTAAAAAAATCGAACTCGAAACATTTGTGAATCTATTGGATTCATTTGCATCACTAAGATGTACCCATAAATGTTTCTCAAAATAAATGCTGTAGATTAATTTAAATATAACATAGTAAATAATATTTATATACAAAAACAGCAATATTATCCAAATTAGATTAATTTAAATATAACATAATAATAAATGTTTTAATATACAAAAACAACAATATTTATCTAAATGTTTACCATACCAATGTTGTTATTGAAGTGTAGAACACAGTTATTTAATTCGCAGAAAGAAAATAAATTTATGGTTGCTTTTATTTATTATTTGTGTGAAAATATATTTTATTGACTTCATTTATTCACACGCGTTAGTTATAATTTAAAAATAATATGTTGATTATAATTATGGAATAAAAACTTTACAAAAATACGAAAACTATATAAAACACGACTGCATCTCCCATCCAATTTTGACACGGCCTTGTTTTAAATGGGCTAATTTGGTATTATAATGTATTTCGAAAAATCAAATATTGTTTTAGGACGGAAAGCTGACGTCGTCCGCTATCCGCCCTAAAACAATATTTGATTTTTCGAAATACATTATAATACCAAATTAGCCGTATTAAATGGCCGATGTATAAAATAACAAAATATCTAACGTGTTTATCTTACGATCATAATAATAAGGAATCTTGTTATTTAATGTTTCGTCTTTATGTTACATCATGATTAATCCTTTTAATTTAATCCAATTTGCTTCCCCACTGTGATGTCCGACAAGTCAACAGAGAAGGCGCGCCCGGGTCAGACGCGGCCCGACGCACCGCCGCACCAACGACGCGCCCATGACGCGAATTATTTATTAATTTTTTAAAAATCTTTTTTACCCTAAAAATAAAACATTGAAACTCAGTTTTCTCGTCTGTTCCGCCTCCAGTCGCCTTCTTAGTTCTTCCTGCCTAGTTCGACAGGGGAGAACAGGCCATTCGCCGAGGAGATTCTGAAATGATGATGAATTGAAAGCTAGAACGGTTAGAGATCCATTGTTGAATGAATCATTTTGGAGTGCAATTGATTATGTCCTAGCATTTACCGAGCCTATTTATTCTATGATACGAGAATGTGATACAGATACACCATGTCTTCATTTAGTTTATCCAATGTGGTTAAGTGCAATGTCAAAGGTGAAAATAGCAATCTATGATCATGAGAAAAAAGGTTTGGATGAAAAATTAGATTTTTTGGATACTGTATTTGATATTTTAGAGAGAAGAAGGAAGAAGTGTATTACACCATTACATGCTCTTGCTCATTCTTTGAATCATAGGTTAGCATTTTTTTATTATATTGTACTATGATAATTTCTTTATCTTTTTACCTAATATTACAAATGAAATTCTTTCCTTTTCAGATGTGCAACTTTGGAGTGCCAACAAGAGAATCAATATGTATTGCCCCCTCAGTCCGATCTTGAAGTGTCTCGTCTACGAAAAGAATGTTTGAAACGTATATTTCCCGATGATAACATGAGAGCTATTGTTAATAATGGATTTGCTCAGTTTCTTTCATGTTCAGGAGATTTTAATGAAGAAGATTCTAAATTGAAGCGTTCTAAATTGGAACCATTAGCTTGGTGGGTTATGCATGGAGCATCAACCCCACATTTGCAGTCTTTGGCTACACGATTACTTCGACATGTTTCTTCATCATCATGTTGTGAAAGAAATTGGAGTACATATGCATTTATTCATTCATCAAAGAGAAATACGTTAGCTCCAGAACGTGCCGAAGACTTGGTATTTGTTCATTCTAATCTTCGCTTACTTTCTCGAAAGTCCCCGGAATATAAAGATGGTGATACTAAATTATGGGATATATCTGGAGATGGTTTAGAATCAATGAGCACTCTAGGATTGCTTCAATTCGCTAATCTTTCCCTCGATGAACCTGAAATGGAAGAAGAACTCTTGGAAGAAGATGTAGAAGAATCTAATGTTTGATGCTTTTTTTCGACTCTATAAATATTTTTTGTATTGAATGATCTCATAAACATACATGCTAGATGATTTGATATGAGAATTTAAAAATATTGGTAAAATTTAAATATACTAAAAATTATGAAAAATAATTATATATATATTTTTTTTATATTTATATTTTTGATGCGTCGGAAATCTGACACATCTATTTTTCCCGCGTCGCCGTATTCGCGTCGACGCGTCAACGTATCCGCGTCGGCGCACCCAAACATCACAGCTTCCCCATTGCCTACGAAGATTATAACCTATCTAGTACCGACTCTTCAATTTTATACACGCATCCGTGTCGGATCGAGTTCAACTAGCTCCGACACTTGACATTTTACACAAAACGACGTTGTTTTGATTTGTTACTTAATTAGATTTGTTATTCGTCGTAGAAATAACTTATGTAATTTCACAACTTTATTATCTAGTATGTTTACTTTTGGTATACAAGCGATAATGGATCGGAAAGTAGTTGTTTTTTGGAGAGTAATAAAATCGACGAATGACACTCGTTTTTTATTAAACTAAATCTACTTATACAATAAATTGATAAATATTTATAGTTTTACACTTTCAGTTTATACAACCTTCAATAAATTTTAATATTTATTTATATATTTTGTTTTGATTTAATATTATTTTATTTAAAAATTCGAGCCAAATCGATAACTCGACTCTTACAATCTTACCGAGTCGTATCGTGTCATATTGAGTGGTCTAACGAGTCGGTACTACATAGATTATAACCTCATGTCATTAGTGTCAAAACAAATAATGTTTAAAATGGAGATGTGATAGAATGTAGTTTTAAAAAATAATCATAAATTTTTAAAATATATTTGATAAATTTGTGATAATAATTAAGATTTATATATTAATATATTCTTATATATAAAATAATATAGACAAACATATTTTTTTTATTAGAAATAATAATAAATTAATTGTTTTCTAAATCACGATTATATCATAATAGATTTGGAGAAATCATATCTTTTTATTGTAATTTGATTTTGTTTTGTGTTGATTAAAAAAATCATAATTTGGATATCTAGTCGTAATGCTCATTTGATTTGAATACCAAACAAATCTAATATATATTTTCTTTCTTGGGTTTAACATATTATGCTTCATAAGTAAATGTACTATAGATTTACTCTTTCTTAGAATTTAAAAATTAGTAATAATTTCGTTATTCAATTTAATATATGATTCCATTCCATCTTACACATTCCCGATATTGGTAAAATGATATTTCGACCCTTAAATTAACGCAAGTTCATAAGTTTGAGTTGATTCTTTGGACTATTTGTTGAATGTGTAGGGATCATATTATTGCTATATTTGGATGATTTAAATATCCATTTTAGGTATATTTGCAAAAGACTCATATGATTATTATTAAATTCGAACAGTTTATCTTTGAAATGTGTTCAATTTATATATGACTGTGTTCATTCGATTGAATATAAATATTAATATTGTTCGTTGTTTTATAATATGAATGAATATGAATACTTTCTTCAACAAATATTAGAGTTCGTGAACAATATATTATTTTATTTATATTTAATATAAATATATCATTAAATTAAAAATTTAAAAACTCTATCGTATCATATTTTACATTATCTATATATATTTTCTTATTTTTATAGAATCATAGGTATTATATTATTTTTTTCTTATTTTCTTCAAAATATGAAATTATATTTTTTTAATTTTCAATTTTTAATCTAAAAAATCAATTTTAGTATATTGATTTCAATATTTAATTCAAAAAAAATTAAATAGATAGTTTGGATATGTTCGAACAAGTTATTAGAACGAACATGAACATTCCTATAAGTATTGAACAATATTCGAACATAAATTCCGATATGAATAAAAATATAAACGAAAATGAAAATAAAAAATTTGGTTCGTGCGGATCGAATAAGAACCCTAAAGATACCAATTATTAAAATAATGTTATTTAGTGATTCAGTACAATTTATAGGCTGAAATTGTGAATTTAGAACACTGAAATACACGGCAATGTGCCAATAAGTCATCTCATTGTTTTAAATTTCCAATATACCCAAAATTTCGGGCATACCGGCTTCGGCCGGTATTTGCTAAAATACCGACCGGTACGAGTTATTTCCGGGTCGGGTCGAGTCCGATTTGATTTAAAAAAATAAAAATTGAATACTTTATAATTTAATTTATTTTAATATTTCGGTACAAATCCTGTATACCCGATACAAATCTGGTATATCGATCCAATGAGTTTGTCCGATATACCGACCGGTACCGGTTTTTAAAACATTGAGTCATCTTATGAATTTATTTTTATTTATTTTATTATCTATGTTGCACAAAAAATGGTGCGAGATTCAGTATGTAATGATGCGAGATTCGTTAATTTTTTACGAATCCGATTATGCTATATTAAGGATTTGTTGATTAAAATAATATAAATATATTATTTTTTTACAATTTACTCAATAATCCAATAATATTTCAAATCATATTGATTGCTAATATGATAAATTATATAAAATTTTATGCAAATTAATTAATTTTTTCATTTTTTTAAATAAAAATTTTTAAAATTTTTACAATGTATGCACTAGGTTACACAAATCCTGCATACTTAGGGTTAATAAACCTAGGTTATTATATGTACATACTTTAATTTTGTTAATTTTTTATTTGTTCTAGAGTACTTATGGTTTGACTAACTGTAAATATCTAAGATGACTATTTTCCGCGTGTTAAAGTTGAGATGAATTATTTGCATTAATGTAAATCAAGTTCCCGACAAAAATATAAAGTATGCTATGTAAGCTAACTCCCCCAATCAGTAACTAACTATAAACGATGGAGATTAAACAAGATCTAACGGTAGGGATGAATAGCACCCACAAGGAAGAATAATGAGCAGTATCCATTATTCAAACCTAACGTTTGATTGCACCGATCTACAGTACTAACGCCGGCGATAAATCACTGAAAATACGGCCGAATCCGTCACCTACAGTAGCCTAAGCCGTTCCAACAACCAACCAAACTAACTGCTACCTTATCATCTCTCTAAATAATCCCCAATCTCAAACCCTACACTCCAATCCCAATTTACTCCGTATCGGAAAATCGATTCTCTAATTACGGCGGACAATGAATCCAGCGCCGCAGAAAGAGAGGACAGTCTGGAAATCTAACGAGAGAGAAGTCACTTACGAGGAATGCCGAAAGAATCACGCGGCGAGTATTGGAAAGTACGCCGTCGACGGTTGTTGCGAATTCATGCCGTCGGGAGATGAAGGTAGTGGCGCTGCACTGAGATGCGCCGCCTGTAGCTGTCACCGTAATTTTCACAAGAAAGTTGTGCGTCACCTCCGTATCTGCCGCCGGTATTGCTTCTCAAAAACAAACAAATCGAAATAGCGGTTGCCGTGCGGTGGCGCAATGTTGATGCTTATTCATTTCACTAATTCTGCTACTGCCTTTTTTCTATTGTACTTTTTAGGCATGAGTTCGAAAATTAACCATTTTTATAAGCTGATGTAATATTGTTGTAATTTATCATAATAGAATTATTCTGTGTTTTAAAATGGGTTAATTTAATTTAATTAAGGGTATGTTATACAGAAATAATAATTATTTTGATAATTTATTATTGTACTAAAGAACTAGCAATGAATATTGCATTGTCTCGTTAAGGAATGAATGTCCATTGGCATTTAGTCGTATAATTTTTCATTTTATAAAAAGTACTTGATTATTAAATATAATAATATATTAATAATTAATGTTCTAATTAAAAGAGTGCATAAATCAATGTTTTAAATTTCATATATTCATACATACGAGTATTGATAGATATTCAAATAAAATACAGAAAAATCAAATGTATCTTTTTTTGTTTAGAAAAAAATGTATAATAACGATTTTTTCATTTTTATTTTTTCTGTGTAAAATAATATACTTAAAAATGAATTTATATATCTATATATTTAATTAATGCACATATCCAATAATGATATTTAAAACATTGCATAATTATAAGGAGGCAAGCTTTAGATTTGTTCAATTAGACGGGGACAGCCTAACAATCCCCCGAAAATATAGGGGCGCCGAATCCAACGGCTCCCATGTTCAGATCTTGACCGAGGGACCTATACTCACACCTTTGTTGTATCTATCTACCAATTACATTTTTATTTACAAAAATATAAATATATTGAAAATAAAACAACGTATTTATTGTACGAATTCAATTTCTAAACCGAACACACATTGAATTCATAGATTCTTATATTTTCCAGATTTTTTATTAATTTTATTGATTTTTACCTTTTTAGATACTTATATTTAATACTTGAATATTATTTATATTTTTTATAATTTTAAGACATTCAATTAAAAAATATAATTGTTATAAAATGACTGTCCTATGTGTGTGTATACGAATGAATACTTTTGACACTCTCCGACTCCGTGTTGAAATCTATTATCAAGTAGCTGGTTCTGCAGCTGCAACGCTACGGCTAATTTGAAGCAGCCTTCTGTCATCTTCCCTCGGCGAAATTTTTTTTCTTATTAACTGGGTTTGGTATTTTCGTTGTTTTTGTAACAAATTTTTATAGGAGAAAAAGATGGGTTCGAATGGAGCTTAAATATATGGAAATAAATAAGCTCTGATTTTATCTGCAGGGGCGAAAAGTGAGCCCGGGTTTAAAGCTGATCGCTTTAAAAGTGTTGCCTTCACATCTTTTTTCTTCATCTTCTTCTATCACCTCTCGTGACTTCCAATTTTGCTTCAACTGTGTAACGAGGAAGTGGATTCCCCATCTGGGTTTCAGTTTTCCATGTGATTTCTGGAAGTTTAGGGCTTAAATATGATGTGTGGTTTAATCGATTTGAACATTGTCAACAATGAAGATGAAGAAGAATCTCTTTCCTGTTCGCCCACGTCCTCTATGGCTTCTAGGAAAATGGAATCGACGGGAAAGTCGTCATCAGAGGTGTGCTTGGAGCTGTGGCACGCATGTGCAGGACCTTTGATTTCACTACCCAAGAAAGGAACATCCGTTGTTTATTTTCCTCAGGGACACGTCGAACTTCTGCCGGGGCACTCCGCCGTGATTTATGATCTTCCGCCCCATGTTTTATGTCGCGTTGTCCATGTTAAGCTTCATGTAGTCTACTCGCTCGCCTATTTTAACCATTTATTTGGTTTTAGAGTTTCGTTTTAACATTTTTTCAATTCCTTCGCCAGGTGGAATCCGACAGCGACGAGGTTTTCGCCCAAGTTTATCTTCTTCCGGATCACCAGGTACGCTGAAATTTCAGTTTTTAAATACTAAAGTAGCTTTCGCTTGCTCTTCTTGCCGCGAAAAGGGGAACTTTAAAGACTGAATGTTCAAATGTGTGCATTTTGTCCAAAACTTGATGGTTCTTGTTCAAAATATCATTTTAAACACTGCGGGAACAGGCAAAATGTCCAGTTAATATTCCTTTTACTGACTTATGTTGTTTTGTAATAACATTGTAGCAGATCGAGCATGAATGGAACGAAGCAATACTAGAAAATGAAGCTGAAGAAGATTTTAACACCGCTACTAAGAATAACACATCTCATATGTTCTGCAAAACACTCACAGCATCAGATACCAGTACACACGGTGGCTTTTCCGTCCCTCGTCGTGCAGCTGAGGATTGCTTTCCCCCTTTAGTATGCTGAAAACTTTGTTTTCCATGTGAAGAACATCATCATCATGCCCTTTAAACTTCTTATTTTTTTAGGATTACAAAGAACAAAGACCTTCACAAGAGGTTATTGCTAAAGATTTACATGGAACCGAGTGGAAATTCCGCCATATTTATCGAGGTTGTTTCATTATCTTATTCGTAACTTTGCTCATAAATCTTTAACTTCATTTTGTTTGATCAGGTCAGCCTAGAAGGCATTTGTTGACTACGGGCTGGAGTGCGTTTGTGAATAAGAAGAAACTTGTCTCTGGAGATGCTGTTCTCTTCTTAAGGTAGATACGCTTCTCAAGTGATTCGATTCGATTCGAATTTTCGTATGTTTCGGGTATAAGTTAATCAAAATACTTGTTGCAGAGGTGAAGATGGTGAACTAAGACTTGGTGTTCGGAGAACCGTACAAGTTAAACCCCGTGCTTCTTTATTTCCTTTGAACTCTCAGCTTAATAGCAGCATTGCCTCTGTAGTGAATGCTATATCAACGCGAAGCACATTCGACATTTGCTATAATCCAAGGTATTAAGTTCAACAATAATCACTATTGCTTGATCGTTATGCCGTTTTTTGGTGATACGCAGGGCTCGTTCATCTGAGATAATTGTACCGTATTCTAAATTCTCAAACAGCCTTAAACAGTCGTATTCCTGTGGAATGAGATTCAAACTGCGTTGTGAAATGGACGAATCATCTGAAACAAGGTTGGCCAGCGATTAGTTAACGTTTGTTCCGTTGGCATAAGTTAGAAGCTCCGTTTTTGTAGGAGCAGTGGTGTAATTATCGGTATCTGTGATGCGGATCCATCAAAATGGCCTTCTTCAAAGTGGAAATGCTTGTTGGTGAGCATCTTCGTTTTTTTCTGCTTCGGCCTTCGGCTTTGATCTTCTATAAGCATTGTATTATATCATCATTTGCAGGTGAAATGGGATAACATGAAAGCAGATTGTATTGCTCGAATTTCTCCTTGGGAGATCGAAGTTTCCACGTCTTTTTCCAGTCCACCGAATAGCTTCGTAATGCCTGTTACAAAACGAAGCCGCATTAACTTCCCTTCTACAAAATCAGGTTCCAAATTTGTGCTTCAAACTTATATGGTTTCTGTAAAGTATTCGATCTGAGAGCGTTCTTACAGATGGTGATGGAGTTACAGACATTTTGGAGCCCTTAAGGTTTCAGAAGGTCTTGCAAGGTCAAGAAGTTAATCCATACGCAGGAGCCGAAGGTCCGAGGCTTTATCCATCCCGGTGCTACATTCCGGGCTTTAACATCATGCTCCAAGATGAATCCCTTCGATATCAAAACGTCTTGCAACGTCAAGAAACTACACCGATCCCGTCATTCGTAGGAGTTCGAGAACACGCATTGAGTCATGGATCGTCGCCTTCATCCATGCTCGTATTACAGGATCCATCGTCTTTTCCTTTGCCGTTCTTTTACGGGTACAACAGAAATGTTGTAGAAGAGGATGTTTCGAGAGATAGTTGCAGGTTGTTCGGATTCCCGTTGATGGATGTCGATGCTTTGAACAAGAGGAAGCGTCAAAATCAAATACAATATGGAGACGAAAGTCGTAGAATAGTAAGAAACCTATAAGGCTAGGCCTCGAAAGGTTCGACTTCAAAATGGTGGCATTCGTAATTTTCATGCACCTTAAGGTATGAGGGGGAGTTTGTTGATGTTAGATTATGTGTATTTTAAAGCATTGAGGGTGTTAAGGATTGTTGAACTTCGTGAACCCGTCAATCTCGGGATCGTAGTATTCAAATCGTTTTTTCATGATTTTTTCCGGAGGTCTAGAGAAAGTTACAATACATGGAAAGATGATTCATTGTAAAATTTCAAGTGAAGATATGATCATAACAAGTCATGGTATAGAAGAAAAAGTTAATTGTTACTTGAATGAATTCCGTACCTATTAAATTTCATAATTTTTATGAATAGTTAAGTTAGTCGTGTTGTTTGGAACTGCGATTCACCGACCGGTGCGGTGAACGTACTGCAAGTTTTTTCATTTTAACCAAACATACTTAACAAGTACGTTTGTTTCATCGCTAAAAAATGTGGTGAGGTAACAATACGTTTGAAACAGTGGTGGACAGAACGCAGTTGTTTAATGACTATTATATCATTCCTTTAAAATTATGAATTATAATTAATTTGTATCAAAATTAATTTAATATTAATTTCATTTCTTATCAATTTTATTTAATAGAATCCGGATTTTGTAAAGATGAAACACGATCGGAATATAGAAGTACAAATTCTCGTTGATCCATCACATGTAGATATAGGACTCATACACGATAACTACATGATTCAAGTTATGAATGAAATACGTGATCGCATTGCACTAGCGAGGATCGGAGAAAATTGTCGATTTGGATAATTCACTTTTGTCAATGTTTGTTTTTGATACTTTTAATTAATAATTTATTATATTATAACAACTTCTTAAATAACGAGTTTGTAATAATCAATATAAATATAATTTGTAAGTCATATACAATTAATTAAAAATAATGACAAAATAGTCATTTTATGAAATCACGATAACCGCATCGCTATTTCAAAACAATTTTATAAAATCACGATTTGTTCACCTCACAACACAGTACAGTCATCTCACCTTACTGCTATTTCTTAAACGATGTTCCAAACGTACCCAGCATATTGGTATGATATCAAATTTGATTTTTTTATATATATTTTAAAAAATAATATAATATTATTTAATTATTTTTAGGATCATTTGTAAAAACCCATAATTCAACCATAAAACGCATAATTTAAATGAATACATTACATAGGAATAATACATATATTATCTAGTATTTGATGTACGACTTGTATATCGGGTGATATGAAACATGAGATTAGAGTAACAATTATCTTAAGGAAACATATGCAAAGTAATATTAAGTTAAATTGAGTTTGTTATTCTTTAATATATTTCAAACACATTTCCTATGTATTGTATATTTGTGTGTGAAGTTAAGTTGATTATTTTAATTATTTTAATTAGTCCCCAAAAATTGAGGATCAATTTCGTCACATATGAAATTTTGAGTACTAGATTTGTCAAAAGTTACAAAATATGAGGACTAATTATGCCAAAAATACAAAGTTTGGGGACTTGTTTTGCTTCCACAAAATTTTGAGGACTAAATTTGTCAAAATGAAGAAAATTTAAGGACTAAATTTGCTAAATCATACAAACTTTAGGGTCCTTAAATGCCATTCGCCCATAAATAAATAGAAACAAAGTAAGACGTTAAATATATTTGTTATGGTCCCTTTTAAGGGGATACCAACAGTCGTCTGGTTCGTTCCACAAACGAACTCGGTTCTGATTTATTTTAGATGTGGAAGACGATCCAAAGCTGGAAATAAAATAAGTGCACGGCGATATATAGTGGAAACCCCAGGAATTGGGGTGAAAACCACTCGACTAAGAGCAGATTATGCTCTTAGCCTGTTCACTAAAGAAATAACTCCTAGTCAATACAAGAGAGGCTAATGAAAATAACAAGGTAAAGAAAGCAGTAAGAATTCCGGCAGGGTAACAGCCTGTTCTTCGGCGTCCAAAGGGTCCTGCTATTTCCGTCGTCTTGCCCTGTATTTATAGAGTTCATAGCGTGTGTAAATCACGCCCCGTAACCGCCTCTGACAGGTTTGTTAGAGGTTGTTATCGCGGGATGTAAAACGAGGCTGGGACCGAGGCGTGGCCTGCGTGATCGGGCCCGAAGCGTGGTAAACGTGAGTTGTAACCGCTCGGACCGAACCCAGGTGCCAGCTGGCAGAAAACGCTTTATTTTGCTAAGGTCAGCTTCGGTCCTCCAGTTGAACATCGGGTCGCTCTTCATTAGTGGTATAAATGGGCTATAGGGATTCATTTTCACCATTTGAACTGGCCCAATCGTTGGTGGGTCTTACCCATCACAAGGTACCCGGTACTAAAGTTCTCATCACTAGCCCCTCGGGCTTGATTGCCAATCGCAGGGGTGATACAAGGCCGATCATATGATGTTTGCACATTCATGAGAACAAGGGACTGTACCTGTAAATAGTGAGAGTCCAGGGGACCGAAGCTTGCCTTAGCGTATGGATCGATCACGCTTCAGAGTTAATAACATATATTTAAATTATACTTTTATTTTCGTTATTCTTTAAATATCAATATCCCAACCCGCGCCTTTTCACCTTCGGTAGTTCAAGAGGCGTGATGAGTGCGCTCCGTACTGTCACAGCCTTGGGCAGTATTACGTGGCGGCACGTCATTGGCTAGGGGATTAATATTTAAATCGGGAATTAGGGCACTGTTTCTTCTCATCGTCATTTTCGCGAAGAGAAAATCGCAGCAAGTTCTTGTGCCCTCAATCTCTCTTTCGTCCAACCCTCTTCCAATTCGCTTTTTCTAAGGTATATTTTCATGGCTCCTCATAAAATGCGTTATCCTTCTATGTCTGAGTTGGACATTGAGGAGTTTAGGTCTAAGTTTTCAATCCCGACACATTACTCTATCTGCACCGGGCACGTTGACCAGCACGGGCACGTTGACCCTTCGCTGTACCGGGCAGTCCTCAAGCGGAGATGGGCCTGTGTTTCGGGTATTTGGAGTTGTAGAGGAGGTGATAAAGGCTCGGATTCGTTCTCTGAGCTTATCCAGCCTTTATCAAATCGGTAATAGTTCCTTTATTNTACAAGATGACATTCATAGACCTGTTTATTATGTCAGTCATTCTCTAGTATCTGCTGAAACCAGGTATTCCACATTGGAGAAATTCATGCTAACTTTGAAGAAAGCTGTATCCAAGTTGAAGCATTATTTCGAAGGCCTAACGGTCTACGTTTATACGGATCAGTCTCTGAAAATACTCCTTAAACAGAAGGATTTGAATGAGAGATTTGCAAAATGGGCTATCAAACTCAGCGCTATGTATCTGGAATTCCTACCCCGAAGGGCGATCAAAGCTCAGGATGTAGCCGATTTTGTGGTTGAAATGACCCGATCGGCCATTTATCTTAACCAAGATGATGATCGATGGACGATTCACGTAGATGGATCAACCTTAGAGGGAAGAGGAGCGGGCATTACCCTGACAACGGTACAAGGTGATCTTATTCATTCCGCAGTCAAATTTTCCTTTGCTGGAACAAATAATGTGGTAGAATATGAGGCAGTATTGTCAGGAATGACATTGGCTCGAAAAATGGGAGTTAGCAGAGTGCGAATGTTCTCAAACTCGAAGTTAGTAGTGGAACAATTCGCAGGGAGATTTGAGACTCACGATCCGATGATGAGGTTGTATTGCGCTAAAGTTATGGAGTTATCCAAGAAGTTTAATGAGTTCTCTCTTGACCATGTGCCACGAGAACAAAACAAGGTTGCCGATGCACTCGCCAGATTTGCTTCGGGCATACCTGACATAGAGCCGAGCACTATTTCTGTCCACGTTCAGGACCGACTTTCGGTCGAGATTCCAGTGACCGAACTGTCTATTGAAGAGATCGGGGCTCTATGTCATGAACTTCAGAGCTTGAATATTGATGCTACTGAATCCCCAGGAGAACCCAATTGGATGGACTCCTATATAAAATACCTCTCAAACGGATATCTCCCTGAAGATAAGTCTGAAGCCAGGAAAATAGAGGTCCGGGCTAAGAGATTCACCTTAGTCGACGGGCGCTTGTTTAAAAAGAGTTTTGATGGCCCGCTTCTGCGATGTTTATCTCCTATTGAGGCCGAAGCCGTCATGATTTATGTTCATGAAGGGATATGCGGCATTCATTCAGGGGCCCGATGTTTATACCACCGCATTATTAGAGCCGGGTATTTTTGGCCAACATTGCTCGCTGATGCCAAGCAGTACACTAAGCGTTGCGTCATATGTCAATACCACGCTCCACTCCCGCAATTGCCTGGGGCTCCACTATCGATTACCCCATTGCCTTGTCCGTTTGACAGATGGGGGATTGACATCCTCGGATCTTTTCCCCGGTCCATAGGGCAAAGAAAATTTTGTATCTTAGCGGTGGAATATTATTCGAAGTGGATCGAAGCAGAAGCCGTGGCCATTATCTCGGAGAAAGTGGTCAAACACTTCATATGGCGAAATATTGTGAGCCACTTCGGGGTTCCCCGAGCGCTCGTATCTGATAATGGGACTCAGTTTCGCGGAATGAGCATACGGGATCTATGCACCAAGTTGGGCATCACCCAGCATTTCTCATCGGTGGCTCATCCCCAAACTAACGGACTTACGGAGGTATCTAACAAGGTTCTCCTGAAAGGATTGAAAACCAAGTTAGAAGATTTTGGAGGGAAATGGCCCGAACACATCTATGAGGTCCTATGGGCGTACCGAAGTACACCTCGCTCAACAACCCAGGAATCACCTTTGTCATTGGTGTGTGGGACCGAAGCTGTTAGCCCGGTGGAGGTTGCCATCCGATCACCTCGGATATCTCAATACGATGAGCATATGAACGGTGAAAGGAGATTATTGGACCTCGAGATGATCGAAGAAAAAAGAGATGCAATTTATGCACGGATGCGTGCTTATCAGCGGAATATGGAACGGACCCAAAACAAACGAGTCCTCCCAAGGGAATTCTTTGAAGGTGATCTCGTCCTCAGAAGCATTAAGGTGCAGAGGAACGTTGGAAAGCTGGACAGAAATTGGGAGGGACCGTATCGCATATCGGCGAAATTGGAGTCAGGTGCGTATAAACTTGAAACATTGGATGGTATAGAGGTCCCCCGAACTTGGAATGTCATGAATTTAAGGCGATACTTCTTATGAATTTTCGATTAATGTGTTTGACTCAATAAAAAACATTCCATTAAACGTAAGTAGTAAACAAGTAAGTACAAGTGTTAACTATTTCTAATAGAATGATGGACCGATCTTGGAGTTGGATAAGCTTAGGACGAATCTGGACTGGTGACCGAAGCTTCTTGTCCGCAATGTTCCCAAGTTGTAGTGACCGCTCTGACGAGTCATATGCTCCTGCACTTGCCTAGCCTCATGGATGAGTCGTAATTCTCCCAGAACTCATTACAAACTAAGACATTCCCTTCAACGACATTCAGTCTTTAGAGATGGCCTTTTGTACCTATGAAATCTGCTACAACGAAAGGAATGATAGTCAGCATGTCGAAACATAAGATCGGTCCTAACATAAGACGTATTATGAGCCAAGCTTAGCCAGCAAAACCTAAGGGACTTTATTAGAACCAAGGTTCGGCGAAAGCTCGTAAAAACTCACAGTTAACGCAGACCACGCCTATTCAGTTGAGTAATGATTCCAAGGACGGAATAAGAGTGACCCGTACACCATGTAAAACGACTCATTCAATCAAAGTTGACATAAATAAACTAAATATAACGTCTGGGACCGATGGTTGACACCCTGTAAGTGTCTCCGATCTTATACTTGTTAGTTTATTCAGAAGTTAAGATAAAACAGCTTCGTTAAGATAAAACTTATTAGTTTATTCAGAAGTTCGTTATATCACTTCGTTTCGGCAATTAAAATAATCAAAGCGGAAGAAAAAGTCTTCATATTAAGTAAGAAGTGCGGCAGATACAAAATGATAACTAAATCTAACTAATCTGCCCTTCTTCTTTATCTTCCGCTTCGGGCTCTTGGGGTTCTGTCCGGGCTGCGAGCCGCTTCAACTCTTCCTCTTGATCGGCCACCTTCTGGTTGACCGCTTTTTCCATCTCTACAAAGAGATAGAAGAAAGGGTCTTCTTCCAGCACATGTTCTTCCAAGGTTGGAATAACCTGAAACTTGCCGTCTTTCTCAAGTGGCTCGATCGTCTTCCATCGCTCATCAGAAGGGGAAAGCCCGAACTGCTGAATAACTTGCTCGGTCATGTTATCCAAGTACTTGGCAGTATAATCCCCGTGTATGTTATCCGCTAAAGCGAATAACAAAGGGGACTGAGCGAACCCCAGAATGGCTTCCCGGACCGAACCTTCGGTCGAAGTGCGGGCCCTCGTCAACTCTTCCTCCAAGGCCGTCTTTTCTTCTTGGGCCCGAAGGAGAAGCTCATTCAACTTATTCCTTTTCTCCTGGGCCCGACCTTGGACTTGGTTGATTTCTTCGTCTTTGGCCCACAACTTGGCCTCCTGGTCGTCTATTCGCCCTTGAGCCGTTTCCCCCACCTTTTCCAGCTCAGAGACTTTATCTGCTAAGAGTGAGACCTCCGTCCCTGCTCTTAGCAGCTCATTGTCCAATCAGTCACGGTCCTCCCGTACCGTGACCAACTCCCCTTGCTTGATCTCAACTTGCCTTTTCGCAAGGTCAAGTTGGTCTTGGACCTTTTGGGACACAACGCTATCACCTTGGTATTTCTCCACGGTAATAGCAGTTGTGAAAGCTTTCCTCAACATCTGCAAAAGACAACACATTGTAAAAAATGAAGCTTCGGGCCTCCATGTTAAGCCAAAGTTACCTTGGATGTGAGGTCGAGGAAGCTTTCCATAATGTCTTCCCCAGATACGTCCGCCTGGACGTTATCTGGGTCCTGCTCTCCGAAAAGGCGGAAGTCCTTTACGAAGGCACTCCGCTAGGAGGATAATTTCCTCCCCTTGCTGAACCTGTCCAACAGGCCCAGAGCAACTCCCCAGTCGGAGTTGGTCTTCGGGCCCGATGCAGCCTCCTTCAGGACGATCCCCTTAGTGGGGAACGGAGCGCTGCCCCCTTTCTTCAGCCTCTTCGGCTCCTGCGGAGCTTCCACTTTGGTCACCCTCTTCCCTTTTCCTAAGGGGATCGGCGGCAGGGAGACGTTCGGCTTAAGCTGAGGGCCGGGGAGAACCTTCTCCACGAGAACGGCTCCCTGCAGCAATAAAGTAACAGTTTCAGTGTTAATAAAGGAGGTGTTACCGATTTGATAGAGGCTGTATAAGCTCAAAGAACGAATCCGAGCCTTTATCACCTCCTCTACCACTCCAAATACCCAAAACGCAGGCCCTTCTCTGCTTGAAGGCTGCTCTGTGCAGCGAAGGGTCAATGTGCCCTCGCTTGTTGTTTGGATCGGGGGGTTCCCTGACCCCGAAGGGACCACCGTGCCCCCCGTTGCTGATTCACTCCCTTCAGCGCTGCCCGATGTTTCCCTTTGTCCTTCAGAAGGATGGACTGAAGCAGCTGTCATACGTTTAAAGCGTGAGCTCGGCATCGTCTCAGTTGAATCTGCAAAACAAATACATAAGGATCAGGAAAGATTAAAATATAAACACTACTTCATACCCGATCCTTCTGATGGATCTGAATCTGAACTAGAAGAAAAAACCCTCTTCGGGGCTGGGGCTCCGGTCCTACCCGCAACACCCATCTCTATTAACCTTCTCTCCCGAAGCAGATCTATTCGTTTAAGGCGTGCTTCTGGAGGGGGGAACATCGCAAGTGTATTTGCGGTGTCCGTGCGGGAGGGGTTGAACATGCTTCGGTCCAACTAACTTATGCGTGGGTGAGTTTTGTGTGGCCATACTTTCAACATATCCTCTTTCGGAACTGTCATCCACACATAACAAGCCTCCCACGCATGGAGATACTCTTCTTTATCTACAATTATACACTCTTTGGTGCGCACCGCTATGTAATACAACTTACGGCATCCCAATAGACCCTTTCCCTTTCGGGACGCAACCAAGAAAAGGTTAAAGAAGTGTTTTAAGGTTGGAGCCCGATTCTGTTGGCGACAATAAAAAATGAACGCTACAATATATACGTAACTGCCCGGGAATAACGCAAAAGTGGGGCAGTGGATTTCTTTAAGCACGGCCGCTACAAAAGGATGTAGCGGAAAAAAAAGCCCGCACTTTAAAGAGGCGTAACTAACCGGAATAGCAGACGCCGGCACATTCATTTCTGCCGGAAGGAAACAAGGAATATCTTCCCATCCCTTCCAAATAGAGTAATGTGCTGGGATTGAAAACCTAGACCTAAACTCTTCAATGTCCAACTCAGACATAGAAGGATAACGCATTTTGTGAGGAGCCATGAAAATATACCTTAGAAAAAGCGGATTGAAAGAGGGCACAAGAAACTTGCTGCAATTTCTTTTTCGCGAGAATGACGATGAGATGAAACAATGCCCAAAATCCCGATTTAAATATTAATCTCCCAGCCAATGGCATGCAGCCACGTAATACTGCCCAAGACTGTGACAGTACGGAGTGCACTCATCACGCTTCTTGAACTTTCGAATGTGAAGAGGTGCTGGTCGAGATATTAATATTTAAAGAATATCAAAGATAAAAGTATAATTTAAATATACGTTATTAGGTCTTAAGCGTGATTGATCCATATGCTAAGGCAAACATCGGTCCCGTGGACTCTTACTACCTACAGGTACGGTCCCCTGTTCTTATGAATGTGCAAACATCATGTGATCGGCCTTGTATCACCTCTGCGATTGGCAATCAAGCCCGAGGGGCTAGTGATGAGAACTCTAGAACCGGGCACCTTGTGATGGGTAAGGCCCAGCAACGCTTGGGCCAATTCAAATAGCGAAAATGAATTCCTACAGCCCATTTACATCTCTAAGGAAGAGCGGTCCGATGTTCAACTAGAGGACCGAAGCTAACCTTAACGAAATAAATCATTTTCTGCCAGCTGGCATTTGGGTTCGGTCCGAGCGGTTACAGAACGGTTACAACTCACGTTTACCACGCTTCGGGCCCGATCACGCAGACCACGCCTCGGTCCCAACCTCGTTTTACATCCCGCGATAACAACCTCTAACAAACCTGTCAAAGGCGGTTACGGAGCGTGATTTACACACGCTATGAACTCTATAAATACAGGGCAAGGCGACGGAAATAGCAGGACCTTTGGACGCGGAAGAACAGGCCGTTACCCTGCCGGAATTCTTACCGCTTTCTTTTCCTTGTCATTTTCTTTAGCCTTTACTGTATGAACTATGAGTTATTTCATTAGGGAACAGGCTAAGAGCATAACATGTTCTTAGTCGAGTGGTTTTCACCCCAATTCCTGGGGTTTTCACTATACATCGCTGTGCATTTATTTATTTCCAGCTTTTAATCGTCTTCCACATCTAAAACAAATCATAACCGAGTTCGTTTGTTGAACGAACCGGACGACTGTTGGTACCCCCTAAAAAGGGACCATAACACCTATGTATTGTATATTTGTGTGTGAAGTTAAGTTGATTATTTTAATTAGTCCCCAAAATTTGAGGATCAATTTCGTGACATATATGAAACTTTGAGTACTAGATTTGCCAAAAGTTACAAAATATGAGGACCAATTATGCCAAAAATACAAAGTTTGGGGACTTGTTTTGTTTCCACAAAACTTTGAGGACTAAATTTGTCAAAATAAAAAAAATTTAAGAACTAAATTTGCTAAATCATACAAACTTTGGGGTCCTTAAATGCCATTCGCCCATAAATAAATAGAAACAAAGTAAGACGTTAAATATATTACTTATTGAATTTAAAGTATTCAAAGAACAAATAAGTAGAAAATAGTCATGGGCTTATATATAGTAGTGATAAAGTGTCATGCATAATTTGATATGAAATAATATCAATAGGTTTAATGAGATTCAGTTCTTTATTTTATAAACAAATTTTTAAAATGATCATACAGAAATAAATATCTAATAAATTTATAAGAAAGTGAAGCTTGATAATAACAAAGTTATTTTGACCACAACGAAAAAAAAAGAGTAGATAATGTAATGTATAAACTCATCAACATGATAGTGAAAATTTTATGGAAATTTATTAATAGAATTGGTTATTATGTTCAATTTGAGAAAATGACGTCTTTGGTCCGACTATGATTATTTTTGCAAATTTAGTCCTCCAAGTTTATTTTGGCATTTTCAGTCCTCGAATTTTGGACATTTGGCAAAATCGGTCCTCCTATTTTGGAACATTTGGCAAAATCGGTCCTCAAATTTCATATTTAGTTCTCCAACTGAAATCGAACAAAATCGGTCCATGTAATTTGATCGTAGTGGCAAAATTAGTCTACGTATTATATAAAAATGAAAAATGAAAAATTACAAACTTCGAGGATCAAATTTGTCATAAACATAAAATTTGGAGGATCTAATTTGCAAAATGTGGTAAAGTAGAAGGACTAATTTTGCCACAAATAAAATTAATGGACTTAATCTACCATAATTGTCAAAATAGGAGGACCAAAATCGTCAAAATAGGAAACTACGAGGACCAAATTTGCGCGTCGCCCGTTCAATTTATTATAATTATCAGTGTAACATTTTATTATATTAATTTTATATCATTTATAAAGTGATTTAAAGTAATATGAGATGTGATTAATTAACTCCTAATTGCCATGAATCTTTCATTCAAGCAACAAAAATGAACATGAACTTTGGATTTGTTTGGTTCCACAATCAAATGTGCGGTGATATGTTTAAATTATGATTTTTTTTTAATATGCATAAAACAAAAACAAATTTAAAGTGTGCTCATCTCTAATAAATCACGATTTCATCATAGCTATTAAAACCAACCGTGAATTCCTCGTAAATTAAGAAATTACTGAGTTACTCTTACTTCTAATTATAATATGATTATATATTTTTTATATATATAAGGGTATATTAGTATTTTACATAAATCAATATCATAATAACACAACTTTACGGGACATCAATTTTAAAAATTTGAACCAAGAAACTATTTGTAATTATTAGAGAATTTCTTCAACTAAGTACAACTAAAAACTATTCTATTTAAATATAAAGAAAAAAGGTGTAAAAGGTACCAATATTAAGATTAAAGAGAGGGATTATATTCTAGGAATATTAGGGGCATAATAACTCATTTTCTTCAACTTTGATGGCCAATTGTATTATGTGCGAATGTGCGTTTTATATACGTGTGCAAATAGTTAATTGCAATATTTTCACACCGATTCGAAATTCTGTACCGATCAGGATCGATCGATACTAAATTATTTTATATATATATTAAAAATAATATTGTATATTTTAGGGTTGTACTCGAAATTCCAAAACCCGACCCTAAAACCTTAGTACTGGATGGTACCAGAAAAAATATCGATAAAACCTGATATTTGACGTAGTCGTGCATATGAAAACATGTGTTAATTCATGCTTCAAGGTACTATATGTCGATTTTATCCATATAATAATAATACCAATTTGAAGAAACAAATGTAATGAGGCTCAATTAATTTATAAATTTAACTATTTTTACCAAAAAATATTTCAACTCCAAATACAAGAATGAGGCTCCGATATATTTACTATAAAAACAATTCTTATATATTTAATCCAACCTTCTATAGTTTAGCAAAATCGGTTTGTAATATTTAGTGTGTAGCTAAATTGGTGCAAAATGTTTTTCAATTTTCGTAATACAAATCATTAGCAAAAAATCAATTTTGAATATCAAATTTTTTGATTTCATAAAATTTTGTAATTAAAATTTGTATAAATAGTGAAAAAATGAAAGTTTGAAAATTAAAAAAACTCAATAAACTGCATATATTAAATTATCAAACTTCGTTACCAAAATACACATTTTCTCATTTTAATAGTGAATTATATATATAAATATTAATTTCCTATCAAAAGATATTTATAATAATGATTTAAGTCTATCAACACACTTGAAAATAAAATATAAAAAACTTTTGAAAAAGTTATGACGGTAAGGTCTCTCTTGAAATTGTGGTTATTATTCCACATTGGAAAATGAAAATAGATTAGATTGGTTTATAGTAGGGAAAGTGAACTATAATAAATGATTTGTTCAATTTTATTACAGTGTGGTATCCTCCCTCTTATTAGTTGTATCCGAGCACACTCCCCACGCAAATTGACCCGACTCTAGAAATTTAACATGGTATCGGAGCAGGGTTCGAAAAATCCTGTGTGACTTTACCGGGGGTTAGTCCGGTTTAATTGATCGTTTGGTAATCCACCGGTTTAAATGGTCAAGTCTAACTTGTCAGGTAGTTGAACTTGAGAGGGGTGTGTTGAAATTGTGGTTATTGTCCCACATTGGAAAATGAAAATAGATTGGATTGGTTTATAGGAGGAAAATTGGACTATAGTAAATGACTTGTTCAAGTCTTTTACAGTGTGATCTCCTCCCTCTTATTCGTGTATCCGAGCACATTCCCCACCTAAATTATCATGACTCTAGAAAGTTAATAGTCCCCAAAAGAAGTTAGTGACTAATGAGGATAACAAGAGTAATAAACATATATTTTATTAATTTAGTATACGTATTTTGTAAAAATATGATAATAAAGACTCATAATATAGATTGTATATCACCCGAAATATCTATAATACTAGTAAAATATATGATTGGTGTACAAATATTCTGATATATTACTAATATATGAATTATATATTAAAAAATCATTGATATAAGTAGTGATTGTTAACATCAAGATCTCGTGATTCATAATTCAAATTTGGTCTCACATTTATTGCTCATTCAATTTCTCATCCATAACCCGTGGAAATTGCAGTACACATTTTAATATTATTTTATCTTATCATATCTTATTAAAGAAACATATTATATATCAAATACAATTATAGTTTTATGTTGATTAAGAGAATAAAGTATATTTTTTAGATGATATAAATCATGTACATTATTATGATAAAGTATACATCATATCATTCTGATAAAAAAACAATGATATATTACATAAACATAAAATTAAATATTAGATTTCTTTAAATAAATAAGGTCAATGATTTATTATGTTCCATTTGAGTTTGTAAACTAATAAATTGATTATTCAACTTTATTGATGTTTGAGTTCATATCAAGTTTGACTTTATGATCTAATTTATTTAAAACAACATATGTATTTAATATATAATATTATTAACCCACGAAGACACTTGGTTTAATTCGTTAGAAATTTGAACTCGAACCAAGTTATTAAAAATATCCCGGGATTGCCTTGGGGTTCCTTGTTTCCCCTCTAATACTCTTAGGTTTTAAATAATATATTTTTTACTATTTTCCCTCCTCCCAAAATAGTTATTTGTTGCTAAAATATTGTTAGGCATGTTATTGATATGTTTTTCCATATCTTTCCAATGAGTCATTTGTTATAATATATTAATATTGTATGCTAATATTAATATGAGAAAATGACTAGTTTGATCCCCAAAGTTTGGTGATTTTGATAAATTTGGTTCCCAAACTTTTATTTAATATTTATAGTTCCCATACTTTGATATTTTTGACAAATTTGATTCCCATGTAGCAAAATTAGTCCCCAAAATTTGAAAACAAATTTCGTCACATATATGAAACTTTGAGGACTAAATTTACCAAAAGTTACAAAATATGAGGACTAATTATGCCAAAAATACAAAGTTTGGGGACTTGTTTTGTTTCCACAAAACTTTGAGGACTAAATTTGCCAATATGATGAAAGTTTAAGGACTAAATTTACTAAATTATACAAATTTTTGGGACCTTAAATACCATTCGCCCATATTATATATTAACTATTTCAATAAAAAAATGAATTTATTCTTTAGTATCGTTCGCATTAACCAAACATCTGCCAAATTTATTTATTGTTGTTTTAAAAGTTTGGTGAACACCGACAAATTTTAAAAATTAAACCAATTTTTTTCTTGCATTACAGGAGTGAAATAGCCATTTATTTGTTTCTTTTAATAAATAATTTAACTAAAATTTTACATATTGTTAACATTTTATTAGCCTACAAAGATAATCAGAATTAAAGTATTTTTACCTACGAAGAGATTGAATAATTAATCAGTAATCAGTAGCAACATTACACAATAACGAACACTTCATTTACATGTTGCTATAAAGTTAAAACCACGATATTTTTATTAGTAGAAATAATGCTCCTACAAATTCGCATTGTCCGAAGTATCATCAAAATAACAAGGAACAAGTTTTGCATCCTTATGAACTTTAAGTCCCCCGATCACTTGCAACATCTTAACAATTTGTCTCATCGAAGGACGATTTGTCGGAATAGGGCATGTACAAAGTATCCCTACATTAAGAACTTGACATATTTCATCCTTATAACACATATCGAGTTTCGGGTCGATTATATGATCCACGCCCTTTTGATCCAACACCGTACAAATCCATTTCACCAAATCCTTCTCCCCGAACTCGGGATCAACTGCAGGCTTACCACTTACTAATTCAAGAATCACAACCCCGAAGCTGTATATATCGCTCTTTTCGTTAACACGAAGCGTGTAACCGTATTCTGTAATAATTATCATGTCAGATTTAGGACAACAACATGAATTTATGATGTATTCGTAAATAAACTAATCAAATTCCTAAACATATGAATCTATGTTAAAAATGAGTCATACCATAGTTATAAAAATTATATTCTTTAATGCGGTAAATCTAAGTATAAACAAGCGAATAAAATGCTAAAATGATGTAGAAAGGAAAGGAAACTAACCATGTGAATCTTATAATCATGTAAGATTTAGAACAACAACACAAATTTATGTTGTAGTGGTAAATAAACTAATCAAACTCCTAAACATATGAATCTATGTGAATAATTACCCAAATCATAATTATACAAATTACATTTTTAATGCAGTAATTCAAGTGTAAACAAACGAATAAAAGACTAAAAATGAAAGGGGACTAACCTGGAGCTATGTAACCACAAGAACCAGCTATAACTGACATTGTTTTGGGATCTAAATCCGATGAATTCCCGACTTTAGCAACTCCGAAATCGGCAACTTTAGCTCCGTAATCTGCATCTAGTAATATATTGTTCGATTTAACATCTCTATGAAGAATTTGAGGAGATGAATCATGATGCAAATAAGCAAGTCCCTCAGCTGCATCTAAAGCTATTTTGAACCTTAAGGGCCAGTTCAATAAGCCACTTTTATTGCTGTGAAGTAAATCTCCAAGGCTACCATTAGCCATATATTCATACACAAGAAGTTTACAATCTTTTGCAGTGCAGCAACACAATAACTTCACTATATTCTTATGTCGAATCTTACCCAATGTCTCTACCTCCGCATTGAATCCATCGTCCCAAACATGTCCCTTCTCTAAATCGAAGCTTTCATCATTCGATTTCATACGAATGTAAAGCTTCTTCACTGCAACAGCACTTCCATCACTTAAAACAACCTTATAAACCTTCCCGGACGAGCCGGTTCCGATTACGTTATCTTCATCTAAAGCATTCAAGATTTCATCCTCATTGAAACCCAATTTGTGGAAAGACATTAGCTTCCATTTTGATGGGTCGAACTTTCGATTGCGATTCTTGATCTTTATGCAGTTTAAAATGAACCATACTGAACCAATAAGAAGAACAAGTACTGCAAGTATATAGATAATTCTAAGTAACCAGAGATATCTTGCATTCTTGTTACCATCTTTGAGAAAACATGGCGTTTCGTTGTCGTTGCATAATCCGGGGTTGCCTAGAAAGCTATCTTTGTACATTGTTTTGGCGTACAGCGGCGGAATTATACCGGAGAGACAATTATATGATAAATTGAGACGATTAAGCATCAAGTTCTGTAATGTCATCGGGATTTCACTGTGAAACTGATTTTGTGACAAGTCAAGATAGTTTAGGACAGGCAAATGTCCAATTTCAGCTGGTATTACACCAGAGAAATGGTTATTTGCTAGATTCAGTTCATTTAGCCTTTTCAATGAACGAATACCAGTAGGGATTCTGCCTGAGAATTCATTATCATGGAAATCAAGCTTTACCAACTGTACAAGATTCGTAATGGTCGATGGTAATGGCCCAGATAAGTTGTTATCGTTGGCGGATATCTCAAACAGATTTAATAGAAAACCAATCTCCTCTGGAAGATGACCGGTGAATTTATTCTCCGACAAACTTAACTGAGACAAATTTGAAGCCCTGGAGATAGATTTTTCAATTCCGCCGGAAAAGGAGTTTCCGGTGAGCTCGAGCAAATAAACGCCCGGAAGTCCCCAAAATCCAGAGGGTACTTCACCGGAAAGATTATTGTTGGAGAGTCTTACGCGTAGTAAGCTCTTGCATTCAGCAAGAGCGGCTGGAATCCCACCTGAAAAGGAATTTTCAATTAACAATAACTCTTCGAGAGCACCTTTAGAGCAGAGACTATCAGGAATTGGGCCAGAGAAATTGTTATTCGAAATGTCGATCCACCGTAACGGAGAGTTCTTGCCGATATCGGGAGGCAATGTTCCGGAAAGCTGATTCTGAAAAAGCCTTAACTCATACAAGTTCGGGGAGTTCGCAATGGAAGCCGGTAATGAACCCCGCAGATTATTGTCATAAAGATTAAGAGATTCGAGAGGCAGCTCGCATAATTCGGCCGGAATCTGCCCAGTCAAGGCGTTCATTGACGCATCAATCCGCCGCAACATCGTCATGTTGGACCAGCCTATCATTGGAATCTCTCCAGTTAAGGAATTTCTGTAGAGCTCCAACTGAACCGCGCTCGTTAATTGTGTGAGCGAACTAGGAATCGGACCTGTTAAGGAATTGTAGGCCAAATCCAAATCAGTCAATCGACGGAGTCGGCCCAGCGACTCCGGTATCTCACCGACGAGATTAGTAGAGGTCAGCCAGAGCACCTCCAAATTGGTGATATTTCCGAGCTCCGGTGGAATATGACCAGGAGAAAACGGATTGTACGACAGATTCAGCTGTTTGAGAGTTGAAATGTTCCCAATAAACGACGGAATTGTTCCAACGAACAAATTCTCCACCAAAGAGAGCACCTCAAGTTTCTTAAAAGCTCCAAAACTTTCAGGTATGGTACCGGAAATGTTATTACCCGTCAAATCGAGGTATCTCAGGTTAGGGAGATCAGAGAGCGTCGGAGGAAGATCGCCGATCATATAGTTCTGCGAAAGATCAAGATGCTCCAACGAGTGACACAAGGCGAGAGAATTCTCTGGCAGAGACAAGTTGATGAAATTGTCATAGAATGAAACGAAGGACAACCTTTTCAGATTGCAAATAGCTTCGGGAAATGGACCGGAAAGGTTGGAACTAGAAAGGTCGAGCTTCACGACGGTTCTATTATCTCCGTCGCAAACAACGCCGTTCCAGCGACATGGCGTATCATCCTCAGGCTTCCAGTTGGAGAAGACACCATTCGGATCGTCGAAGCCGAGCTTCGCTTGCAGTAGAAACGTGCCCTCGAGGTTGACAGAGACGACGAGGGCAGAGGAAAAAAGGAGAATGAGTTGAAGAAGGAAGAATGAGCGAAGGGGAAGACGGTGGAGCTGCATCTCCGGCGGCGGCGACGGGGTTGATGTTAGTGTGTGTCAGATCAGACAGTAGACATGATTCTGAACTTGAAGTTTTGTTAAGCACTAAATAAACAAACACACACAACCAGTCAGGCACGCATTTATATTATGTCTGTCCCTTCATTACAAAACTAAACTAGTTTTTTAATTTTACACGACATTTTCATTAAATATAAAAATAAAGTTCCAGTCAAAGTCTAGTATTCTTCTTTATTATATTCTAATATCCTCTCATTTTAAGTTTAATCATACTTGTGTTTTGTAGGAAGGCTTTTTAATTTTAAAATAGTTATTTTCATTAAATATCAAATGAACCTAAAATTCCAGTCAAAGTCTAGTATTCTACTTTATTATAATGTCTTAAATATCCTCTCATTTAAGTTTAATTATTATTATTATTCAAAACCCTATTTATAAATTTTGAAAATTTTAAAAATTAATTGGTTATATTAATACATCATTTTTAAAAAGGTTTTCATAATTATGTAATTTATCCTAGAAAAATCCAAAACCATTCAAGTTTAGAATTAACAAGGGTGAATGTTATAATTAAGAATTAATTGATTCTTAACTTTAAGTATAAAATTATAAGTACAAACTTTGAACTTTTAAAAGAAACAAATAAGAGTTCAAAACATCTATTCTTCTCTAGATAATTAATCATTTTTAAATAATTTTGAAATCCTATATTCTAGTTACATTTTAAACTTTGGTGATATCATGTTTAAAACATTAAAAGATATTAAAATTAGATCAAAATTATTTTTAATCTTTTTGATTAAATATGTCATTATAAATATTAGAAAAATATTTACAAACTTTTTGAGTTTAGAATTGTTTGATTATAACAATTTTTGTACTATTTTTATCATTTTCAAAGTTTGATATTTCTTTACATTATTTTAAAATTTTGATATGTTTATAAATATCAGTCATAAATAAAAACAATATATTTTACAATATTTATTACTTTTTATTTTAAATACTTATAAAAAGATAAAAAAATATTGTCGAAAAAAGTGAAAAAATTATTTATGTTTTTTATTATTTGAAGTTTTACGTGAGTTGGATTATTCGCCGTGGAGCGAGATTCGCAAGGGTAGGGCACAGATTTGAATATTCAAATCCAATTTGGATTTGGAGCGGACATAGATTTGAAGTTATAAGTGATGGGACAGACGTAGATTTAATCAAACTTAGCCCAAACTCTATTCATTGATATCCCTAAATTTTGGATTATTTTATGCCCAATTTACTCACTATTTAAATACAGAAAATTTTCATGTATATACTTTAATTTTGTATAAAAATCAATTCAAGTGTCTCACCTTTTTAAAATAAGTTTCCATAACTCAATATATATATTTTAAAATTTTAGTCATTCTTGACAAAATAGATAATATTGCAGTTCAATATCTATGGACAAATGTTCAAAATTTTCAAAATAACCTTACACATGTAGTGGTGGTTTATCGATAATGTTGTGGTTCGAAAACTGGGGGTGTCAAAAATCGATCGGTTCGTTGCAAGACGAACTCGGTTATGATTTATTTGATGTGTGGAGAACGATTATAAACCAATGGTGAAAGAACACATCGATTTTAGAGTGAAAAACCTCAAAGACGAGGAAAAAACCACTTGACTAAGGGCTAAAGGAAGTGCCCTTAGTCGGTTCAATAAGCAAATTAATGATCACAAATGTCATGTTTGTTCTTTAGACAACAAGGAGGAAGAGAAGTATCGAAAATAAATCGACATAAAGTTCTCTATGCGAAAGCTCCAAGAAAAATCGGAAGATTCTTTTTCTCACGCCCTAAGTGTCTTTTTTATACTTCCACTGTGATGTGTACAGTAGGGTGTCGTTTTGTGTCTGTCCTTTGTGGCTAGGTCGGCTAATGTGAGGCGGAGCAGCCGCCGGAAACAGCTTCACAGAGCTGCATGGCGCTAGACCTTTCGGCGCTACTAGCCGGCTATTCCCTGGCCACTGGAGGCTCGTATGACTTCGCCGGACCACGCCTCTGACAAGACTGTCGAGAGTTGTCGTTGTATGGGAGCAGTATGGATGGCCCGAAGCAAAGCCTGTAAGATATGGACCGATCGATCTTGGCGCATGCGAGAAGTTGGGCCCTATATATCGAGATCGATCGCTATGAACGGCCGATCGGGCCACGGGGTTTGGATGTGTCATTCACTCATATGGGCTGGATCTGGGCCTCCAAGTTCGGCTTACGTTGTATGTGCTCTTCTGATCAAGCTTGGCCCTAATCATATTCGAGGCACAGGGTTCCGGGGATCTTATCAGATAGTAATGATAAAGTGATAATTACACAAAGTTTTCATATCATTGGCACTCATTCTTTATATGAAATGAGATATAATGAAATAAAATAATAGATAAATAATATATTTAATAGACAATTAACACTATCATAAGGCTTCATTTCCTTATACGTATCTTAGTTGAGTTTTTAAATATTCTCTTGTTTTTTTCTAGATTTTGGGTTTTTCACGTTAAAATAATATTTATCTTTTGTTCGTGCATTCTTTGTTTTTCGTCGCAATCAATTTTCGACTGCCCTTGGATTCTTTGAGATTCAATCTCTAATTTCCTAATACTTGTTCTTAGATACATGAAAATTATAAGAGTTGTTTCAACATATGTTGAACGAACTCTTCTCAGGACATGTTGAGTTCGAGTCACACTATGATTCTCCTCGTACTCTTGGAGGGCATGTGCTTATTTTTTATTTAATATTTTTATTTTATTTTTGATATACTAATCAATTATATTTATAATTGTTTAATATATTTAGTTATTTTTATGATGATAATAGTTTATCATATTTTAGATTTTTAAAAAATTATGTGTTTAATTATGTTCATATTACACTTTCCTTTAAATACTATGCAATAAAATAAATTTTGCTATAAATATTTAATATTTTTGTTTATAGAAATAGAATAATTCATAACGTCTAAAATACTTTTACGCCTTCCTATCAATCATCCATTAGCATACCCAACTATATAATCAAATATAATTCTGGTTTATATTAATTTGATTAAGAATAAAAGGATTAATATTATATAATGTGTTACAGTATATTTTCCAATCCATATAAGAGTTTTTTGTTTGAATATATAATTTATTTATTTAGGATTTCGTTCCTATAAGTAAGTAAAAATCAATTTCGCCAATCTAATAATACAAATACGGGTTTAATATTCTAATATTAACCCATTTTTCCCAAATTATTAATTAAGTTCACTTTAGTCTTCACGATTTGCACAAAACTTTAATTTGATCATTTTTTACTAATATTAACAGCAAAATCCAATTTTTTGTATAAATAAGAGACTTCAATATTTATTTGTTAATAAATTATGGCATTTTGTGTGTAAATCATTTTTAACTGGACGCAAAAAAAGTTTATGTAGTTTCATTTATTTGACATTCCTTGAATTTTTATAATTTTGACTATTGTAATTCTTAAAATATTGTGCGCAAATTAAGTCATATACTTTGTAATATTTTGATAAATTGTATGTGAAAAAAATATTTTCAAATTAATTAAAATTAAATGGGAAAAAAGTAATTCATAAATCCAATCGAATTGGTAAATTATTTATCAATTTTATTTGAGCATCTACTAGTTTCCAATATTTTAAAAATCACTATTGGCTAATGGCTAGTATACCAGACAACTCAGTGTATCGTTTTACCATATCTGTATCGAGTATATCGTATCTACACCGTAATAGTATTTTAAAAATTACATAATTTTTTCACTTATTCTGAATTTATATTATTTTTAATTCCAAAAAATAACAATAAAAAATTCTACAAATTTCATTTTTTTTTCTAACTTGAAAAAAATTAGATTTAACCCGATCCGTTCAAAACTTGTACATACAGGTCAAAACAGTTGGAGTGATATACCAAAAATGTAAAAGAATACTAGTTTGTGAGGTGTGACAAGCGTGTAAGTTTTGAGATTGGGAATGTAAAGAGCACATTTGTTGTGTTATTAATATTTGACCTAACTAAAAATGAGAAGAATAAAAGGAGTAAGAAAAGTGAATTTTATGTATTGAAAGCCGGCCGGTTTTTCATTCATGAATCGGTCATGCTTTTTATCTATTGGGACCCCTTTTTATTAAATTCACTAACCTATTTTTTCCAAATCTTGTAAATAAATTCACTAAAAAACATTTATCTTATTCCCTTACACAACAACTTTTGTTTTTATCCCAATTCCAGTTTTTAATGTCATTTTTTTCATATCATATTTGTAATAGCCCGAGCACGTGGCATGTAGGAGTGTAAAAAAACCCAATATTTTCAAACCGGTATTTTGGTTGGTACCTCCTAAATCCTAATACCGGATTTTCGTATTGGAACCCAGGTTTTTTGGGGTTTGATTTAAAAATATTTACGAACATAACTATTTAGTATTTTTTTAATGTTTAGTTGGACTCGAAATATACAAGATTCATTGTTTGGTTAGGATTCGAAAATATCGGGCAATGTATACCAAAATATTGATTTAGGACAAAATCCGTTCGAAATAAAAACATTGATATGAAGTATGAAATATAAGTTATTATAATGGGTGACGTTTGCCGATGACCCTCCAACTTTCTGGTGGTGTAAATGACATGCCCTCTAAGTTACGAAATTGCAAATATGACACCTCAAGTTAACAAAAATATGCAAATATGACATCTCAAGTTAATAAAAATATGCACATATGACCCTCCAACTTTAATTAAATGCATGTACGACACCTCAAGAAAACAATACCGTTTAATATTGATCATCTACGACATTGTTATTGTTTTACGTCCGGATGCACATTTCTCGAACTTTGAAGTATCAATTTTGTATAACTTTTCGTATAAAATATTTATTTGCATAATTTGTGAACATTGAGAACAAATACTGCCAACGAAAAATGTTTGCAAACTTAACGAAAAATCATGTGCTAAACACCAGGGGTAAAAAACAAACGATTTGATAACTTGAGGGGTCATTCCTGTAATTTCATAAGTTTGAGGGCATAGTATTTACACAGCTTGTAAGTTGAGGGCTATTTATGTAATTTTCTCTTATTGTAATGTATTATTTTAATCAATATTAATGTAAAATCAAGAATTAACATTTAGTTCGAGTACAATATTTATTCATAAAATTTAAAAAGTGTTACATATTTCTTCGTATTTTGGAATATTAAATTAAGAAATAAACATACTTGACGCAAACTAACCTAATCAATTAATTCAAAAATTTCGTCAAAATTTTAATAGTTTCGAAGAAGAATCATTTTCGGATACAACCCATTTTTCTGAAATTTAAAATTGGTTTATATAGAAAAAATCTAATTCAACCATATTTATTATAATTATTTAGGTTCATTATATTTTAATAATTTCATATTAAAATTGATAATATATCAAGAATTTAATATGATCTTTACAGTTTAAAATTTTAAAATTAATTTTGTATCAAATTGGAAGGACCGATAATGAGGAAATCTAATTTTTTTTAATTAAATTGAAAATAAGCTTTGAAATAAAAAATATTCTTTTAATAGAAATTAAAATAGAATTGGTTCACAAAACAAGAATAAATGCATTAAATTAAATAATTTTCTATTTTGAGTTTCTTTTATAATCTAATTGAAATCGACCTTGTGTTGTTTTCATCAATTTTTTATAAAATCATAAAGGTTTTTTTCAAAAGAATTTGGGCGATAAATGATAATGATAGTTCACTATTATTAAAATATTAGAAAAAATGATCAATGTCAAAAGTCAATTGCCTTATGTTTTGTTTGTCTTGTCTTTAAATATAAATTTATAATTCAACAACAAAACAATATGAAAATGAACGCAAACAAGTACATAAAAATAAAGCATTAAAAAATAAGAATTTGTCAATTCTAATATTTTTTAATGTTAAAAAACAAATAAGAAATAAAAAAATAATTTTAATTTCTAAAATAATTATCATGTTAAAAACTTGATAAGATATGTAATTTTTGACAATTTATAACTATTTTCATGATTATTGGTTTGAAAATACTAGCCTTTTAATTTTTGTGATAAAATTTTATCATATCCTTATGATTATTATTTTGTTAATAATGAAAATAAAATTATAATATTTTATCGTTATTTTAACTCATAAAAAAATATAAATTATATAACCCTATAGTTATTATAAAAATAAAATTTACAAATCCTTAACGATTCTAACATGATTATCTAGAGGATAATGTATTTCGAACTGTATCATGTATCCTAATAACATTATTAATTATTTTAATTGTTTCTCTAAGGATTAGACTGTACAATCTTTATATAATATATTAAGATATTGATAATAATTTAAATATGAATGATATCATTTAGATAATTATGGGCATTTACAACTTGAGAGTAACATTTAGCTACTTCATTTATAGATTTTAAGAAAGTTTGGAAATACATTTATTGTTCCAACAAAAACTCGTGGGTATTGATTTCGGACAGTAATAAATATCCATAAAGTGGTGGAGTGGGATAAATTATGGTTACCAAAAACACCCACTATTTTGCATATATATCTACCGCAAAAATGAGTATTTACAGATATATATATATATTTCATGTTTATCATCTTACCAAAAAAAACATGCAAATGAATATATCTACAAATACCCACTTTTGCAGTGGATATTTCAATAATACAGACATTAACTCTGTATTAAAAAAATATAAATTTTGTAAAAACTTTAATATTAATTTATTTTTAATTTTTTAATGAAGAATATGTTTTTTAATATTAACTGTTTGTAACTATCAAACCGTATTCTCTATGCATTGCACTATACATGATCATACGATTGGTTATAGGATTTTGATCAAATCAATATTAATTTAATAATTAATATATATACTCTAAATGGTTAGTATACCGACGACATACCGATCGATAGAAATGTAATTCTAATCACCTAAATTTGCATTTTCAATTTTAGATCGGAAATTTCAACGAAAAATTATTTGCAGTCTAGATACAAAAAATTCCATAATTAAAACATTGTTTTATAAATGTTGAAACTTAATTTAATTATAATTTTTACTTATTTTAGCAATTCTAAACTAGAAGTGATAATATAAATGATTTAATTTAAATTTATTTGAATTGACTGATTAAATTAATTTTAAAACAAATTTTAGAATCTAACAATTAATTTTTGAGTAACAGCATAAAAAATCATACTTATTTAGTTTTAAAACTGTTTTCATCATATATATTTTTAAACTTCAAATTGATTACATATATTTAATACATGTGATATTTATACCATTTGTGGTTAAATGAATACATTGAATAATGACTTTAACTTTAATGTAAAGAGAAATGTAATTATTCATCACATTTACTTTCAATAAAAGCTAATTTGATCATATTTTAATCAAATGACTAAATTCATTGTTATAAAGTTGAAGTTCAAATTGGAAAATTTGTACCATTTAGGTAATTAAATTTGAAGTTTAAACATAATCGTTTCATTATTGTAATTTTATAATTATTCCAAAACCTTATAAGTTAAATTAATCAAATTAAATTTTTCTCACAAATATTCACTTGAAACTCATTTTCTTATCTTATATATATTTCTAATAAATCAGTTAATGAACGTAGATTATCTATTAGTTAATTTGAAAATTTTCTTAATCCATTCCCGAACCAAACGTGAATCTTTCGATTCATTTGGCTCTCACGCTCAATTACTTAATTGAAATTCGGTTTTAGTACATTTTGTGTCTGGCTTAGCATATCGTCGATATATCGGCAGGTACGCAAATAACGGGCGGCACTGGTATTTTGACAAGTACAATGTGGTACCGGGTATCCGGGTAGGAACCCTGGTTTTCCCGGGTTAACCCGGAAAAATAATAACTTTTTTTAATTTTTTTTAAAAATTAATTTTTTTATACGGGAATATCGGTTCTAATCGGTATGAAAACATTGATTTAATGAACACAACTTTCACGCCCATAAAACAACAATGGAGGAAATATGTTTCCATTTCAAGTTTGGGATGTTTTCCGTCAACATTTAAAGTCCTATGACTTATTTTCATCATATGCAAAAATAAATATGACTTTTCAACAATATAAAATAAAAAGAATTAAAACAGTTTTATCTTCAAATATATATATGATGAATAGTAAGCATGGCCCATTAATTTTCCTTTAGATAAATATCAAATTAGTATGAAGTAGGAATCGAACGCTAGCAAAATAATGTATTCTGTATTGGGCTTCCAGCCCAATCAGTATACATCATTTATGAAGCCACAAAATAGTTGGCCCTGCCCACAAGCATGTTTGTTATATTATGTATATTAATTAATTTTATTTTTTAGTTTTAAATTTTTAAAAATTTACATTTTAGATCTTTTATCTAAACAAATAACTCAACTTATTCGAACTGTCAAATTTGGTCCTTATAATATAAATTAATCCTAATAGTTTTACATATTTGATGACATTCAATTGTTGGAAAAATTATCTCCTCCAGATAAAGAGAAGAATTCCCGTTTTCCGGGGTCGGATCGAATTAATGCGATGAGAACAAAAAACTAAATGAAGAAAAGTAGAAAATACAAGATTTAGCATGGAAACCCAAAACCAGGAAAACCACGTGACCGATAAACATCGATCATTAACTCACTATCACAAGAAGAATATGGAACAATATATTACGATATTGATGGATTGATACAATTGGGTTCATGAGGCTCACATTTATAGAGTCTAGAATATAATTTAATATATAAAATATTCTACCGAATATTCTACAATATTTGCTTTTCATATATTTGAACGCATATTCCATATATCTAGTTAACAAGATATATTCGCATATCTTCTTCCATATATATCACTAGTAGAATATATCTTCAAAATCTTCTTCCATATATATGTAACTAACGACATATATTTCAATATATGCAACTAACAAGATATATTTCAATATCTTATTCTATGTATTTTATAGGTCAATTAACGAAAGATATTTCTCATTCGATACTTTTGAATCTCGATCCAAGTCTAATCTGATCGCTATCAAATAGATTCATCACAATCGTCCAATCGGTATCCTTGATCGGTCGACGAGCTCTATCAAGCTGATCAACATCACCACTTCATGTTAGGTTTCCTCCGGACGAGTAATACCCACCATCGAGCCCTTCGACTATCAGCCGACTTCCCTTAATAACATTAATATCTCCCTCCAACTTTATTTAATTATCTTAAAATTAAATTACACTTAATCTTTTAGATTTTGAGATTTATTAATAGCTAATTTATTTGATTACAAATAAAATATTTATTGTATAGTAACTAAAGTTAACAATATTAACTTTAAATATTTTATTTGTATTGTTTACATATAAAGACATAAATCCAAAAATCAAAAGCTTTTATCAAAGTCCGGAATTTTGTTTCGATTTGGGCGAGTACGTCTGGTATCCCGAATGGAATATCGTATGATATCAAAATATTTTAAATTATTATGTTAATTAAATTCAAATAATCATTATATTAATTCTTGAAATCCAATTTATTTAATAAATCATGTGGATGGCCATAGGTCTCTATGACCCAAATCCTATTATACTATTATTGTTTATCATGTGTTTGTGATGGTTTTAATCTATTCATTGTTAAAGTTATTTTCATATTATTATATTGCAATATTTTAAATGTGCCAGAATAAATTAAATTGATCGTATATTGACAAAATTCTAGAAGTAACATAAGAACAAATATCCTTCACGTCTAATTAGAATGATGATTTGAATTTAATTAATATAATAATTAAAGTGGTTTTAATTGTCAGATAATAAATGTGAAGTAGAAATCAACCATTATCAAAACTCACGAACCTCTTTAATCTCATTGTGGTTGGATATTCTTATATTCTTTTGTATATAATTTTTTATAAAATGTCTTTGTTTTTTATAACCATTATCAAAATAAATAAAGCAAAAGTTAAATTTTATTAGTTCTATTTTATACGTAGGATCTACCATATTGACAACTCCCAATACTAAAGAGTTGAGTATATCTTTATGTCTATAAACTTGTTGATTACCTTGGCTAGGGGTCAGTAAAAATTTTGGAATATCGAATAGTATACCGAAATTTTGTTATTTCGGTATTTGATATTTGGTATTTGTTATTTGATATTTGGTGTTCGGTTTGATATTTATTTTTATGAAATTATGAAATTTGGTTTGGTATTCGGTAAAAGAATAAGAATTCGGTATATACCGAATTACCAAATTAATTTATATAATTTAAAATTTTTAATTAAGTCATGATTCCTTCCATTATTTATATCGAATTTTGATATCTTGACATGTTGGGAAGTCATAGTATGAGATTTCATATACTTGTTCAAATGACTCATGATATTATTGTTATGTCAATCTATACAATTTCTTCTGAATCTGCTATTGGAGTATAAACTTGAAGAATTGAATATTGTTTTATTATATGGATA